>CANXME010002167.1:0-409592 GCA_948144175.1 Closterium sp. NIES-65
GCCCAGGCCCTTACGCGGCTCCGCCGCCTGCTCTCACGCGGCCCCGCCCCGGCTTTGTCGCGGCCCCCGCCCAGGCCCTTACGCGGCTCCGCCGCCTGCTCTCACGCGGCCCCGCCCCGGCTCCTTCGCGGCCAGCAGAGGGGTGGCAGGTGTGTGGCCTCCCCTGCTTCTCCTCCTCCTTCATCTCCACTGCAGCAGCCGAGCCGCTCACCTGCAGCAGCGAGCCGCACCACCGCCGAGCCGCCCTGCACCCGAGCCGCCCAGCAGCCGAGGCCACCCTGCCGCCGAGCCGCCGGGTCGCTGAGCTGCTGAGCTGCAGTTGCTGCCGAGCCGCCGTGCCGCCGAGCCGCCGAGTCACCGAGCTGCTGAGCTGCAGTTGCTGCCGAGCCGCCTTGCCCGACGAGCCGCCCGAGTCGCCCGAGCCGCGAGCCGCCGAGCTGCCGAGCCGCTGAGTCGCCGAGGCCTACTCTTCCCACCACTGGTGAGCTCTTGCCCTGCTAGCACGCTGCGCGTCGCCGCTTGCCTGCATGCCTGCCTTTTGGCTTGCCTGGCTGCCTGCCTCCCTGCTGCTAGTCCTTGCTCCTGCTTCTACTTGCGGGAGCAAAATGCAGCCCCAGCGACGCCGGCGTGAGTCCCTCACGCCCCAGCAGCTGATGTGAGTGGTACGCTGGTTGGGGCTGTAGGGGTGGCGACGCTATCCTACTTCCACTCCTGCTGCTTCTACTCGTGGTGGCGGCCAGATGCAGCTCCCGCGACCCTCTCGCGTGTCTCTCACGCCTCGCCAGCTTCGTGAGTGGTACGCTCAGAGTGGAGGGTCTCTCAGTGCTGTCGCTGCTCTTACGTGATTGCACTGGTACTCGACTGGTCAGCCTTGTGGGGAACGTAGTCATACACCGTCCCGCTGCTTCGCCCGTCTGAGCGACGCCTGGCGTACCGTGTTTTGGCGACGAGGGCTGAGCTTCCCGACTGGGTGGAGTTGCTTAGGCAGAGGGTAGATATATATGCTCTTAACTATGATGCTATTCTCACTGCCATGTATGCATTGCCTACTAGTGCTGACCGTGCACGGTCACCTGTGCGTCCCGCCTGACCCAGGTATAGACCTGCTGCTCTAGCTACTGGTGAGGCTGCTGCTCTGGGTGCTAGTGAGTCTCCTGCTCCAGGTACAGGTGCGGCTGCTGCTCTAGGTGCTAGTGAGTCTGCTTCCTCAGGTGCGGGTGAGACTGGCTCTCAGGTACCGCGTTGGCTTCGGCCTCCCTCACCTTTACACTTGACTCTGGGGCTTCTCGCTCCTTCTTTCGGGACGCACCACACTCACCGCCGCTTGGTCGGCCGGTTGCAGTCTCCATGGCTGACCCCTCTGGGGGTCCTGTCCTCGCTCACTTCTCCACTGTCCTCCCGTGTCCGGCTGCCCCTCGGGCACCCTGTCTGGCCTGTACCTCCCCTCGTTCTCGACGAACTTGGTGAGTGGTGCAGACTACAGGATGCGGGGGTTCACCAGTTCACTCCTGCGAGTCAGCGGGTGACCCACTGCACGGACGCACGCACAGGCCGGCACCTGGCCACGTTTCTCGCGTCGGCCGGGGGTCGAGGCCTCTACACCCTGACCACTGAGTCTCCTCCTGTCCCCGCGTCCGGTCAGGTAGCAGCGTCGGGTCAGGTGTTTGCTGCTGCGTCCAGGTCTGGTCCCTGAGTCTGCCCCCTGTTCGTGTCGCCTCCTGTCTCACGAGACTCTTCTGTGGCACCACCGTCTAGGCCACCCCTCCTTGCCCCGTCTTCGGGGCATGGCTTCCCGTGTCCTTGTCTCTGGTCTTTCCCCAGTCTCTCCCTCCCCTTCCTTCGGGACCAGGACCTTCCTGTGTCCCCTGTGTCGAGGGGCGCCTCAGGGCTGCTCCTCACTCCTCCCAGTTTCCCCCGACAGAGGCTCCTCTGCAGACGCTTCACATGGACGTGTGGGGCCCGGCCCCCGTCCGTGGGCAGGGTCATGAGCGCTACTTCCTGTTGGTGGTTGACGACTACTCGCGTTACACCTCAGTCTTCCCCTTGCGCAGCAAGGGTGCTGTCACTGAGGTGCTGATCGACTGGATCCGCGAGGCTCCGTCTCCAGCTCAGGAGGAGCTCGGCTCGGACTTTCCTGTTCTGCGTCTGCACTCTGGACGAGGTGGGGAGTTCTCCTCTCGCCTTCTGCGAGACTACTGTCCGTGCACAGGGGATCCGCCAGACCTTTACTGCTTCCGGACTCTCCACAGCAAAATGGGATTGCTGAGCGCCGCATTGGCATGGTCATGGATGTCGCTCGTACGTCCATGATGCATGCGGCTGCCCCTCCATTTTCTGTGGCCGTTTGCGGTTCGGTACGCGGCGCATCAGCTCAACCTTTCACCCCAGGGTCTTCTCGGCCCGCGATGTCCCCAGTGTTACTGTGGACGGGGAAGGTTGGCGATGCGTCTGCGTTCCGTGTCTGGGGTTCTCGGGCGTTTTCCGCGACTTGTCTGCGGACAAGCTGTCCCCCCGTGCTGCTCCCTGTGTCTTCCTTGGCTTCCCCCGTGACGCTCCAGGGTGGCAGTTCTAACCACCCCTCCTCTCGTCGTGTTCTGTCCTCCCAGGACGTCACGTTCGACGAGTCAGTCCCCTTCTACCGCCTCTTCCCCTACCGTACTCCTTCCCTTCCCCCCCCACCGGACTTCCTGGTACCAGTTCCCCCCCGGTAGACCCCCTCCCCCCTCAGGTTCCTGCCCCTTCAGGTGTGTCCCAGGTAGACACGGTCGAGCCAGTCGAGGTTGCTGCTGAGTCTGGTCCTGCTGTGGGTGCTGAGCCTGGGGGTGCTGCTGCTGGGGGTGCTGAGCCTGGGGGTGCTGAGCCTGGGGGTGCGAGGCCAGGGGGTGCTGAGTCTTGGGGGTGCTGAGCCGGGGGGTGCTGAGCCGGAGGGTGCTACGTCAGGAGCTGCTGAGCCTGGGGGTGCTGGGCCTGGAGGTGCAGAGCCTGCGCCTGCAGGACCTGGGGGCTCTCCGGTTCTTCCGTCTCGGCGGGAGCCGCTCTCTCCACAGGAGCTGCGCGAGTGGTTTGCTCGCCGCTGGAGGCGTGCTGCTGGAGCTGGAGCTTCTTCGCCTGCTGAGGGTGCTGCCGGTCCCGGAGCTGCTGGGCCTGCGGGTCCTACTGGAGCTGGAGCTACTGAGTCTGGGGGTGCTGAGTCTGGAGCTGCTGAGCCTGGAGGTGCTGAGTCTGGAGCGGCTGTGCCTGGGGGTGCTGAGTCTGGAGCTGCTGAGCCTGGGGTTTCTCCTGCTGCTGCGTCTCGCCGGGAGCCCCTCTCTCCCCAGGAGCTGCGTGAGTGGTTTGCTCGCCGCTGGAGGAGTGCTGCTGGAGCTGGAGCTTCGTCGACCGTCGAGGGTGCTGGTGCTGCCGGTCCCGGAGCTGCTGGGCCTACGGGTCCTACTGGAGCTGGAGCTGCTGAGGGTGTTGGTGCTGAGACTACTGCTGTCTGTCCTGGCGGTGGTTCTGCTGCTGGTGCTGCTGGAGGTCCTGCCGCTGGAGGTGTTGGTGGCGCTGGTGCTGTCGCTGAGGGTGCTGGTGCTGTCCCTGCTGAGTCTGGAGCTGCCACGCGGCCTCGGCCGTACTTCGTTCCGCTCCTACAGCAGGTTCTTGGTCTTTCTCCTTCGGTAGAGTGTCCACAGCCTGTCCAGTCGCAGTCACTGTTGGAGCCTTCCTCTCCTCTGCCTGCTCCCTCTCCTTACACTGGTCCTACTGGAGGTCTTGCTGAGCGTCGTGAGCCTGCGTCTCGTCCCGCGTCGCCTGTTCGTGCTACTCGCGCTAGTGGTCGCGGTTCGCGTCAGCGTCCTCCTCCTGTCCCTGGCACGCACCGGATGTCTCTGCGTCCGTCCACTGCTCCTCTGCGTGCCCCTTTGCCTTCTCCTCCTGAGTCCTCTCTTCCTGCGCTTGCCGACCCTGAGTCGGACTCTCTTCGCGCTGCCAGTCCTACTGTCACGCGTCTCCTTGCTACTGTCGTCACTGACCCCTCTTTTGAGTCCACTGCTGCGTCTGCTCTAGTCGCTGAGCTCGTTGACTTTGCTCCTCGCTGTCGTCTCGACTACGCTGCTAGTCTTTTTGCTGAGTCTGCGTCTATCTGTCCTCCGTCCGTCGGGGGTGAGTGTGCTCTTGGCACGGACGTCCTAGAGGACAGACAGGAGGAGTTACTGTGTCTAGCGGCTGCTTCACCTCATCTCGCGTCTGTACTGCTTGCCCCTGAGGGAGACCCGGATGCACTAGACATCCCGACTCCGCGTTCTTACGCGGAGGCCGTAGAGGGTCCCTACTCCTCTCAGTGGCAGGCAGCTATGGATGCAGAGATGGCTTCCTGGAAGTCCACAGGCACCTACGTTGACGCAGTTCCCCCTCCTGGGGCGAACATCGTCAGTGGCATGTGGATCTTCCGGGTGAAGCGGCCGCCGGGCTCTCCACCTGTCTTCAAGGCGCGGTACGTTGCTCGTGGCTTCAGTCAGCGGCAGGGAGTTGACTACTTTCAGACCTTCTCTCCCACCCCGAAGATGACCACTCTTCGGGTGCTGCTGCACATAGCCGCTCAGCGCGACTACGAGCTTCACTCTCTCGACTTCAGCACTGCGTTCCTGCAGGGTAGCCTGCACGAGGAGATCTGGCTGCGCCGTCCACCTGGCTTCACTGGGACTTTCCCTCCTGGCACCCAGTGGAGCCTCCGACGGCCAGTCTACGGTCTCCGCCAGGCACCGCGTGAGTGGCACGACACACTGAGGACTACGCTTGCGGCACTTGGGTTTGCTCCTTCTACTGCTGACCCGTCGCTGTTTCTGCGCACCGACACTTCACTGCCGCCGTTCTACATCCTCGTGTACGTCGACGACTTGGTCTTTGCCACAGCGGACACTGCTGGACTCGCCTACGTGAAGTCCGAGCTGCTGAAGAGACACCCGTGCACAGACCTGGGTGAACTGCGCAGCTACCTTGGCTTGCAGATCACTCGGGACAGAGCACGCCGCACCATTACCCTGACTCAGTCACACATGGTGCAGCAGGTCCTTCAGCGCTTCGGCTTCACGTACTCCTCGCCTCAGGCCACTCCTCTGCCTACTCGCCACTCACTCTCAGCTCTGCCTTCGGATGAGTCCGTAGAGTCGAGTGGTCCGTATGCAGAGCTTGTTGGCTGCCTCATGTACCTGATGACCTGCACACGACCTGACCTTGCATACCCTCTGAGCATTCTTGCACGCTATGTTGCTCCTGGGAGACACAGACCAGAGCAACATGGCTGCAGCGAAGAGGGTATTGCGCTACCTGTGCAGTACGTCGGGCATGGGGCTTGTGCTTGGAGGGCGGAGTCCAGTGGTCCTTACCGGCCACTGCGGACGCTTCTTGGGCTGACGACCAGGCTACGCAGCGGTCGTCACAGGGTTACACCTTCAGCCTTGTTCCGGCTCTGTCTCGTGGCGGTCTACTCGCTCGTCTTCGGTTCTCGGCTCCAGTTGTGAGGCTGAGATCTACGCCGGGGCCATGGCTGCACAGGAGCTTCGCTGGCTCACCTACCTGCTGACTGACCTTGGAGAGCCGCCTCGTTCTCCTCCAGTGCTGTACGTAGACAACAAGGCCATGCTGGCCTTGTGTCAAGAGCAGCGCTTGGAGCACAGAACGAAGCACATTGCTCTCCGCTACTTCCTTGCTCGTGAGCTGCAGCAGCGTGGTCAGTTGCGACTTGCGTACGTGGCCTCTGAGGCCAACACTGCTGATGTGTTCACCAAGGCACTCGCGCCTTGTGACCATCAGCGCTTTTGCACCCAGCTGGGTCTTGTGCCTGTCTTGCCTCACTTGCTCTCCTCTTGACTTCACTTGTACTGTGACATATATATGTACCTGCTCTTGCTTGTCTAGTTTTATATATATGTCTGTACTCCTGCATGTGAACTGGCCTCTGGCCCTGCTCTTGTGCTCGGACTGTGTGGTGACTTTGTGATCCACCCTGAGCTTGCTTTGCTTTGCTTGACTGGTCTGTGACCCCTTGTTCTCCCCCACTTTGCCTATGGGGGTGTGTCAAACATTAGATATGTTCTGCTTGTGTAGGCTACAGTGGGTTAGCCTATAGGGGGTACACAATTCTAGGGTTTCCTACTTGTACTCATTTCACTGCTAGTTCATTCATTCCGGTTCGCTTATTCTCACAGCTTTCGGATCTGTTTTTCCTCGCCAGCACGATCCGTAATCACTGGCGAGATCCGTTTTTTGACTTTTTGTTTTTTAGTTTCGCCACTCCCACGAGCTCGGAATGCCGCACGTGCAGATTTCATGTGAAAACAGTCGACAATCCGATGTCTATTTCCGCCGCAAAATTCGCGAAGTATTTTGTTTTTTGCAGGTCGTGAACTCGCGTCGGATTTGTCGACTTCCATGGGGTCGGCGAACGTGGTTGAAGCCGAGCGATCCCCTTGTCGTGTTCCGACGACGTGGGGTCGTCGTGTCCCGGAGTTGACCAAGTCAAAACGCTCCGCGGCCGATACGATTTCGCTGTAGCTGCTGCAATTCGCTGCTGCAACCTGGTGCCGAATGTCGGTTTTCAGCCCCGCGATGTAGGACTGAATTTTTTCGCCCTCAGTAATGTCGGGAATGCGATTATAAAATTCCTCCATCTGCTGCGTGTATTGCGCGACACTCCCGAATTGCCTATGGTGATGTAATTTTTCGCGCGCAATATAAGTGGAATTAATCGGCTCAAAACGTTTGAGAAGGTCTGCCCGGAACTGCTGCCACGTGGCTTTGTCCTGGAAAATGCTACTATTGCTTCCGAGCCACTCGAGAGCTGGACCGCGCATCAACGTTGTCGCGAGACGAATTTTCTCGCCGTCGTACTCCGTCGTCGACCATCCGATCGGCGCGAAATAAATTTCCATCGTCGCGAGCCACCGCCTGACGTCGGATTTTCGATCGCTAGGGTCGAACGATTCCGGCGAGCGTAGTTTCGGAACCTCGAACTGACGCTGCGACTGCTGCGAAGTCGTCGAAGCAGGAATGTTCATGGTCGAGAGGAGCTGCGTAACGCGCTGCAGGTTCGTTTCGCATCTGCTCGTTCTCCAATCGCGACCGTTCAGTCGTCGCTCGCATCTCCGCTTCCATCTTGGCGATTTGCGCGAAGAGCTGATGCATAACGTCGTTGGTCGCCGGCGAACCCATCCTGTTCAGAAAACCACGCAAGGGGGTTAATTCGAAAAGCGCGGAACTGGTGCTTACCAGGAATCGGCGTCGAACTGGTGCTTACCAGAAATCGGCTTGTTCACGGTTCGGCGTACAGCATGGACACCGCCGAAATAGCGTTGACATTTTTTAGGAAATGTTCGAATCGACGGACCTGGGGTGTTGACCTTCAAGTCGATTAAAAGCTAGCGACGAGGCCGTAGTAGCATCTATCTCCAAGTGTGCCCCCCCACTCCCCGCCCCAACCCCTCTCCGGACCTGCTCCCAACTTCCCTTGATATTCTCGACCGTACAGAGGCGCCGAACGGGCGAACACCGAACGGCAGCGAGTACATGTAGATCGGGCAGCTTTCAAAGGAGCCGTATCTGAAAAATGGCAGCGAATTTGAACTACTAAAACCACCACCGCAACGCCTCGCATGGCGCTTTCGTTCTGACGGGGACTCTACTTGTCTGTATCTGTAACATAGCAGGCCATATCGCGAAACTGAGGTTTCTGGTTTTCCTACCGAAAGCCAGTCGTTGATGTCTGGAGGGGTTAAACCAATCGTCAACGCCTCGCAAACCTGTCCAGTTGGCCAGCTGTTTTCGGGCGGCTCGTTTGCGTGTTGCCAGGTATTTCATCAGGGAGGTTGACGACAAAAAGTGGAATTGGTCGGCCAGTTTCGCTGCAATCTGGAACAAGCCGAGGAGGGCAGTCCTACCGCCCTAGTCGTCTCGTTGGGCAGCGCAAGGTGTCTGCCCTCACGCTCAGTTACGACTGCTATTGTTGTATGCATTGTCCCCTTTTAATGTATACTGCAGTTAACAAAAAAAAAAAGGCGAGAAGATTTGGGCGAATCCCACTTAAGGCTTCCCTTAGTGAGTGTCTCCATTTTTCCCCCGACGGCTCGAACCGTGACGGTCCGAACTGCGAAACCGTTACCAGCGTCGCATCGTCTCTTGAAGTCGTTCGGGAAAATGTGTACGACGTCGTCAACATCCGAACCGCCGCGTCACTTTTTACTCCTTTCAATGGTTCAGAATCTGAACACTTGACAATTCGGAAACCAGACGAACGGTGCAACAGTCCTAACAAGAGATTGGCGCACGACTTTTTCGGAAAATATGCAATCAGATTGGCTTACGAATTTCCCTAAAAGCTGTCGTGAATTGTGTAACGACGCTACATAGTCTCTAGCGAGGCTACAGTACTTCGGGAAATTCAAAACACTGAAAAAGGTGACAGTCTTGCACTCGGACGGGGCAAAGTTCCGAATGGCAATTCTGACAGTTCGGTTCTCGCTATTCGGACCGTCCAGTACCGAAAAAGTGAACCGTCTAGAAAACTGCCTAAAATCAAAATGGAGACACGCCCTCAGCCCCTGCAGGATTTCCCTCGAGGGATTTCCGTTTTCCCCGCAGTCGCCTAGCGGCGCACGCGAGGGGCGGGAGCCGACCCCCCCGCCCGCCCGAAAACGACCCCCGCCAGCTCGGAGTGACGCGAGGTGGTCCCCGCTCGAGCTGGCGTTGACCCCACCTGCTCCCCCCTCGCCCCCATTTCTCGTCGAGGAAATCCGTCCCCGTCGACGGATTCCGTCTCTACTCGACGGAAAGTGAAACGGGAAATGAAGGGCTGAAACACACCATTGCGTAATTCACTACTGAGCACCGCTGCCGCAGAAATAAAAACGTGTATGTGAAAATGAAAACTTAAACAGCAATAGGCAAACTTCATGAAAAATTGGAGTCCCTGTAAAATTGGTCAGACCCTCCAATGAAGCCCTATCAATGTATTCTCATCACTTCTAAAATAGTATATTTTTCATATTTGAATTGCAACTTTGTAAAATGAATCGTAGTTTCTATAATTATCAATACATCTAGTACAATTGGACTATGCTCCCAACTGCACACGCATATGACAATAGCGAAGACGCGCACCCACTTTGCAGATGCCTGTAGGCGGTCGGGCACGTGCTCACAGTTGTGCCAGATGCTTCACGTCGACATCGGGATACCTTGTCGCAGGTCAACTTCGTCAATGTTCCTGACGGCGAAGCTCGCACAACCGACAGGCTTCGCCGTCGAGAATCTCTTCTTCGATGGACCTGTCGAACAGTGCCTCTCAACGGGCTCGTCGACCATTGTCGTCGACCAGCGCTGCTCGTTGGCGCTACATCCGGGATTCCGTCGAGCAGCACTTCTGCTCGACCACAGCTTCCGTCAACCAGTACTCCTCGACGGGCTCGTCGACCACCAGGTCGAAGTAGACCGTCGACCTCCCTCGTCGACGGCTTCGCAGCAGCCCCTGCAGTTCGACCAACTCCGACGACCTGCATGCCGAAGTCGGCTGCGAAGAGTCACTCTACAAGGTAGTGAACTAGATTACGGGGAGGGGGGGGGGAGAGAGGGGGGGGGGGGGGGGGGGTTGGCACGAACTACTGAGAGTGATCCTAGCTACCCTGCAGGGTGATTGGTGTAAGGGACTTGCCGGCTCTTCCAGACCGGGCGCGTGACGTGATGCTCCGGGTCCACAGCCGAAACCTGCAAATGGGGGAGCGTCTGCATTTCTTGGGCGCTGGCGTCGCTTGCCTGCAATGTGGGGAAAAGGAAACACTGGAACATAGGCTGTTCCTTTGCCCGCGCATCCAGCCTGTGGTTCGTGTGCTTCTAAAGGTGTTCAGCATGAGGAATCCGGGTCGGAAGATTGACTCCTTAGGGGACTTGCTCTTCAAGCGGGAGGGGACAGCTGCGGAGTTTCCCGAGGCTACGATCACTCCATCGGATCTGGATGGAACGGTGTGATGCGGTTTTCGAGCAAAGTACATTCCAGGCAAAAAGGGTGCTACGGAGGATAGCGGTGACCTTTCAGCTACATGTAAGAATTTACAAGCATGCGAAAGCAGCATCCAAGAGGTTTGGCGCCATCCATCCTGGGTTGGATGACGATGAGCGTCGAGCCCTGAGCAACATCTTCGACAGCACAGCGAAGCCGACCACGTCGCCCAAACGCTTCATGTCCATCTGGTCGAACCCGGGGGCGGCTTTCCGTCCCCCCTAGTTGCTCAGGATGGGTACGGAGGGTGCATGCCCCCTAGGTCCATCAGCTACAAGTATGAATGCTGATGTATTGCACACTTTATAGTGTATCTTGCATAAAAAAAAAAAAACCTAGCTATTCTGCAGTTAGCCTGGTCGACCGCCAGCACAACATGGTCGACCGCCTGCCATCGTTTTGTATAGGAGCCGCGCCAGCACTGCAAAAAGGCGACGTGCCAGCACAGCAGGTCGACGGCGTGCCAACGCTCCAGCGTTGCATCCGTAGATGGCAGCAGTGCGCATGCTCGCAGGTGCGCGCAGACGATTGGCCCGACTTGGATCGTTGTGCATCCGTCGGCTGTTGTCTGCGTCTGATGAGCCACATCGACTTCCAGATAGCAGCCCGAAGTCGCCTTTGTCACCGCGACCTCGGCGACGTTCGCGTGCCTCTGCAGAATTCGCCAAGCAGATTACCTGGTCGACCACCAAGTGCTCTGGTCGACCGTAGCTCCCGTTGAGGAACACCCTGGTTGACGGACCCCTCTGTCGACCAGCACTGTCAGCTGCTGTCGCCGAGCTCCCCTTGTCGACTGCCACTCACATGTCCTACGCAGGTCGACGGACTGCTCCGTCGACCTCCCCGTCAAACTGCTCCTCCTCGTTGACAGCCCGCCCATCGACCAGCCCAGTCAGGTGCACTCGTCGAGCTCCTTGGTCGACGATTCCAGCCCCGTGACACACCTGTGCAGGTGGACGACCACTTCGTCGTGCTGCAACGCTGAAGGAGGTCGTCGAGCTCCCTGGTTGACGACAACGCCACATTTTCAAACTTATATGCAATAGTCTGTTTTGGCTGTGGTGGGGTAGTTCTTATAGGGTACAACACTTTTAGGTTTGTTACTTGTACCCAACTGCTTTCTAGTTCATTCATTCACTCACATTCTAACATGGTATTCTTAGCGTGTTCCCTAATGGGAACGGTTTTTTTTTAGGGCCCACCACAACTTTTTTTTTTTCCTGCCCTGCCCGAAGTGTCAAGAGAATGAACAGGAATGGAATGAACTATGAAAGAGATGGGTACACATATGAAACCCTAGAAGGGGCTATACCCCATATTGGCTACCCCACTACAGCCTAAACATATATGGCATACATACAATTTGACACACCCCCATAGGCAAAGTGGGGGAGAACAAGGGGTCACAAGACCAGTCAAGAGAAGAAAGCAAGCTTAGGGTGGATCACAACGTCACCAAACAATCTGAGCACAACCAAAGGGCCACAAGGCCAGTCCACATGCAGAGGTATATATATGCAAAGGCAATAGCAAAGTGATCACTACCAAACAAGTGCAGGTATAGAATATAGATCACAGTACAGGCAAGGTCAAGAAGTAAGTAAGTGAGACGATACAGGAACAAGGCCAAGAGCAGTACAGAAGCGCTGATGGTCACGAGGCGGAAATGCCTTGGTCAACACATCAGCAGTGTTGGCCTGAGAGGCCACGTAGGCAAGACGAAGTTGACCACGCTGCTGCAGCTCCCTAGCAAGGAAGTAGCGAAGGGCGATGTGCTTCGTTCTGTGCTCCAATCTCAGTTCGCGATACAACGCAAGCATTGCCTTGTTATCAACGTACAGAACTGGAGGAGAACAAGGCGCCTCGCCCAGGTCGATCAGCAGGTAGGTGAGCCAACGCAGCTCCTGTGCAGCCATGGCCCCTGCGTAGATCTCAGCCTCACAACTGGAGCTGAGAACAGAAGAAGAGCGAGTAGACCGCCAAGAGACATAACCGGAGCCAAGGCTGAAGGTGTAACCCTGTGACGACCGCTGCGTAGCCAAGTCGTCAACCCAAGAAGCGTCTGCGTGACCAGTGAGGACAACTGGACCCCGTCCTCCAAGCACGAGCCCCATGCCTGACGTACTGCACAAGTAACGCATCACCCTCTTAGCTGCCTTCCAGTGCTCTGGAAGGTGTCTCCCGGGCGCAACGTAGCGTGCCAGGATGCTAAGAGGGTAAGCGAGGTCAGGGCGAGTGCAAGTCATCAGGTACATGAGGCAGCCCATAAGCTCTGGATACGGGCCACTCGGCTCTACGGACTCATCCGAAGGCAGAGCTGAGAGCGAGTGGCGAGTAGGCAGAGGAGTGGACTGTGGCAAGGAGAACTAGAAGTCGAAGCGCTGAAGGACCTGCGGCACCATGTGTGACTGGGTCAGAGTGATGGTGCGGCGTGCTCTGTCCCGAGTGATCTGCAAGCCAAGATAGCTGCGCAGTTCACCCAGGTCTGTGCACGTGTGCCTCTTCTGCAGCTCCGACTTCACTAGAGTCAGTGCCTCAGTGTCAGCAGTAGCAAATACTAAGTTGTCGACGTACATGAGGATGTAGAACGGTGGCAGCGAAGTGTCGGTGCGTAGAAACAGCGACGGGTCAGCAGTGGAAGGAGCAAACCCAAGAGCCGCAAGTGTAGTCCTCAGTGTGTCGTGCCACTCACGAGGTGCCTGGCGGAGACCGTAGACTGGCCGCTGGAGGCTCAACTAGGTACCAGGGGGAAACGACCAAGTGAAGCCAGGTGGGCGGCGCAGCCAAATCTCCTCGTGCAGGCTGCCCTGCAAGAAAGCTGTGCTGGAGTCAAGGGAGTGAAGCTCATAGTCACGCTGAGCAGCGACGTGCAGTAGTACCCAAAGAGTGGTCATTTGCGGGGTGGGAGAGAAGGTCTGAAAGTAGTCAACTCCCTGTCGCTAACTGAAACCACGAGCCACGTAACGTGCCTTGAAGACAGGCGGAGAGCCCGGCGGCCGCTTCACCCTGAAGATCCACGTGCCACTGACAATGTTCGCCCCAGGCGGGGGAACCTCGTCGACGTAGGTGCCTGTGGACTTCCAGGAAGCCATCTCTGCATCCATGGCTGCCTGCCACTGAGAGGAGTAGGGACCCTCAACCGCCTCTGCGTAAGAGCGCGGAGTCGGGATGTCAAGTGCATCCAGGTCTCCCTCAGGGGCAAGCAGCATGGACACGAGATGAGGTGAAGCAGCAGCCAAACACTGGAACTCCTCTTGCCTGTCCTCAAGGACGTCCATGCAAAGGGCACACTCACCCCCGACGGACGGAGGACAGACAAACTCAGACTCAGCAACAAGACTGGCAGCGTAGTCTAGACGACAGCAAGCTGCAAAGTCTACAAGCTCGGCAACTAGCGCAGACGCAGCAGCAGACTCAAAGGAAGGGTCAGTGACAATAGTAGCCAGGAGACGCGTGACAGTGAGAGTAGCAGCACGAAGGGAGTCAGACGCTGGGTCAGCAAGGGCAGGAAGAGAGGACTCAGGAGGAAATTGCAAAGGGACACGCTGCGGAGCAGTGGAAGGACGCAGAGACATCCGGTGCGTACCGCTGACAGGAGGAGAACGCTGACGCGAACCACGAGCACCAGTGCGAGCAACAAGAACAGGCGACGCAGGACGAGACGCAGGCTCACGACGCTCAGTAAGACCTCCAGTCGGACCAGCATAAGGAGACGGAGCAGGCAGTGGGGAGATGGGCAGTAGCTGTGACGGTGGCAGGACAGGCGGTGGACACTCTAAGGAAGGGGGAGGAGCAGGAGAAGGCGGGAGGCCAAGAACCTGCTCAAGGAGCGGAATGAAGTACGGCCGTGGCCGCTCAGCACCCCGAGAGCCAACAGCAGCACCACCAGCAGCTCGAGCAGCCCGAGCATCCCCAGAGCCAGCAGTACCACCACCAGCAGCTCCAGCAGCTCCACCAGCCCTAGCAGCACCTCCAGCAGCACCAACAGTAGCACCACCAGCGCCACTGGCAGCTCCAGCAGCACCTTCAGCAGCTCCAGCACCCCCAGAGCCAGAAGCACCACCACCAGCAGCTCCAACAGCTCCACCAGCTCCAGCAGCACCCCCAGCAGCACCAACAGTAGCGCCACCAGCTCCACCAGCAGCTCCAGCAGCACCTCCAGCAGCTCCAGCAGCTCCAGCACCCCTAGAGCCAGCAGCACCTATGAAGTTGAAAGAACAGGAATGAAATGACTAAGGAAAGATTGGGTAAAAATACAACCCTAGAAACCTGTACCCCATATGTCCTACCCCACTATAGCCTACAGCAACTATGTCATATAAATCTGACACACCCCCATAGGCAAAGTGGGGGAGAACAAGGGGTCACAAGACCAGTCAAGCAAAACAAAGCAAAGCTCAGGGTGGATCACAAAGTCACCACACAGTCCGAGCACAACGACCAGGCCACAAGGCCAGTTCACATGCAAGACTAGACACATATATATATAAGGCTACACAAGCAAGAGCAGGTATATATATATGCAAGAGTACAAGCAAGGTCAAGTGGTAAGCAAGTGAGGCAGGACAGGTACAAGTCCCAGCTGAGTGCAGAAGCGCTGATGATCACAAGGCGGAAGTGCCTTGGTGAAAACATCAGCAGTGTTGGCCTCAGAGGCCACGTACGCAAGTCGCAACTGACCACGCTGCTGCAGCTCACGAGCAAGAAAGTAACGGAGAGCAATGTGCTTCGTTCTGTGCTCCAGACGCTGCTCTCGACACAAGGCCAGCATGGCCTTGTTGTCTACGTACAGCACTGGAGGAGAACGAGGCGGCTCTCCAAGGTCAGTCAGCAGGTAGGTGAGCCAGCGAAGCTCCTGTGCAGCCATGGCCCCGGCGTAGATCTCAGCCTCACAACTGGAGCCGAGAACAGAAGACGAGCGAGTAGCCCGCCAAGAGACAGAGCCAGAACCAAGACTGAAGGTGTACCCCTGCGACGACCGCTGCGTAGCCTGGTCGTCAGCCCAAGAAGCGTCCGCGTGACCAGTGAGGACCACTGGACTCCGCCCTCCAAGCACTAGCCCCATGCCCGACGTACTGCACAAGTAGCACAACACCCTCTTCGCTGCAGCCATGTGCTCTGGTCGGTGTCTCCCAGGAGCAACATAGCGTGCAAGAATGCTAAGAGGGTATGCAAGGTCAGGTCGTGTGCAGGTCATCAGGTACATGAGGCAGCCAACAAGCTCCGGGTACGGGCCACTCGACTCTACGGACTCATCCGAAGGCAGAGCTGAGAGCGAGTTGCGAGTAGCCAGAGGAGTGGCCTGAGGCGAGGAGTACGTGAAGCCGAAGCGCTGAAGGTTCTGCTGCACCATGTGTGACTAAGTCAAGGTAATGGTGCGGCGTGCTCTGTCCCGAGTGATCTGCAAGCCAAGGTAGCTGCGCAGTTCACCCAGGTCTGTGCACGTGTGTCTCTTCAGCAGCTCGGACTTCACGTAGGCGAGTCCAGCAGTGTCAGCAGTGGCAAAGACCAAGTCGTCGACGTACACGAGGATGTAGAACGGCGGCAGAGAAGTGTCGGTGCGCAAAAACAACGACGGGTAAGCAGTAGAGGGAGCAAACCCAAGAGCCGCAAGCGTAGTCCTCAGTGTGTCGTGCCACTCACGCGGTGCCTGGCGGAGACCGTAGACTGGCCGTCGGAGGCTCCACTGGGTGCCAGGAGGGAAAGTCCCAGTGAAGCCAGGCGGACGGTGCAGTGAGATCTCCTCGTGAAGGCTGCCCTGCAAGAAAGCCGTGCTGAAGTCAAGAGAGTGAAGCTCGTAGTCGCGCTGAGCAGCTATGTGCAGCAGCACCCGAAGAGTAGTCATCTTCGGGGTGGGAGAGAAAGTCTGAAAGTAGTCAACTCCCTGCCGCTGACTGAAGCCACGAGCAACGTACCGCGCCTTGAAGACAGGTGGAGAGCCAGGCGGCCGCTTCACCCTGAAGATCCACATGCCACTAACGATGTTCGCCCCAGGAGGGGGAACCTCGTCAACGTAGGTGCCTGTGGACTTCCACGAAGCCATCTCTGCATCCATAGCTGCCTGCCACTGAGAGGAGTAGGGACCCTCTACGGCCTGCGCGTAAAAACGCGGAGTCGGGATGTCTAGTGCATCCGGGTCTCCCTCAGGGGCAAGTAGTACAGACGCGAGATGAGGTGAAGTAGCAGCCAGACACTGGAACTCCTCCTGCCTGTCCTCAAGGACATCCGTGCCAAGAGCACACTCACCACCGACGGACGGAGGACAGACAGACGCAGACTCAGCAACAAGACTAGCAGCGTAGTCTAGACGACAGCGAGCGGCAAAATCGACGAGCTCAGCGACAAGAGCAGACGCAGCAGTGGACTCAAAAGAGGGGTCAGTGACAACAGTAGCAAGAAGACGCGTAACAGTAGGACTGGCAGCACGAAGAGAGTCCGACTCCGGGTCGGCAAGCGCAGGAAGAGAGGACTCAGGAGGAGAAGGCAAAGGGGCACGCAGAGGAGCAGTGGACGGACGCAGAGACATCCGGTGCGTGCCAGGGACAGGAGGAGGACGCTGACGCGAACCGCGACCACTAGCGCGAGCAGCACAAACAGGCGACGCGGGACGAGACGCAGGCTCACGACGCTCAGCGAGACCTCTTGTAGGACCAGTGTAAGGAGAGGGAGCAGGCAGAGGGGAGGCTGGCTCTAGCAGTGACGGCGACTGGACAGGCGGTGGACTGTCTACAGAAGGAGGAAGACCAAGAACCTGCTGCAGGAGCGGAACGAAGTACGGCCAAGGCCGTGCGGCGACTCCAGGCACAGCAGGGACAGCACCAGAACCCCCAGCGGCAGCACCAGCGCCAACAGCACCTCCAGCGGCAGAACCACCTCCAGGACAGACAGCAGCAGTCTCAGCACCAACACCCTCAGCAGCTCCAGCTCCAGTAGGACCCGAAGGCCCAGCAGCTCCAGGACCGGCGGCACAAGCACCCTCAGCGGCCGAAGAAGCTCCAGCTCCAGCAGAACGCCTCCAGCGGCGAGCAAACCACTCGCGCAGCTCGTGTGGAGAGAGAGGCTCCCTCCGAGACGAAGCACCCAGAGAACCTCGAGGCCCCGCACCGCCAGACGCCACAAGGGGAGGTCCAGTGGCCGCAGTCTCCGCACCCCCAGGCTCAGCAGCTCCAGACGCAGCACCTCCAGGCTCAACACCCTCCGGCGCAGCACCCCCAGACTCAGCAACCTCAGGCTCGTCACCCCCAGGCTCAGCACCCACGCGCACAGCACCCCGAGGCTCAGCACCCCCAGGCTCAGCACCCACGCGTACAGCACCCCCAGAGTCAGCACCCCCAGGCTCAGCACCCGCAGCAGGACCAGAGTCACCATCAACCTCAACCGGCTCGACGGCGTCTACCTGGGACACACCTGAAGGGGCAGGAACCTGAGGGGGGAGGGGGTCTACCGGGGGGGGGCCTGGCACAAAGAAGTCCGGTGGCGGGGGGAGGGACGGAGTGCGGTAGGGGAAGAGGCGGTAGAAGGGGACTGACTCGTCGAACGTGACGTCCTGGGAGGACAGAACACGACGAGAGGAGGGAAGGTAGAACTGCCACCCTGGAGCGTCAGGGGGGAAGCCAAGGAAGACACAGGGAACAGCACGGGGGGACAGCTTGTCCGCAGACAAGTCGCGGACAAACGCCCGAGATCCCCAGACACGGAACGCAGACGCATCGCCGACCTTCCCAGTCCACAGGAGGGCCGGGGAGGTACGGACCTTCCCCGGCCGGGAAACCCCGGGGTGAAGGTTGATCTGATGCGCCGCGTACCTCACCGCAAACGGCCACAGAAAATGGGGGGCAGCCGCATGCATCATGGACGTACGGGCGACGTCCATGACCATGCCAATGCGGCGCTCAGCAATCCCATTTTGCTGTGGAGAGTCCGGAAGCATAAAGGTCTGGCGGATGCCCTGTGCACGACAGTAGGCTCGCAGAAGGCCAGAGGAAAAACTCTCCGCCTCGGTCAGAGTGCAGACGCAGAACAGGAAAGTCCGAGCCGAAGCTCCTCCTGAGCTGGAGACGAGCTGCGCGGATCCAGTCGATCAACACTTTAGTGACATCACCCTTGCTGCGCAAGGGGAAGACTGTAGTGAAACGCGAGTAGTCGTCAACCACCAGCAGAAAGTAGCGCTCATGACCCTGTCCACGCACGCGGGCCGGGCCCCACACATCCATGTGAAGCGTCTGCAGAGGAGCCTCTGTGGGAGGAAACTGGGAGGAGTGGGGGGCATCCCGGAGGCGCCCCTCGACACAAGGGACACAGGAAGGTCCTGGCCACGAAGGAAGGGGAGGGAGAGACCGGGGAAGACCAGAGACAAGGACACGGGCAGCCATGTCCCTGAGACGAGACAGGGAGAGGTGGCCAAGACGGTGGTGCCACAGGAGAGTCTCGTGGGACAGGAGGCGACACGAGCAGGAGGCAGACTCAGGACAAGACCTGGACGCAGCAGCAAACACCTGACCCGACGCAGCTACCCGGCCAGACGCAGGGACAGGAGGAGACTCAGTGGTTAGGGTGTAAAGGCTCGACCCCGGCCGACGGGAGAACGTGGCCAGGTGCTGACCTGTGCGCGCGTCCGTGCAGTGGGTCACCCGCTGACTCGCAGGAGTAAACTGGTGAACCCCCGCATCTTGTAGGGCAGCACCACTCACCAAGTTCGTCGAGAACGAGGGGAGGTACAGGCCTGACAGGGCGCCCGAGGGGGCAGCTGGACACGGTAGAACAGTGGAGAAGTGAGAGAGGACAGGACCCCCAGAGGGGTCAGCCAGGGAGACCGCAACCGGCCGGCCAAGCGGCGTGAGTGTGGTGCGGTCCCGAAAGAAGGAGCGAAAAGCCCCAGAGTCAAGTGTAAAGGTGAGGGAGGCCAAAGCCGACGCGGTACCTGAGAGCGCAGCCTCACCAGTACCTGAGAGCGCAGCCTCACCAGTACCTGAGAGTGCAACCTCACTAGTACCTGAGAGCGCAGCCTCACCAGTACCTGAGAGCACAGCCTCACTAGTACCTGAGAGCGCAGCCTCACCAGCACCTGAGAGCGCAGCAGTGTCACAGGCACCTAGCGCAGCCGTACCAATGCCCGGGTCGGGCGCGAAACACCGGTAACAGTCACCCTCATCACTAATAGACACAGCATACATAGCAGCAAGGATAGCATCAAAGTCTAGCTCAAAGATCGCTCCACCGGCTCTAGAGAGGTCTCCCCAGCGGGGGATCTCTGAGGCGTCAGGGAACTGCTGACGCCAAGCGTCCGTCAGGCGGCCAAAGCAGCGCCGGGTGGCGTGGGCACCCCCACACTGCTCACCCGCGCGGTCGCCACTGCGAAGAACGTAGGTGCACGGGCCAAAACCTCCACCACGCTGACTCTGCGCGTACCACTTACGGAGCTGCTAAGGCGGCGGAATGTCCCGAGAACGCTGCTGCTGCTGCTGCTACTGCCGCGGACCACCACCAGAGCCGCTCCGCTGCGCGGCACTGCCCCGACCAGCTCCACCTCCCCCGCCACCACCTCCTCCACCTCCGCCACCACCACCGCCTCCGCTCCCACCGCCTCCGCCGCCACCGCCTCCGCTGCCGCTGCCACCACCACCGCCACCACTCCCGCCACCACTCCCACCGCCACCCCCACTCCCTCCGCCGCCTCCACCGCCACCTCCACCGCCCCTGCCATCTCCACCTGCGCCCTTACCCCCCTTGCCCTTGGCACGGCGTCTCCCGCTAGGGGCAGACCCCGCGCCGACTGACTCAAGACCGAGCAGGTCGGCAGCAGCAGCAGAGGCAACAGAGGGCAGTAGGGGGGAAGGAGAACACCCCTCAAAGATGGGGGTGCGCGGGTCTCCACGAGAGGCTCCTACAGCGACTATACTCTTCTCCGCCGCTAGGAGGGCCTTCTCGAGGAGGTCGACAGTGAGGGTGTTGGGACAGACTGAGAGGAAGTGGTCCCTGACTACGCGAAGGGAGTCAGGGAGACGAGTGACTATGTAATAGAGAGCGATGTACATGGGGGGTGGGGGGGGTTCTTGGCGCAGAACTCAGCAGGAAGGGCGGCGCGGTAGCGAGTGTCACTAGTGCGGAGGTGCGTAATGAGGTCAGCTACAGTGGGAAAGGCAGTGAGATCAGGAAAGAGGTACGGTAGCATGAGACGGCTCAGTGCAGCAGTGGCAGGGGAAGAGTAGCGCGCAACTACAGCGTCGTACAAGGTCTGTGCACTCTTGTACTGACTAAAGTGCGCGCGCTCAGTGGTGGGCAAGTGGCGACGCACAGCAAGACGTGCAGCAGCATCGCGGGTGGCCCACTGAGAGCGAACAGTGGGGTCAGCATCAGCAGCAGGGGCAGGGGAGGCGCCAGAGGTGAGATCAAAGAGAGAAAGACCGTCCGCTCTGTCGCACTGTAAGAACAAATGCAGGTCGTCGACCCAGACCTCAAAGTCAATGGCTCGACCCTCAGCGTCAAAAGCGAGGACACTGGGGGTAGCCATGACGACAGACTAGCAGTGCAAGCAGTGGGGAAGGGGACGCAGTAGCAGTGGGGCAGTGCCGTGCTCACCACACAGGACAGGTCGGGCGGTCCGGTAGCAGGGCGGCTCGGCGGCTCCTGGGCGGCTCGGCTGCTCCTGGGCGGCTCGGCGGCTCCTGGGCGGCTCGGCGGCTCCTGGGCGGCTTGGCTGCTCCTGGGCGGCTCGGCTGCTGCTGGGCGGCTCGGGTGCTGCTGGGCGGCTCGGCTGCTGCTGGGCGGCTCGGCTGCTGCTGGGCGGCTCAGCTGCTGCTGGGCGGCTCGGCCGGTGCTGGGCCGCGTAGGTAGGGCGGCTGGGCCGTTGGTATGGCAGCGGGTGGGCCGCAAGTGAGGCGGCGGGTGGGCCGCAGGTGAGGCGGCGGGTGGGCCGCAAGAGAGGGCGGCGGGTGGGCCGCAGGTGAGGCGGCGTGTGGGCCGCAGGTAGGGCGGCAGGACGGCCGCAGGTAGGGCGGCGTAGAGTCGCGTAGGTGAGGGCGGCAGGGGCCGCAAAGGTAAGGGCGGCGGGGCCGCTCAGGTAAGGGCGGCGAGGCCGAGTTGCTGAGGCGGTGGGGGCCGCAACGAAGGGACGGCTGGGCCGCGTAGGTGAGGGCGGCATGGGGCCGCTTAGGTAAAGGACGGCGGGGCCGCTCAGGTAAGGGTGGCGAGGCCGCGATGCTGAGGCGGTGGGGGCCGCAACAAAGGGGCGGCTGGGCCGCGTAGGTGAGGGCGGCGTGGGGCCGCGTAGGTAAAGGACGGCGGGGCCGCCGTGCTGAGGCGGCGGGGCCGCGGTGCTGAGGCGGCGGGGCCGCGTAGGTGAAGGGCGGCGGGGCCGCGTAGGTGAAGGGCGGCGGGGCCGCGCAGGTAAGGGCGGCGGGGCCGCTTTGCTGTGGCGGCGGGGCCGCGTAGGTGAAGGGCGGCGGGGCCGCGTAGGTGAAGGGCGGCGGGGCCGCGTGGAAAGGGCGGCGGGGCCGCGATCAAGGGGCGGCGGGGCCGCGATCAAGGGAGGCGGCGGGGCCGCGATCAAGGGAGGCGGCGGGGCCGCGATTAAAGGAGGTGGCGGGGCCGCGATCGAAGGGTCGGCCGCTAGGGCGGCTCGGGGAGAGAGAAGCCCGAGGCGCGACTCGGAACTAGTGCGCTTCGGGCAGGAAAAAAAAAAAAAAAGGTGTGTGGTGGGCCCTAGGCGAAGTTCCCACAGGGGAACCTGCTCTATACCATGTGAAGTTGAAAGAACAGGAATGAAATGACTAAGGAAGGATTGGGTACAAATACAACCCTAGAAACCTGTACCCCATATGTACTACCCCACTATAGCCTACAGCAACTATGTCATATAAATCTGACAGCACCACCACCAGCAGCTCCAGCAGCTCCACTAGCTCCAGCAGCACCCCCAGCAGCACCAACAGTAGCACCACCAGCTCCACCGGCAGCTCCAGCAGCACCTCCAGCAGCACCCCCAGAACTACTGGCCCCGGAAGCTCGAGTACCCCCGGTACGAGCACCTCCAGGGCCTGCGGTAGCACTAGTATCTCCAGCACCAACTGAAGTAACGCCAACTCCAGGACGCCTCCGCAGTCGCTGACGAACCGCGAACCACTCTCGCAGCTCCGCTGGTGTAAGGGGTCGGCGAGTAACCGGTCGAGCACCCTCAGGCTCAGCGCGCTCAGACTCTGCACCCTCCAGGACCTCTCGCACCGGCACAGCACCCTCAGGCTCTGCGCTCTCCAGCACCTCACGCACCGGCTCAGCACCCCCAGGCTCCGCACCCTCCAGCACCTCACGCACCGGCTCAGCACCCTCAGGCACCTCACCCTCCAGCACCTCACGATGTGGCTCAGCACCTCCAGACGCAGCACCTCGAGCAGTACCAACCCCAGCAGCACCTGAGACGCTAGTGACCTCGACAGGCTCAGCGAAGGGGGGCGGGTCTACCTGAGACACACCTGAAGGAGCAGGACACTTGGGGGGAAGGGGGTCTACCGGAGGGGGACCTGGAACAAGGAAGAGAGGGGTATCCCATAGGGGGTACAACTCAATTAGGGTTAGTACTTGTACCCACTTCATTCATAGTTGACTCATTCTCGTTTCTTCTCATGGTATCGAGCAGGATCCCTCGTGAGAACTGTTCTTAGGGCCCACCAAGTCGAGATTTTTTTTCCTGCCCGGGACGCGCTCCGCTTAGACCTTCCTTGGCCCCGTCGCGTCGCCCCTAGTGGCCTCCCTCGAGCCGCCCTAAGCGGCCCGTAGCTGCCCTTTACTCGGCCCGTAGCCGCCCTTTTGCGGCCCGTCGCCACCCTAAGCGGCCCGTCGCCGCCCTTCTTCAGCCCGTCGCCGCCCTTACGCGGCCCGTCGCCGCCCTAAGCGGCCCGTCGCTGCCCTATTCGGCCCGTCGCTGCCCTTCCGCGGCCCGTCGCCGCCCTAAACGGCCCGTCGCCGCCCTACTCGGCCCGTCGCCGCCCTACACGGCCCGTCGCCGCCCTACGCGGCCCGTCGCCGCCCTCACTCGGCCCGTCGCTGCCTGTTGCGGCCCGTCGCCACCCTTCCGCGGCCCGCCGCCACCCTTATACGGCCCGTTGCTGCCCTTTCCGGCCCGTCCTTGCCCTCAGCAGCTCGGCGCTGCCCTTCCCGGCCCTTTGCCCCGCCCTAACGGCTCAGCGCCGTCCTCTCACGGCCCGCCGTCGCCGCCCTTCGGCTTCAGCGCCGGCCGTCACCCGAGCCGTCCGAGCCGTCTAACCCAACCGAGCAGATGACCGCAACGCCGCCCTGCAGCAGCACAGCCGAGCCGCCCAGCGGCCGAGCAACCAGACAGCCGAGCCGCCAGGCCGCCCAGCAGCCGTGCAGCCGAGCCGCCGAGGCGCCGAGCCGCCCAGCAGCCGAGCCGCCGAGCCACCGAGCCGCCCAGCAGCTGAGCCGCCGAGCCGCCCAGCAGCCGAGCCGCCGAGCCGCCCAGCAGCCGAGCCGCCGAGCCGCCCAGCAGTCGAGCCGCCGAGCCGCCCAGCAGCCGAGCCGCCGAGCCGCCGAGCCGCCATACCACCGAGCCGCCCGAGCAGCCCCGTCCGGTGAGCACAGCGCCTCTGTCACTGCACTGCCCTTTCCCTACTGTTTGCGCTGCTAGTCTACTGCTGTCATGGCTACCCCTAGTGTCCTCGCTTTTGACTCTGAGGGTCGAGCCATGGACTTTGACGTCTGGGTAGATGACGTGCAGCTGTTCTTATAGTGCGATAGGGCAGACGGTCTCTCTCTCTTTGATCTAACATCTGGCGCCTCTCCTGCCCCTCCTGCTGATGCTAACGCCACTGTTCGCTCCCAGTGGGCCACGCGCGACGCTACTGCACGTCTTGCTGTGCGTCGCCACCTCCCTATCTCCGAGCGTGCGCACTTTAGTCAGTAGAAGAGTGCTCAGACCTTGTACGACGTTGTAGTTGCGTCCTACTCCTCCACTACCACTGCTGCAGTGAGCCGTCTCATGCTACCGTACCTCTTCCCTGACCTTGCTGCCTTTCCCACAGTCGCAAACCTTATTACGCACCTCCGCACTAGGGACACTCGCTACCGCGCTGCCCTTCCTGCTGACTTCTGCGCCAAGAACCCCCCCCCCCCCCCCCCCCCATGTACATCACTCTCTACTACATAGTCACTCGCCTCCCTGACTCCCTTCGCGTAGTCAGGGACCAATTCCTCTCAGTCTGTCCCACCACTCTCACTGTTGACCTTCTCGAGAAGTCCCTCCTAGCGGCCGAGAAGAGCATAGTCGCTGTAGGGGCCTCTCGTGGTGACCCGCACACCCCCATCTTTGAGGGGTGTTCCCCCTCCCCCCTTCTGCCCTCTGTTGCCTCTGTTGCAGCAGCCGACCTCCTTGGTCTTGAGTCGGTCGGTGCGGCGTCTGCCCCTAGCGGGAGACGCCGCTCTGGCAAGGGCAAGAGGGGCAGGGGCACTGGAGGAGCGAGCGGGGGCGGTGGAGGTGGAGGTGGAGGCGGCGGGGGGAGTGGGGGAGGCGGTGGGAGTGGAGGTGGGGGTGGAGGTGTCGGTGGCGGTAGTGGAGGCGGAGGCGGCGGCGGCGGTGGCGGTGGGAGCGGAGGTGGCGGAGGTGGCGGCGGTGGAGGAGGCGGCGGAGGCGGCGGTAGTAGCGGAGGCGGCGGAGGCGGGGGTGGCGGAGGAGCTGGTCGCGGGTCTACGCAGAGGAGTGGTTCCGGTGGTGGTCCGCGCTAGCAGCAGCAGCATGGTCGTGAGACCCTGTCCCCTTAGCAGCTCCGTGAGTGGTACACTGCACGCCAGCAGGGTGGGGGTTTTGGTCCGTGTACCTACGTTCTGCGCACCGGCAACCGTGCGGGTGAGCAGTGTGGGGGTGCGCACCCCACCCAGCGCTGCTTTGGCCGCCTGACGGACGCGTGGCGTCACCAGTTCCCGGAGGCCACAGAGATCCCTCGCTGGGGCGAGTTGTCTAGGGCGGGAGTTGCCATCTATGATCTTGATTTTGATGCTATTCTTTCTGCCATGTATGCTGTGTCTATTAGTGATAAGGGTGACTGTTACTGGTGTTTCCCGCCCGATCCGGGCATTGAGACTACTGCTCTAGGTACTGGTGAGGCTGCTGCCCTAGGTGCTTGCGACGCTGCTGCTCTAGGTGCTAGTGCGTCTGCGTCCTCAGGTACTGGTGAGTCTGCGCTCACGGGTACTGCGTCAGCTTCGGCCTCTCTCGCCTTCACTCTTGACTCTGGGGCTTCTCACTCCTTCTTTCGAGACCGCACCACACTCACGCCGCTTAGTCGGCCGGTTGTGGTGTCTCTGACTGACCCCTCTGGGGGTCCTGTCCTGTCTCACTTCTCCACAGTCCTCCCGTGTCCGGCGGCTCCCTCTGGCACCCTGTCTGGTCTCTACCTCCCCTCATTCTCTACGAACTTGGTGAGTGGTGCTGACCTGCAGGATGGGGGAGTACACCAGTTCACTCCTGCGCGTCAGCGGGTGACGCACTGCACAGAGGCTAGCACAGGCCGCCACCTGGCTACGTTTACACGTCAGCCAGGGTCGAGCCTGTACACACTGACCACTGCGTCTCCTCCACTTGCTGAGTCTGGTAGGGTAGCTCCGTCAGGTCAGGTGTTTGCTGCAGCATCCAGGTCTGGCCCTGAGTCTGCCCCCTGTTTGTGTCGTCTCCTGTCTCACGAGACTCTCCTCTGGCACCACCGCCTTGTTTACCCCTCTCTGCTTCGTCTCAGAGGCATGGCCTCCCGTCTTCTTATTTCTGGTCTCTCCCGGTCCCTGGCCCTACCTGTGTCCCCTGTGTCGAGGGGCGCCAGCGGGCTGCCCCTCACTCCTCCCAGTTTCCTCCGACAGAGGCCCCGCTGCAGACGCTTCACATGGACGTGTGGGGCCCAGCCCGCGTCCGTGGACAGGGTCACGAGCACTACTTCCTGCTCATTGTTGAGGACTACTCTCGTTACACTGCGGTCTTCCCCTTGCGCAGCAAGGGTGATGTCACTGAGGTGCTGATCAACTGGATCCGCCCAGCTCGTCTCCAGCTCAGGCAGAGCTTTGGCTCGGACTTTCCTGTTCTGCGTCTTCACTCGGACAGAGGCGGAGAGTTTTCCTCTGGCCTTCTGAGAGCCTACTGTCGCGCACGAGGCATCCGTCAGACCTTCACGCTTCCGTACTCCCCACAGCAAAATGGGATTGCTGAGCGCCGCATTGGCATGGTCATGGACGTCGCTCGTACGTCTATGATGCATGCGGCTGCCCCCCATTATTTGTGGCCGTTTGCGGTGAGGTACGCGGCGCATCAGATCAACCTACACCCCAGGTACCCAGCCTTGCTGTGGACAGCGAAGGTTGGCGATGCGTCGGCGTTCCGGGTCTGGGGATCTCGGGCGTTTGTCCGCGACTTGTCTGCGGACAAGCTGTCCCCTCATGCTGCTCCTTGTGTCTTCCTGGGGTTCCCCCCTGACGTGCCTGGGTGGCAGTTCTACCACCCCACCTCTCGCCGTGTTCTGTCCTCCCAGGACGTCACGTTTGACGAGTCGGTCCCCTACTACCGCCTCTTCCCCTACCGCACTCCGTCCCTCCCGCCCCCCTCGCTCTTCCCTGTACCAGGTCCCCCCTGGTAGACCCCCTCCCCCCTCAGGGTCGTGCCCCTTAAGGTGTGTCCCAGGTCGACGCAGTCGAGCCTGTCGATGTTACTGGTGACTCTGGTGCTGCTGAGGGTTCTGAGCCTGGGGGTGCTGAGACTGGGGGTGCTGAGACTGGGGGTGATGAGCCTGGGGGTGCTGAGCCTGGGGGTGCTGAGCCTGGGGGTGCTTAGCCTAGGGGTGCTGAGCCTGGGGGTGCTGTGCCTGGGGGTGTTGTGCCTGGGGGTGCTACACCTGGGTGTGCTGAGCCTGGGGGTGCTAAGCTTGGAGGTGCTCCGCCTCGAGGTTCTCTGGGTGCTTCGTCTCTGCGGGAGCCACTCTCTCCACAGGAGCTGCGCGAGTGGTTTGCCCGGCGCTGGAGCCGTGCTGCTGGTGCTAGAGGTTCTTTGGCTCCAGAGGGTGCTGCTAACGCGGGTCCCGGAGGTGCTCGTACTGGGAGTTGCTGGGCCTGCGGGTTCGACTGGAGCTGGTGCTGCTAAGGGTGTTGGCTTTGAGACTACCACTGGCGGTCCTGCTGGGGGTGCTCCTGGTGCTGCTGGAGGTTCTGGAGCTGCTGGAGGTGCTGCTGGAGCGGGTGCTCCTGCTGGGGGTACTGGTGCTGTCCTTGCTGTTTCTGGCGTCGCCACGCGGCCTCGACCGTACTTCGTTCCACTCCTGCAGCATGTTCTTGGACTTCCACCTTCTACTGGTCCTCCTCCTCCCCTAGAGGGTCCATAGCCTGTCCCGTCACAGTCACAGCTACAGCCTACCTCCCCTTTGCCTGCTCCTTCTTCCTACGCTGGTCCTACTGGAGGTCTTACTGAGCGTCGTGAGCCTGCGTCTCGCCCTACGTCGCCTGTCCGTCCTGCTCGCGCTAGTGGTCGTAGTTCGCGTCCGCGTCCTCCTCCTTTCCCTGGCACACACAGGATGTCTCTGCGTCCGTCTACTGCTCCTCTGCGTGCCCCTTTGCCTTCTCCTCCTGAGTCCTCTCTTCCTGCTCTTGCCGACCCGGAGTCGGACTCTCTTCGTGCTGCCAGTCCTACTGTAACGCGTCTCCTTGCTACTGTCGTCACTGACCCTTCTTTCGAATCTACTACTGCGTGTGCCCTTGTTGCTGAGCTCGTCGACTTTGCTGCTCGCTGTCGCCTAGACTACACTGCTAGTCTTATCGCTGAGTCTGAGTCTGTCTGTCCTCCGTCCGTCGGGGGTGAGTGTGCCCTTGGCACGGACGTCCTTGAGGACAGGCAGGAGGATTTCCAGTGTCTGGCCTCTACTTCACCTCATCTCGTGTCCGTACTGCTTACCCCTAAGGGAGACCCGGATGCACTTGACATCCCGACTCCGCGCTCTTACGCGGAGGCGATAGAAGGTCCCTACTCCTCTCAGTGGCAGGCAGCTATGGACACAGAGATGGCTTCCTGGAAATCCACAGGCACCTACGTCGATGAGGTTCCCCCGCCTGGGGCGAACATCGTCAGTGGCATGTGGATCTTCAGGGTGAAGCGGCCGCCGGGCTCTCCGCCTGTCTTCAAGGCACGGTACGTGGCTTGTGGCTTCAGTCAGCGGCAGGGAGTTGACTACTTTCAGACCTTCTCTCCCAACCCAAAGATGACCACTCTTCGGGTACCGGTGCACGTCGCTGCTCACTGTGACTACGAGCTGCACTCTCTCGACTTCAGCACAGCTTTCTTGCAGGGCAGCCTGCACGAGGAGATCTGGCTGCGCCGCCCACCTGGCTTCAGTGGGTCTTTCCCTCCTGGTACCCAGTGGAGTCTCCGGCGTCCAGTCTACGGTCTCCGCCAGGCGCCATGTGAGTGGCACGACACACTGAGGACTACGCTTGCGGCTCTTGGGTTTGCTCCCTCTTCTGCGGACCCGTCGCTGATTCTGAGCACCGACACCTCTCTGCCGCCGTTCTACATCCTCGTGTACGTCGACGACTTGGTCTTTGCCACAACTGACACTGCTGGACTTGCCTACGTGAAGTCCGAGCTGTAGAAGAGACACACCTTCACTGACCTGGGTGAACTGCGTAGCTACCTTGGCTTGCAGATCTCCCGGGACAGAGCACGCCGCACCGTTACCCTGACTCAGTCACACATGGTGCAGCAGGTCCTTCAGCGCTTCGGCTTCACGTACTCCTCGCCATAGGCCACTCCTCTGCCTACTCGCCACTCGCTCTCAGCTCTGCCTTTGGATGAGTCCGTAGAGTCGAATGGCCCGTATCCAGAGCTTGTTGGCTGCCTCATGTACCTGATGACCTGCATACGACCTGACCTTGCATACCCTCTTAGCATTCTCGCACGCCATGTTGCTCCTGGGAGACACTGACCGGAGCACATGGCTGCAGCAAAGAGGGTGTTGCGCTGCTTGTGCAGTACGTCGGGCATGGAGCTAGTGCTTGGAGGGCGCAGTCCAGTGGTCCTCACTGGGCACGCAGACGCTTCTTGGGCTGATGACCAGGCTACGCAGCGGTCGTCACAGGGTTACACTTTCAGCCTTGGTTCCGGCTCTGTCTCGTGGCGGGCTACTCGCTCGTCTTCTGTTCTCGGCTCCAGTTGTGAGGCTGAGATCTACGCTGGGGCCATGGCTGCACAGGAGCTTCGCTGGCTCACCTACCTGCTGACTGACCTCGGAGAGCCGCCTCGTTCTCCTCCAGTTCTGTACGTTGACCACAAGGCCATGCTGGCCTTGTGTCGAGAGCAGCGACTCGAGCACAGAACAGAGCACATTGCTCTCCGCTACTTCCTTGCTCGTGAGCTACAGCAGCGTGGACAGTTGCGGCTTGTGTAGGTGGCCTGTAAGGCCAACACTGCTGATGTTTTCACCAAGGCACTTCCGCCTTGTGATCATCAGCGCTTCTGCACTCAGCTGGGTCTTGTCCCTGTCTTGCCTCACTTGCTCACCTCTTGACCTTGCTTGTACTGTTACATATATATATACCTACTCTTGCTTGTCTAGCCTTATATATATATATATATGTGTACTCCTGCATGTGAACTGGCCTTGTGGCCTTGAACTTGTGCTCGGAATATGTGGTGACTTTGTGATCCAACCTGAGCTTTGTTTGCTTTGCTTTGCTTGACTGGTCTTTTGACCCCTTGTTCTCCCCCACTTTGCCTATGGGGGTGTGTCAGACATTATAGCTTATGCTTTTGTGTAGCCTGTAGTGGGGTATCCCATAGGGGGTACAACCCGATTAGGGTTAGTACTTGTACCCACTTCATTCATAGTTGATTCATTCTCGTTTCTTCTCAAAGCGAGGTCAGGGCGAGTGCATGTCATCAGGTACATGAGGCAGCCCACAAGCTCTGGATACGGGCCACTCGGCTCTACGGACTCATCCGAAGGCAGAGCTGAGAGCGAGTGACCAATAGGCAGAGAAGTGGATTGTGGCATGGAGAACTAGAAGTCGAAGCGCTGAAGGACCTGCGGCACCATGTGTGACTGGGTCAGAGTGATGGTGCGGCGTGCTCTGTCCCGAGTGATATGCAAGCCAAGATAGCTGCGCAGTTCACCCAGGTCTGTGCACGTGTGTCTCTTCTGCAGCTCCGACTTCACTAGAGTCAGTGCCTCAGTGTCGGCAGTAGCAAAGACTAAGTCGTCGACGTACATGAGGATGTAGAACGGCGGCAGCGAAGTGTCGGTGCGTAGAAACAGCGACATGTCAGCAGTGGAAGGAGCAAACCCAAGAGCCGCAAGTGTAGTCCTCAGTGTGTCGTGCCACTCACGAGGTGCCTGGCAGAGACCATAGACTGGCCGCTGGAGGCTCCACTGGGTACCAGGGGGAAACGACCCAGTGAAGCCAGGAGGGCGGCGCAGCCAGATCTCCTCGTGCAGACTTCCCTGCAAGAAAGCTGTGCTGAAGTCAAGAGAGTGAAGCTCATAGTCACGCTGAGCAGCGACGTGCAGTAGTACCCAAAGAGTGGTCATCTTCAGGGTGGGAGAGAAGGTCTGAAAGTAGTCAACTCCCTGACGCTGACTGAAACCACGAGCCACGTAACGCGCCTTGAAGACAGGTGGAGAGCCCGGCGGTCGCTTCACCCTGAAGATCCACATGCCAGTGACAATGTTCGCCCCAGGCGGGGGAACCTCGTCGACGTAGGTGCCTGTGGACTTCCAGGAAGCCATCTCTGCATCCATGGCTGCCTGCCACTGAGAGGAGTAGGGACCCTCAACCGCCTCTGCGTAAGAGCGCGGAGTCGGGATGTCAAGTGCATCCCGGTCTCCCTCAGGGGCAAGCAGCATGGACACGAGATGAGGTGAAGCAGCAGCCAAACACTGGAACTCCTCCTGCCTATCCTCAAGGACGTCCGTGCCAAGGGCACACTCACCCCCGACGGACGGAGGACAGACAAACTCAGACTCAGCAACAAGACTGGCAGCGTAGTCTAGACGACAACGAGCAGCAAAGTCTACAAGCTCGGCAACTAGCGCAGACGCAGCAGCAGACTCAAAGGAAGGGTCAGTGACAATAGTAGCCAGGAGACGCGTGACAGTGGGAGTAGCAGCACGAAGGGAGTCAGACGCTGGGTCAGCAAGGGCAGGAAGAGAGGACTCAGGAGGAAATTGCAAAGGGACACGCTGCGGAGCAGTGGAAGGACGCAGAGACATCCGGTGCGTACCGCTGACAGGAGGAGAACGCTGACGCAAACCACGAGCACCAGTGCGAGCAACACGAACAGGCGACGCAGGATGAGACGCAGGCTCACGACGCTCAGTAAGACCTCCAATCGGACAAGCGTAAGGAGACGGAGCAGGCAGTGGGGAGGTGGGCAGTAGCTGTGACGGCGGCAGGACAGGCGGTGGACACTCTAAGGAAGGGGGAGGAGCAGGAGAAGGCGAGAGGCCAATAACCTGCTCAAGGAGCGGAACGAAGTACGGCCGTGGCCGCTCAGCACCCCGAGAGCCAACAGCTGCACCACCAGCAGCTCGAGCAGCCCGAGCATCCCCAGAGCCAGCAGTACCACCACCAGCAGCTCCAGCAGCTCCACCAGCCCCAGCAGCACCTCCAGCAGCACCAACAGTAGCACCACCAGCGCCACTGGCAGCTCCAGCAGCACCTTCAGCACCTCCAGCACCCCCAAAGCCAGCAGCACCACCACCAGCAGCTCTAGCAGCTCCACCAGCTCCAGCAGCACCCCCAGCAGCACCAACAGTAGCACCACCAGCTCCACCGGCAGCTCCAGCAGCACCTCCAGCAGCTCCAGCAGCTGCAGCACCCCTAGAGCCAGCAGCACCACCACCAGCAGCTCCAGCAGCTCCACTAGCTCCAGCAGCACCCCCAACAGCACCAACAGTAGCACCACCAACTCCACCGGCAGCTCCAGCAGCACCTCCAGCAGGACCCCCAGAACTACTGGCCCCGGAAGCTCGAGTACCCCCGGTACGAGCACCTCCAGGGCCTGCGATAGCACTAGTGTCTCCAGCACCAACTGAAGGAACGCCAACTCCAGGACGCCTCCGCAGTCGCTGACAAACCGCAAACCACTCTCGCAGCTCCGCTGGTGTAAGGGGTCGGCGAGTAACCGGTCGAGCACCCTCAGGCTCAGCGCGCCCAGACTCTGCACCCTCCAGGACCTCTCGCACCGGCACAGCACCCTCAGGCTCTGCGCTCTCCAGCACCTCACGCACCCGCTCAGCACCCCCAGGCTCCGCACCCTCCAGCACCTCACGCACCGGCTCAGCACCCTCAGGCACCTCACCCTCCAGCACCTCACGACGTGGCTCAGCACCTCCAGACGCAGCACCTCGAGTAGTACCAACCCCAGCAGCACCTGAGACGCTAGTGACCTCGACAGGCTCAGCGAAGGGGGGCGGGTCTACCTGAGACACGCCTGAAGGAGCAGGACACTGGGGGGGAAGGGGGTCTACCGGAGGGGGACTTGGAGCAAGGAAGAGAGGCGGGGGAGGGAGAGGAGCAGTGCGGTAGGGAAAGAGGCGGTAGAAAGGGACTGACTCGTCAAAGGTGACGTCCTGAGAAGACAGGACTGTGCGCGAGGCCGGGTGGTAAAACTGCCAGCCAGGTGCGTCAGTCGAAAGCCGAGGAAGACACAGGGAAGGGTGCGGGAGGAGAGCTTGTGTGCGGACGTATCGCGAACAAGAGCACGGGCACCCCAGACTTGGAACACCGATGCATCTCCAACCTCTCCCGTCCACCGCAGTGTGGGCGAAGTCTCCGGAACGTAGACACGGGGCCAGAGGTTGAGCTGCTGTGCGGCGTACCTGACCGCAAACGGCCACAGAAAATGGGGAGCCGCCGCATGGATCAAGGAGGTACGAGCGATCTCTATGACCAGGCCAATGCGGCGCTCAGCAACCCCATTTTGCTGCGGTGAGCCCGGAAGCGTGTAAGACTGGGTGATGCCCTCCTCGAGACAGAAGCCACGCAAGAGGTCGGAGGCAAACTCTCCGCCCCTGTCAGAGTGCAGACGCAGAACAGGGAGGTCGGTATGAAACCTCCTGCGCAGCTGAAGACGAACCGCTCGGATCCAAGGGATCAGGATAGCAGGGACCTCACCCTTGGTGCACAAGGGGAAGACCGTGGTGTAGCGCGAGTAGTCATCAACGACCAGCAGGAAGTACCGCTCTCCACCCCGTCTGCTGACACGGGCGAGGCCCCACACGTCCATGTGGAGAGTCTGCAGCGGAGCCTCTGTCGGAGGAAACGAGGAGGAGTGAGGAGCGGCGCGCTGCCGCCCCTCGACGCAAGGAAGGGAGGCAGGGGCAGGCGAAGCAGGGAGGGGAGGCAAGGTCCAGGGAAGACCAGACAGAAGGACGCGACGGTGCGTGTCGCGAAGACGGGGTAGGGAGGGGTGGCCCAGACGGTGGTGCCAGAGAATGGTGTGGTGTGACAGGGAGCGACACGAGCAAGGGGAGTCTAGCTGACCTGACGTGGACACCTGACCAACAACAGCGACCTGGGGAGACACAGTGGTCAGTGTGTAAAGGCTCGACCCTGGCGCACGCGTGAACGTGGCCAGGTGTTGCCCAGTCCTGGAGCACGTACAGATCGCCACACGCTGTCCTCCAGGGGTGAAGGTATCAACCCAGTGGTCCTGAAGGACAGCGTTGCTCACCAAGTTCGTAGAGAACGAGGGGAGGTGGAGACCTGACAGCGATCCAGACGGGACCGCTGGGCAAGGAAGCACAGTGGTAGACCGTGCAAGGACTGGACCCCCCGAGGGGTCAGCCAGGGAGACTGCAACAGGTGCAGGGAGTGGTGTGAGGGCTGTGCTGTCATGGAAGAAACACCTACAAGCACCTGAGTCAAGAGTGAAGGTGTGCAATGCAGTAGGAGGCGCAGTACCTGACAGTGCAGACTCACCCGCACCTAAGGCAGCAGAAGCGGTACCTGAAAGCACAGACTCACAAGCACCAAGAGCTACTGGCTCTATACCTGGATCAGGCAGCAGACACAAGTAGCAGTCACCCTCAGCACTAATAGACAATGCATACATGGCAGCAAGAATAGCATCATAGTCAAGAGCAAAGATGTCTATACCCTTCTTAAGCAGATCAAACCAGCGAGGGGTCTCAACCTCTGCAACCATCTCGTCAAGGCGGGAGAAGCAACGCTGCTGGGGGTGGGGCCTGCCGCATGTCTGACCAGCACGCTCACCGGTGCGAATGACATACGGACAATGAGTACCCCTAGACGTACCCCTCTGAGCCAACCACTCACGAAGCTGCTGAGGCGTAAGGGACCGCTGCTGCTGCTGTCGCTGACCAGTGCCTCCACCACGACCGCTACCACCTCCACTGCCTCCACCACTGCCGCTACCGCCACCACCGCCACTCCCACCGCCGCCGCCACCACCACCACCTCTACCATCGCCGCTGCCACTCCCACCAGTACTCCCGGCGCCACTGCCTCCACTCCCACCGCCACCCCCACCTCCTCCACCTCCTCCTCCGCCGCCACCTCCACCACCGCCCTTGCCCCCCTTGCCCTTGCCGGTGCGGCGCCGCCCGGTAGAAGTAGAGGTAGCACCAACTGAGTCGGCTCCAAGGAAGTCTACAGCGGCAGAAGTGGCGTAGGACGGGGCAAGAGGGGAAGAAGCGCACCCCTCAAAGATGGGGGTACGAGGAGCGCCACGAGCAGCAACCACACTCACAATGCTGCTCTCAGCGGCTAAGAGGTGCTCCTCTAGGAGGTCTATGGTGAGGTTGGAGGGACAGCGCGCTAGGAAGTGGTCCCTGACTGAGCGAAGGGTGTCAGGGAGGCGGGTCACTATAAAGTGGAGCGTCCAGTACATCGGAGGGGGGTGCTGAGCAACAAACTCCTTGCGGAGTGTGGCACGGACACGAGCGTCACTAGAGCGAAGGTGGGTGATGAGGTCGGCTACAGTGGCAAAGCTCGACAACTCGGGGAACAGGTACGGCAGCATGAGATGGCTGAGCGCAGCAGTGGCAGGGGAGGAGTAGCGAGCGACTACAGCGTCGTACAGGGCCTTAGCGGTTTTGTGCTCGCCAAAGTGCTTGAGTTCCGCTAGCGGCAAGTGGTTGCGAATAGCTAGGCGGGCAGCAGCATTGCGCGTCAGCCATTGAGAGCGCTTGCTAAGGGCAGCTGTGTCAGCAGGAGCGGCTAGGGCACCAGAGGTGTGGTCAAAGAGGGAGATCTCGTCTTTGCTGGTGCTAATGAGGAAGAGCTGCAAGTCATCGAGCCAGGCGTCAAACTCTACAGGGCGGCCCTCAGTGTCGAAGGAAAGAACCCGAAGGGTGGCCATAGCGTGAGGCGGTGACGAGCAGCAGGGCGTGCGGGCGGCGCTGCAGAGCGCGGGCAGCACTGTAGGGCGCGGGCGGCTCAACAAGGCGCGGGCGGCGCAGCAGGGCACGGGCGGCTCAGTAGGGCGCGGGCGGCTCGGCAGGGCGGGGCCGGCGAGGCAGGGTGCGCGGCGGCGCGACGCGCAGGCAGGGCAGGGCGCGCAGCGGAGCGGCGCGCAGGCAGGGCAGGGCACACGGCGGGCCGGCGCACAGGTAGGGCAGGGCACGCGGCGGGCCGGTGCGTAGGCAGGGCAGGGCGCGCGGCGGTGCGATGCGCAGGCAGAGCAGGGCGCGCGGCGGCGCGGCGCGCAGGCAGGGCAGGGCACGCGGCGGCGCGGCGCGCAGGCAGAGCAGGGCGCGCGGCAGCGCGGCGCGCAGGCAGGGCAGGGCGCGTGGCGGCGCGGCGCGCAGGCAGGGCAGGGCGCGCGGCGGCGCGGCGCGCAGGCAGGGCAGGGCGCGCAGCGGCGCGGCGCGCAGGCAGGGCAGGGCGCGCTGCGGCGCGGCGCGCAGGCAGGGCAGGGCGCGCGGCGTCGCGGTGCGCAGGCAAGGCAGGGCGCGCGGCGGCGCGGCGCGCAGGCTGGGCAGGGCGCGCGGCGGCGCGGCGCGCAGGCAGGGCAGGGCGCGCGACTCAGCAAGGCGCGCTGCAGCAGGTGGCGCGATCACAGTGGCGCGACGTGTGGGGTAGCGCTACTGGTGGGCCCTAAGAAATCGGTCCTAGGCTAGGACCTGCTCTGATACCATGTCAAGAGAATGAACAGGAATGGAATGAACTATGAAAGAGATGGGTACACATATGAAACCCTAGAAGGGGCTGTACCCCATATTGGCTACCCCACTACAGCCTAAACATATATGGCATACATACAATTTGACACGAAGTGCGCATTGCGCCCTGCCCGAAATGCGCCTTATGCCCTGCCCTAGTGCGGCCCGTCGCGGCCCTGCCCTGTTCGCCGCCCGTCGCGCACCCCACCCCCCCCCCTCTTTGTCGCCCGTCACGGGACCTGCTGGACGTGGCCCCCACCTGCTGTCGCGGCCCTCGCCCATTGCACCCCCTGCCTGGCGGCCCCTGCCGTCGCCGCCCCTGCTATCGCGGCCCCTGCTATCGCGGCCCCTGCTGTCGCGGCCCCTGCCGTCGCCGCCCCTGCTGGCGCGGCCCCTTCTGTCGCGGCCCCCTGCTGACGCGGCCCCTGCTTTCGCGGCCCCCTACTGTCGCGGCCCCTGCCGTCGCCGCCTCTGGTGTCGCGGCCCTTGCCGTCGCCTCCCCTGCTGGCGCGGCCCCTTGTGTGGCGGCCCCCTGCTGACGCGGCCCCTGCTGTCGCGGCCCCCTACTGTCGCGGCCCCTGCCGTCGCCCCTACTGGCGCGGCCCCTTCTGTCGCGGCCCGTGCTGACGTGGCCCCTGCGATCAGTCGAGCTCCTTGGTCGACGACAACGCCACGTTGATTCCATGCAGCTCGACGAAGCTTGTCGAGCAGCTCCCTCACTGCGAACGGTCGGTTGCTTCTCCCATACATCCGACCAAGTCGTCGGCGTTGCCCAAGCGAGGGCGGGGCCAACACTCCATTCTCTTCAACATCAGCATCGCCCACTGCAGATGGTTGGTTGCGCCTCCCGCGCACCCTGAGAAAGTACGAACGAGAAGTGGAATGACTATGAACGAAGTGAGTACAAATAGGAAACCCTAATTGGGTTGTACCCCCTATGGGATACCCCACTATAGCCTACAGAAACAAGTAAGCTATAAGTTCTGACACACCCCCATAGGCAAAGTGGGGGAGAACAAGGGGTCACAAGACCGGTCAAGCAAAGCAAAGCAAAGCTCAGGGTGGATCACAAAGTCACCACGCATTCCGAGCACAAGTTCAAAGGCCACAAGGCCAGTTCACATGCAAGATCATATATAGAGATATACAAGAGCAAGAGTATATATATGCGAAAGTACAAGCAAGGTCAAGAGGAGAGCAAGTGAGGCAAGACAGGCACAAGACCCAACTGCGTGCAGCAACGCTGATGATCACAAGGCGCAAATGCCTTGGTGAAGACATCAGCAGTGTTGGCCTCAGAGGCCACGTACGCAAGTCGCAGCTGTCCACGCTGCTGTAGCTCACGAGCAAGAAAGTAGCGAAGAGCAATGTGCTTCGTTCTGTGCTCCAGTCGCTGCTCTCGACACAAGGCCAGCATGGCCTTGTTGTCTACGTACAGGACTGGAGGAGAACGAGGCTGCTCTCCAAGGTCGGTCAGCAGGTAGGTGAGCCAGCGTAACTCCTGTGCAGCCATAGCCCCAGCGTAGATCTCAGCCTCACAACTGGAGCCGAGAACAGAAGACGAGCGGGTAGCCCGCCACGAGACAGAGCCGGAACCAAGGCTGAAGGTGTAACCCTGTGACGACCGCTGCGTAGCCTGGTCGTCAGCCCAAGAAGCGTCTGCGTGCCCAGTGAGGACCACTGGACTGCGCCCTCCAAGCACTAGCCCCATGCCCGACGTACTGCACAAGTAGCGCAACACCCTCTTCGCTGCAGCCATGTGCTCTGGTCGGTGTCTCCCAGGAGCAACAAAGCGTGCGAGAATGCTAAGAGGGTATGCGAGGTCAGGTCGTGTGCAGGTCATCAGGTACATGAGGCAGCCAACAAGCTCTGGGTACGGGCCACTCGACTCTACGGACTCATCCGAAGGCAGAGCTGAGAGCGAGTGGCGAGTAGGCAGAGGAGTGGCCTGAGGCGAGGAGTACGTGAAGCCGAAGCGCTGAAGGACCTGCTGCACCATGTGTGACTGAGTCAGGGTAATGGTGCGGCGTGCTCTGTCCCGGGTGATCTGCAAGCCAAGGTAGCTGCGCAGTTCACCCAGGTCAGTGCACGTGTGTCTCTTCTGCAGCTCGGACTAAACGTAGGCGAGTCCAGCAGTGTCAGCTATGGCAAAGACCAAGTCGTCGACGTACACGAGGATGTAGAACGGCGGCAGAGAGGTGTCGGTGCGCAGAAACAGCGACGGGTCGGCAGTGGAAGGAGCAAACCCAAGTGCCGCGAGCGTAGTCCTCAGTGTGTCGTGCCACTCACGTGGCGCCTGGCGGAGACCGTAGACTGGACGCCGGAGACTCCACTGGGTACCAGGAGGGAAAGACCCAGTGAAGCCAGGTGGGCGACGCAGCCAGATCTCCTCGTGCAGGCTGCCCTGCAAGAAAGCTGTGCTGAAGTCGAGAGAGTGAAGCTCGTAGTCACGGTGAGCAGCAACGTGTAGCAGAACCCGAAGAGTGGTCATCTTCGGGGTGGGGGAGAAGGTCTGAAAGTAGTCAACCCCCTGCCGCTGACTGAAGCCACGAGCCACGTAACGCGCCTTGAAGACAGGCGGAGAACCCGGCGGCCGCTTTACCCTGAAAATCCACATGCCACTGACGATGTTTGCCCCAGGAGGGGGAACAGCGTCAACGTAGGTGCCTGTGGACTTCCAGGAAGCCATCTCTGCATCCATAGCTGCCTGCCACTGAGAGGAGTAGGGACCCTCTATCGCCTCCGCGTAAGAGCGCGGAGTCGGGATGTCTGGTGCATCCGGGTCTCCCTCAGGGGCTAGCAGTACAGACGCGAGACGAGGTGAAGCGGCGGCCAGACACTGGAACTCCTCCTGCCTGTCCTCAAGGACGTCCGTGCCAAGGGCACACTCACCCCCGACGGACGGAGGACAGGCGGACTCAGACTCAGTGACAAGACGAGCAGCGTAGTCTAGACGACAGCGCGCAGCAAAGTCGACAAGCTCAGTGACAAGGGCAGACGCAGCAGACGACTCGAAGGAGGGGTCAGTGACAGCAGTAGCCAGGAGACGCGTGACAGTAGGACTGGCAGCACGAAGAGCGTCCGACTCCGGGTCGGCAAGAGCAGGAAGAGAGGAAGCAGGAGGAGAAGGCAAAGGGGCACGCAGAGGAGCAGTGGACGGACGCAGTGACATCCGGTGCGTGCCAGGGACAGGAGGAGGACGCTGACGCGACCCGCGACCACTAGCGCGCTCAGTACGAACAGGCGACACAGGACGAGACGCAGGCTCACGACGCTTAGTAAGACCTCCAGTCGGACCAGCGTAGGGAGAAGGAGCAGGCAAAGGGGAGGCAGGCTGTAGCTGTGGCTGTGACCGGACAGGCTGCGGACCCTCTAAGGGAGGAGGAGGAGGTGTAAGACCAAGAACCTGCTGCAGGAGCGGAACGAAGTACGGTCGGGGCCGCGCGGCGACGCTAGAAACAGCAGGAACAGCACCAGCAGCCCCGGCAGGAGCACCCACTCCAGCAGCACCTCCAGCAGCACCAGAACCTCCAGCCGCAACACCAGGAGCACTGTCAGTCGGGCCGCCAACGGCAGGCTCAGCGCCAACACCCTCAGCAGGACCAGCTCCAGGAGAACTCTCAGACTCAGCAGCTCCAGCACCCACAGTACGAGCACCGGCGGGGCGCGCAGCAGCAGTGCCCTCTGCAGTCGAAGAACCACCAGCACCAGCAGCACGCCTCCAGCGCCCGGCAAACCACTCACGCAGCTCCTGTGGGGAGAGTGGCTCCCGGCGAGACGAAGCACCCCCAGGCACAGCACCCCCGGGCTCAGCACCCCTAGACACAGCACCTACAGGCACGGCACCCCCAGGCTCAGCACCCCCAGGCCCAGCACCCCCAGGCACAGTACCCCCAGACTCCGCACCTCCAGGCTCAGCACCCCTAGGCACAGCACCCCAAGGCTCAGCACCCCCAGGCTCAGCACCCCCAGGCTCAGCTCCCGCAGCAGCACCAGAGTCACCAGTGACCTCGACAGGCTCGACCGCGTCTACCTGGGACACACCTGAAGGGGCAGGACCCTGAGGGGGGAGGGGGACTACCGGGGGGGGACCTGGTACCAAGAAGAGCGGGGGTGGGGGGAGGGACGGAGTGCGGTAGGGGAAGAGGCGGTAGTAGGGCACCGACTCGTCGAACGTGACGTCCTGGGAGGACAGAACACGTCGAGAGGTGGGGTGGTAGAACTGCCACCCAGGGGCGTCGGGGGGGAACCCCAGGAAGACGCAGGGAGAAGCACGAGGGGACAGCTTGTCCGCAGACAGGTCGCGAACAAACGCCCGAGATCCCCAGACCCGGAACGCCGACGCATCGCCAACCTTCCCCGTCCACAGCAGGGCTGGGGAGGTCTCCGGTCGAGAGACCCTGGGGTGGAGGTTGATCTGGTGCGCAGCGTACCTGACCGCAAACGGCCACAGAAAATGGGGAGCAGCCGCATGCATCATGGACGTACGAGCGACGTCCATGACCATGCCAATGCGGCGCTCAGCAATCCCATTTTGCTGCGGTGAGTCCGGAAGCGTGAAGGTCTGACGGATGCCTCGCACACGACAGTAGGCACTCAGGAGGCCGGAGGAGAACTCTCCACCTCTGTCCGAGTGCAGACGCAAAACAGGGAAGTCAGAGCCAAAGCTCCTCCGAAGCTGGAGACGAGCTGCGCGGATCCAGTCGATCAGCACCTCAGTGACCTCACCCTTGCTGCGCAAGGGGAAGACTGTGGTGTAACGCGAGTAGTCGTCAACCACCAGCAGGAAGTAGCGCTCCTGACCCTGTCCACGGACGCGGGCTGGGCCCCACACGTCCATGTGAAGCGTCTGCAACGGGGCCTCTGTGGGAGGAAACTGGGAGGAGTGAGGGGCAGCACGCTGGCGCCCCTCGACACAGGGGACACAGGTGGGGCCAGGGCCCGGAGGAAGGGGAGGGAGAGACCGGGGAAGACCAGACACATGGACTCGCGAGGCCATGCCTCTGAGCCGAAGCAGAGAGGGGTGGCCAAGGCGGTGGTGCCAGAGGAGGGTCTCGTGAGACAGACGACGACACGAGCAGGGGGCAGACTCAGGACCAGACCTGGACGCTGCAGCAAACACCTGACCAGACGAAGGGACCCTACCAGACTCAGCACCTGGAGGAGAAGCAGTGGTCAGTGTGTACAGGCTCGACCCTGGCCGACGTGTAAACGTAGCCAGGTGGCGACCTGTATCCTCCTCCGTGCAGTGGGTCACCCGCTGACGAGCAGGGGTGAACTGGTGGACACCCGCATCCTGGAGGTCAGCACCACTCACCAAGTTCGTCGAGAACGAGGGGAGGTAGAGACCAGTCAGGGTGCCAGAGGGGGCCGCCGGACACGGGAGGACAGTGGAGAAGCGAGCCAGGACCGGCCCCCCAGAGGGGTCAGCCAGGGACACTGCAACCGGCCGACTCAGCGGCGTGAGAGTGGTGCGGTCCCTAAAGAAGGAGCGAGACGCTCCAGAGTCAAGGGTGAAGGTGTGAGAGGCCGAAGCCGACACAGTACCTGAGAGGGCAGACTCACCAGCACCTGAGAGCACAGACGCACTGGCACCTAGAGCAGCAGCCTCACTAGTACCTGACGCGGCAGTACCAATGCCCGGGTCGGGCGGGAAAGACCGGTAACAGTCATCCTCATCACTACCAGTCACAGCATACATAGCAGAGAGAAAAGCATCAAAGTCAAGATCATAAATAGCTACTCCAGCCCTAGACAGCTCTCCCCAGCGGGGGATCTCAGCGGCCTCCGGAAACTGCTGACGCCAGGCGTCGGTCAGACGGCCAAAGCAGCGACGGGCTGTGTGGGCGCCTCCACACCTCTCCCCCGCACGGTCACCGGTGCGAAGAACGTAGGGGCAGGGACCAAGAGCACCACCGCGCTGACGCTGCAAGTACCACTCACGGAGCTGCTGAGGGCCGGGGACGGTGCGAGAGCGCTGCTGCTGCTGCGGCTGCTGCTGCTGCTGCTGCTGCTGCTGCTGGCGCTAACCACCCCCAGAGCTGCTCCTCTGGGACGAGCCACTCCGACCCCCGCCTCCACCACCACCCCCGCCTCCACCGCCACCCCCGTCTCCACCGCCACCTCCCCCACCAGGACCGTCGCTCCCACCGCTCCCACCGCCTCCTCCGCTACCACCTCCGCCGCCACCTCCGCCTCCACCGCCGCCACTAGTACCTCCACTCCCGCCACCACCTCCACTGCCACCCCCACTCCCCCCGCCACCCCCACCTCCTCCACCACTGCCTCCTCTAGATCCACCCGCTCCCTTGCCCCCCTTGCCCTTGCCAGAGCGGCGTCTGCCGCTGGGGGCAGACGCCGCACCGACCGACTCAAAACCAGCGAGGTCGGCCATAGCAGCAGAGGCGACAGAGGGCAGCAGGGGGGAAGGAGAACACCCCTCAAAGATGGGGGTGCGAGGGTCACCCCTAGAGGCCCCTACAGCGACTATACTCTTCTCAGCCGCTAGCAGGGACTCCTCAAGGAGGTCGACAGTGAGGGTGGTGGGACAGACAGAGAGAAACTGGTCCCTAACGACACGAAGGGACTCAGGAAGACGGGTGACGAGAAAGTAGAGAGTGATATACATGGGAGGAGGGTTTGCGGCGCGGAACTCAGCAGGAAGGGCAGCGCGGTAGCGAGCGTCACTAGCGCGGAGGTGGGTAACGAGGTCAGCGACAGTGGGAAAGGAAGCGAGGTCAGGGAAGAGAAACGGTAGCATGAGGCGGCTAAGGGCAGCGGAGGAAGGGGAGGAGTAGCGTGCAACTACAGCGTCGTACAAGGCCTGAGCGGTCTTGCACTGACTAAAGTGGGCACGCTCAGAGGAAGGGAGGTGGCGACGCACAGCAAGACGTGCAGCAGCATCGCGGGTCGCCCACTTGGAGCGAACGGCAGAGTCAGCATCAGCAGGCGGGGCAGGGACAGCTCCAGAGACAAAGTCAAAGAGAGAGACCTCATCTATCGCATCACACAGTAAGTACAGCTGCAGGTCTTCAATCCAGACGGCAAAGTCAATGGCCCTCCCCTCAGCGTCAAAAGTAAGAACATTGGGGGTGACCATGGCAGCAGCTGAAAGTCTCACCGGGCTGGAAGAGTCGGGTAGGTCAGCAGCAGAGGAACACAGCTCAGGGACAGCAGCACGGCTCCTCAGGTGGCTCGCGTGGCTCAGGCGGCTCGGGCGGCTCGGGCGGCTCGGGCGGCTCGGGCGACTCGGGCGGCTCGGGCGTCTCGCGCGGCTCGGGTGGCGTAGGGGCTCACGGGCGGCGCGGGCTGCTGGGGCTGCTCACGTGCAGCACGGCGGGCTGCAGCAGGGCCGGTGGTGGGCTGTAGCAGGGCCGGTGGCGGGCTGTAGCAGGGCCGGCGGCGGGCTGTAGCAGGGCCGGCGGCGGGCTGTAGCAGGGGCCGGTGGCGGCTGTAGCAGGGCCGGTGGTGGGCTGTTGCAGGGGCCGGTGGCGGCTGTAGCAGGGCCGGTGGCGGGCTGTAGCAGGGCCGGCGGCGGGCTGTAGTAGGGGCCGGTGGCGGCTGTAGCAGGGCCGGTGGCGGGCTGTAGCAGGGGCCGGTGCGGGCTGTAGTGGGGCCGACGAGGGGCCGAAGTGGGGCCTAGGCGGGCCGGCGGGCTGTAGGCGGGGCCGACGCGGCGGGCTGTAGCAGGGGCCGGTGGCGGGCCTAAGCGGGGCCAGCGCGGGGCCGACAGGGCGTAGGTGGGGCCGGCGCGGGGCCGAAGAGGGGCCTAAGTGGGGCCGACGGAGCCTACGCGGGGCCGACACGGGGCCGAGACGGGGCCTGGGCGGGGCCTACGCGGGGCCGACGAGGGGTACGCGGGGTCGACGAGGGGTACGCGGGGCCTACGCGGGGCCGACGAGGGGTACGCGGGGCCTACGCGGGGCCTACGTGGGGCCGATGAGGGGTACGCGGGGCCTACGCGGGGCCGACGAGGGGTACGCGGGGCCGACGAGGGGTACGTGGGGCCTACGCGGGGCCGACGAGGGGTACGCGGGGCCGACGAGGGGCCTAAGCAGGGGCCGACGAGGGGCCTAAGCGGGGCCGACGAGGGGCCTAAGCGGGGCCGACGAGGGGCCTAAGCGGGGCCGACGAGGGGTCTAAGCGGGGGCCGACGAGGGGCCTAAGCGGGAGCACGACGGGAGGGGCGACTCGGAGGGTCGCTAAAAAAATGCGCGCCTCGGGGCGCGCTTCGGTGGGCCCTAGGAACAGGCCCTAGGAAGGGACCTGCTCTGATTCCATGAGAAAGTACGAACGAGAAGTGGAATGACTATGAACGAAGTGAGTACAAATAGGAAACCCTAATTGGGTTGTACCCCCTATGGGATACCCCACTATAGCCTACAGAAACAAGTAAGCTATAAGTTCTGACACACCCGACTTCGAAGTCGGCTTCGCCGAAGCCGTCGTATGATGTGCTATCTGAGATGGCTGGACGAGGACTGATTGCTGTATGTTATGTACCAACTCTTTCAGGTAGCGTTTTATGCAGTTTGGAATCATCAGCCTGTCAAATGTAATGTTTTTTTAAGCGTTTGCCACCTTTTCAAACTCCCGTCTTTCCGACAAGATAAAAGAATGCAGTTGCCAATAATAATGTGACAATAACCATGCTTCTAATGATTGTTTGCGTTCACAATGAGTTTTAACGTATAAGAAAACGCGAGCAAAATTGATTATTTATGTGACTATGAGTCTTGATGTTACAAAAAAAAAAGTGAAACGGAGTATCTAGCAACGCTAGATAAGTTTGGTCGAGTGAGATAAACTACTCGACACTTTGGCTCTTTATGTCGAAATCTTTCGCTTTGCCGGACAGGGAAAAGACGGTGTGTCAGAAACAAGAAGTGTGTGAACTATGAAAAGTTGGAGTACAAGTAGCAAACCCTAGTTTTGTGTACCCCCTAAAGGCTAACCCACTATAGCCCACACAACAACACATATAGTGTTTGACACACCCCCATAGGCAAAGTGGGGGAGAGCAAGGGGTCACAAGACCAGTCAGGAAAGGCAAGTAAGCTCAGGGTGGATCACGACGTCACCACACATTCTCAGCACAAGCAAAGGGCCACATGGCCAGTTCACATGCAGAAGTATATATGTAGTACAAACTGCGGAGATAACTGCTGCAACGGGAGCTAGACTACGGGCTAGGCACGGGTGCTCGTATGATCCCAGCGTTCGTTCACTTAGTCGTTTCCTTGTGTTCACGCTTCTTGCTAGTTCACGGGGAGACTTGGCAAAAGTTTTACTAGGAAAATTTCAGAACAAAGGTACAATGAAGTTGGCATAGCATGACTACATCAGAGCAAGCATTCAGGTCAGCCAACTGCCAGCGCAGCTTGGTCGACCGCGTTCCAGCGCAGCTTGGTCGACCGCGTTCCAGCAAGGCAAGGTTGACGGCGTGCCAACGTTGCTTGCGCAGAACAGCAGTGCACCCGCTTCGTAGATGCGCGCAGATGATTGGCGTGCAGAGTCTCGTCACCTGCACAGCGCACACACCACGTCAACCTCGTGCTGACGACTGCTTCTGATTGGCCTCGTCGACCTCGGGATACCACCACCGAGGTCGGGCTTGCCAACTTCGCCTGGGCGACCGTCGCACTCCTCCGCAGCACTTCGTCACCCAGGTAATCTGGTCGACCGGGCAACCATGTCGACCAGCAGCTCCCGTACGTGCCTGTCGACCTTCCAAGTCGACGGCCACCTCCGGTCGACCTCACCAGGTCGACCACACCCTCGGTCGACCTCCTCCAGGTCGACGTCCCTTCTGGCCGACCAGCTCCACGTCGACCAGCACAGTTGTCGGCCGACCACCGAAGTCGGCTTCCCCAAGTTGACGTCACCAAGTTAAAGTCCTCCGCAGGTCGACTCCCAAGTCGACCTCTCCGAAGTCGGCGCCACCCTGAAGTCAGCGCCCGTGCAGTGGTCCCCGTGCAGGTCGACCTCCTCGTCAACCCGCTCGCCCATTGCTACAGGTCGGCTGCTCCCCTCACACCCGACCACGATGTCGGCTCCGCCCAAGCGAGGACGGGGCCAACACACAACTCCCGTTGACACTCCCCTGCCGCGTTCACGCTTGGGCCCCTAGCTCACACGGTAGTACTCCTCGGAGAAAAGCTCGTCGACGTGCACCCAACACACAGCACGCCGGTCACCGCACCAGCCATGCAAGAGGGCATGGCACCTACTGCTGCACGTTGTCGACTTCGTTGCCCACATCGGCCAAGCGCTTCTGGCTGATGGCGACGGAGCACCGGTTGAAGGCCGGATAGTGCAGCGCCTTCGTCAGGAAGTCGGCTGGCTGTTCAGCGGTCGGGATGTACTGCAGCGAGAACTTCCCGCGCTTCACCATGTGCTGCAGCCAGGCCTGTCGCCGCTCTATGTGCTTGAGGTTGCCCGTCAACCCCATGCCCTTGGCGACTGTGATAGCCGACTTGTTCTCCACTCGCAAGATAGTCGGCTTCACGGCGTCCAGCTGCCGGAACTCTGCAAGAAGGAAGCGAAGGCGGCGTCCCTCCTTGCCAGCTTCAGTGGCCGCCACGTACTCCAACTTAGTCGACGACAACGTCGCGCACTTGATGCGCTGGCTCGACCAGGAGACCGCAGCCCCTCCGTAGACGAACACGTAGCCGCCCGTGCTCGTCCTGTTCTACTTGTCACCGGCGTCATCGGCGTCCACGTAGCCGACCAGCTCCAGCGACTCATGTCCACCGCCGAACTCCAGGGCGGTGTCACGTGTGTTGGCGAGGTAGGCGAGGCAGCAATCGACCTTGCGCCAGTGCTGGTCGCTCCTCACCGTGAGGCCGCTCCCCAACTTGCTGCAGGCGAAGGCGATGTCCGGCCTTGTCGTCGTCGCCGCGAACTGCAGCGAGCCGACCTTCTGCCAGTACTCCTCCTCCTGTCGCTCCTGCGCCTCCTCATCGTCGAAGGTGAGCTCGGCGTAGGCGTTGACCGATACCGGCATCTTCGGGGTGCGCCCGGCCTGCTCCTCGTCGATGAAGCGCCTACGCAGCTTGTCGGCGTAGCCCTGCTGGTGTAGCCACAGCTTCCCCGCCGACCTGTCGTGCACGATCTCCAGCCCAAGGTACTTCTGCACACGCGAGATTACGCGCAGCTCAAAGGCGGCTTCCAGCAGCTCCTTCAGCTCATTCAGCATCAAGGCGCTGCTGCTGGCGGCAAGCAAGTCGTCGACGTAGACCAGCACCCAGCAGGACACTCCAACCTCGCCAACCTTGAAGTAAAGAGCCTCGTCGACCTGGCTCTTCTTCCACTCGGCGCCAACCAGCACATCGTTGAGCGCCAAGTACCACAACAACGGTGACTGCTTCAGCCCGTATAAGCTCTTCAACAGCTTGCACACCCGGCCGGTTGTGTCGTTGAAGTAGTCCGGCTGGGACATGTACAGCACCAGATCGAGCTTGCTCTGCAGGAAGGCATTCTTCATGTCGAGCTGCATCAGGTTGAGGTTGAGGACGGCGATGATGCTGAGGAAGATCCTCAGCGTGACGTAGCTGCTCACCGGCGCAAACGTCTCGTCGTAGTCGGCGCCGTACACCTTTGTGAAGCCCTTCACGACCAGCCTCGCCTTCTCTCGCTCGACGGTGTCGTCGATGTGGTACTTCGTCGTCAACACCCACCAGATCTTCATGACGTTCACTCCCGGCGGGCGTTCGACCAGCTCCGAAGTGTCCTCCTCCATGGCGGCCTTCACCGCCGGGCCCTTCCAGCTCGCCAGCGCCTCCTTCACCGTCATCGTCGAGATGTCCCAACGGTGCTCAGGGTCGGCTAGCATGTCGGGGTCGAGCTCTGGAAACTCCTCATCCTCCTCGGCGTCGTCGTACAGCAAGTCGCCGTCATCATCATCCACGCCGTACACCGTGGTGAAGGCAGCAGGGACGAAGAAGTCAGGCGGCCTCTGAAGTCGGCCTGAACGCCGTGGTCCCGGTTGGACCTCCTCGGCGTCCCCTCCATCGTCGCTGTCGTCGCTGCCCTCGGCGTCCTGCTGCTCCTCAGCTGGCGTCCCAGCCGACTGCTCCCCTGTGGTCGGCGTCCCAGCCGACTGCCCGGTCGTCGACTGCTCCTTGGTCGGCGTCACTGCTGCCTGCTCCCATGTCAGCTGCTGTTCTGCAGGCGGCGTCTCCTTCACCGTCCTCACCAAAGTCGGATGCACCACCTGCTTCACGGCATCACGTCGGCCACCGGCGTTGCTTGGGGCCGGCGCCACAAGTGACGCCCCACGTCTCCCCTCATCACCGGAGGTCGACGTCGAGGCCAGCCCAGGCAATTCGGCCACGAGAGGAGGGGCATGGGTCGTAGGAGAAGGGGAAGGAGGACGGACGACCTCGGCGTCCTCAGCAGCAAGCTCACCGACCTCGGTGAGCAGGGGCAGTGTCGCCGTCGAGGTGTCAGTCGGCGGGGTAGTAGGCGTCCGACCTAACACCGGCCCGTGCTCCGATTTCCACACCTCCAGCGACATATCCTCATAGAACACCACGTCCGACGTGGTGACCAACCGGTTGGCGTCGAGGTCAAGGAGCTCCCAGCCCTTGCTCTCCCCCGACACGCCAAGGTGAAGGCCCCACCTGGCCTTTGGCTTCAGCTTCCCACCACGCTGCTGCTCGGGGACAAGGAACTAGGCCATACAGCCCCACACCCGCGCTAGCGACAAGTCGGGCTTCTGCCCTGTTAGCAGCAGGTGCGGCGTCGTCCCCGGCGACAGCGTCGACCTCTCAAGGCAGTTGCGGACCCAGACGGCCTGCCGCAAAGCGAGGTGCCACCAGTGGTGCTGCACACCCATGTGCAGCAGCATTGTCCGCACCGCCTCCACCACCGTCCTCATCTCCTGCTCCGCCATGCCGTTCTGCTACAGGGTGTACGGGCAGGTAAGGTCGTGGACGATCCCCTTTCCGTCCACGAAGTCGGTGAAATTCTTCCCGAGGAACTCCCCTCTTCGGTCTGAGCGCATCATCACCACCGACTTCTTCACTTGTCTCTCCACCAATACCAGCCACTTCTGGAACTCCAGCAGCACATCCGACTTCTAGGCGACCGTCCTTACCCACACGTAGCGGGTCTTGCGGTCCTTCAGCAGCAAGAAGTACAAGCTGCCGTCCTTCGCAGCCACGCGGAACGGCCCGCACAGGTCGATGTGCACGACGGCCAGCACTTCGTCGGCGTCGGAGCCTTTGTCGGGGAAGGAGTGACGCGCCAGCTTCCCACCGACGCACGAGACACACGGTGAGTCGGCGCCCGTTGCCGACTTGAGGTCCAGCCCAACGGCGACCTCGTTCTTCGCCGAGCTCCGTATGGTGTCCATGCTGACGTGCGCAAGCCTCGCATGCATCCGGTCTGGCGTCGACTTCGCCTTCGTGACGACCGCCCCCAGAGCCACGACCTCCAGCGTGGTCGACGCTGACGTCGTCGTGCAGGGACGCAGGTCGGTGCAGAGGACTCGCCCGGAGTACGTCGCCCGCCCGAGCACCTCCCCTGCTGCCGAGACGAGCAGCATGCCGTCTCCGTCTTCCTGCAGCTTCACGCCGTGCTCCTTCAGCTGGCCGGCCGACAGCAGGTTGGCCTGCACACCCGGGACGTACAGCACGTCGGGGATGAGCACCTCCTTCCCGGCCTCTCCTTGCAGGGCGACGGTACCACGGCCATGGATGTCCTGCAGCGCCCCATTGAAGCCGCGCACGTGCTTGATGGAGCCGCTCGGCTGCAGGTCAACGAAGACCTCCTTCATCCCCATCAGGTGGTGGGAGCAGCCGCTGTCGAGCAGGACCACCGCCGGGTTCATCTGCACCGCTGCCGCCACCGCCTGGAAGTCCTCTCCGGCCTCCGACGCCAGAGAGATGGTCGGCTCCACGACGCTGACCAGCGAGCACGACGCCGTCTTGTCGTCTCGCCCCTTGCCGCCAGCACGGGAGTCGGCGTCCTTCGCCGAAGTCGACGTCTTGGTCGACTGCTTCTCCTTGCGCGGCTGGTTTCCTCCTCGACGAGGACGACGACTGCTCGACCTCCCGCGGCCGCCCTTGTCGTCGTCGTCGGAGTCACTTCGGTCGGGACACTCGAAGGAGAGGTGATCGGGGCTGTGGCAGATCCAGCACTCCCGACGTCGACCTCCTCCTCCTCGACCGCCGTCCTTGGTCGACTTCCAGCTACCGCTCCCGCCACCACCAGACTGTCCGCGTTGTCTCGGTCGGCCTCCTTGCTTTGCCGGGGCGACGAAGTTGGCCTGCGCCAAGAGTTCCTGTGACCGCTTAGCCTCCTGCATCGCCTCGTCCTGCAGGATGTACGAGGTCAGGTTGTCCTCGTTGAGCATCGCCCTTGTGCTCGGCACCATAGACAGCCGCTTCAGCAGGTTGTAGCTGCTAGAGAGTCCCTGCATGAGATGGGTGATGTACGACGCCGTGGAGTACTGCACGCCGGCCATCCTAATAGTGGCAAGAATTCGCCGGGCTCGGTTGCAGTAGTCAGTCGCAGTCTCCTCGTCACCCATACGCAGGTGCGTCAGCTGTCCCTCCAGCTGGGCGATGAACAGGTCGTCGGTGACCTGGTACATCGATTCAATGAAGTGCCACGCCCGGTGGCCGGCGTCGATGTACTCCCGGCACCACTTTAAGGCAATCTGCACGCCCGGCGAGCAGCACTGCGAGATGACCGTGAAGGTCAACAGCTGGACGGCGCGAAACTCCGCCCGCAAGTCGGGGTGGTGCTCCCCTGGCGACGCCACGGTCCCTCGGGCGAAGCCGATCAGCCCGGCTATCTCCAACTGGGGCTCGATGGCTTCCTTCTAGGTGAGGATGTCGGGTCAACCGACCAGCGGAGGGGTGACCGAGATCCTGTCCGGCGTAAACTTGAAGTAGCCGTAGCTCGGTACAATCCCGCCCGCTGTCACCTGGGTCGCCGACATCGGCGACAATCCGCTTCGTCGTCCTCCGACGTCGCCATGCAAGGAGCCAGCAGCCGCCGCCATGCATTCAGGTCAGCCAACTACCAGTGCAGCTTGGTCGACCGCGTTCCAGTGCAGCTTGGTCGACCGCGTTCCAGCAAGGCAAGGTCGACGGCGTGCCAACGTTGCTTGCGCAGAACAGCAGTGCACCCGCTTCGCAGATGCGCGCAGATGATTGGCGTGCAGAGTCTCCTCACCTGCACAGCGCACACACCACGTCAACCTCGTGCTGACGATTGCTTCTGATCGGCCACGTCGACCTCGGGATACCACCACCGAGGTCGGGCTCGCCAACTTCGCCTGGGCGACCGTCGCACTCATCCGCAGCACTTTGTCACCCAGGTAACCTGGTCGACCGGGCAACCACGTCAACCAGCAGCTTCCGTACGTGCCTGTCGACCTCCCAAGTTGACGGCCACCTCCGGTCGACCTCACCAGGTCGACCACACCCTCGGTCGACCTCCTCCAGGTCGACGTCCCTTCTGGTCGACCAGCTCCACGTCGACCAGCACAGTTGTCGGCCGACCACCGAAGTCGGCTTCCCCAAGTTGACGTCCTCCGCAGGTCGACTCCCAAGTCGACCTCCACGAAGTCGGCGCCACCCTGAAGTCGGCGCCCGTGCAGTGGTCCCCGTACAGGTCGACCTCCTCGTCAACCAGCTTGCCCACTGCTGCAGGTCGGCTGCTCCCCTCACTCCCGACCATGATGTCGCTCCGCCCAAGCGAGGACGGGGCCAACACACAACTCCCGTTGACACAAACAGCAAGGGTGATCTCAGCCTAGCAGAACAAACAGGCGAGAGTATATATAGAGATCACAGTACAGGCGAAGCCTACAACAAGTGAGGAAAAGTGGGCACCAGCCCTAACAGAGTACAGAAGCACTGATGATCACCAGGCTGAAGCGCCTTGGTGAATATATCAACGGTGTTGGCCTCAGAGGCCACGTAACGCAGACGAAGCTGACCACGCTGCTGAAGCTCTCAAGCAAGAAAGTAATGGAGAGCGATGTGCTTCGTTCTGTGCTCCAGTCTGTGCTCCTCACACAAGGCAATGGCAGCCTTGTTGTCGACGTACAGCACTAGAGGAGAACTAGGCCTCTCTCCAAGGTCGGTCAGCAGGTAGGTGAGCCAGCGTAACTCCCGTGCAGCCATGGCTGTGGCGTAGATCTCAGCCTCACAACTGGAGCTCACAACTGAAGACGAACGCATAGAGCGCTACGAACTGAACCAGAACCAAGGATGAAGGTGTAATCCTGTGACGACCGCTCAGTAGCCTGGTCGTCAACCCAAGAAGTGTCTGAGTGCCCAGTGAGAACAACTGGGCTCCCTCCTCCAAGCACGAGCCCCATGCCTGATGTACTGCACAAGTAGCGCAACACCCTCTTTGCAGCATCCCAGTGCACCTTTCGGTGCCTGCCAGAAGCTACGTAGCGGGCCAGAAGGCCAAGAGGGTATGCTAGTCATCAGGTACATGAGGCAACCAACTAGCTCTGGGTAAGGACCACTCGACTCTACGGACTCATCTGAAGGCAGAGCTGAGAGCGAGTGACCTACAGCCAGAGGAGTGGCCTGTGCTGAGGACCAGGTGAATCCGAAGCGCTGAAGGACCTGCTGCACCATGTGTGACTGAGTCAGGGTAATGGTGCGGCGTGCTCTGTCCCGGGTGATCTGCGAGCCAAGGTAGCTGCGCAGTTCACCCAGGTCTGTGCACGTGTGTCTCTTCTACAGCTCCGACTTCACGTGGGCGAGAGCCTCAGTGTGAGCAGTGGCAAAGACCAAGTCGACGACGTACACGAGGATGTAGAATGGCGGCAGCAAAGTGTCGGTGAGGAGAAACAGCGACGTGTCAGCAGTAGACGGAGCGAACCCAAGTGTCGCAAGAGGAGTCCTCAGTGTGTCGTGCCACTCACGTGGTGCCTGGCGGAGACCGTAGACCGGCCGCTGGAGGCTCCACTGGGTACCAGGAGGAAACGACCCAGTGAAGCCAGGAGGGCGGCGCAGCCAGATCTCCTCGTGTAGACTTCCCTGCAAGAAAGCTGTGCTGAAGTCAATAGAGTGAAGCTCGTAGTCACGCTGAGCAGCAACGTGCAGTAGTACTGCGAAACTTCTTTTGAGAATTTAGCCCGTCATATTTTTTATTTAATGTAACACTGTTAATTGGATTATCACATTCAGAGACGTTACATTTAATATGTATATGCTGGACTGTAACCACGTGTTACAGGATTTGCCAAAGGCATGCGCGCGAAAATGGAAGTGTCGAAACACGACACCTCTAGAAATTTTACAGGGTCGATCGCACGATCGCTTTTTGCACCGCACTAAATGTCTCTGAAAGCATTTTAAACTCACTACACCATTTCATACTCCGCGAACATTTGACCCTGTGCAGGTTCAATCGCAGGTTCGGTGCTACAGAGGCCACGTCCTTATGATCTTGTCGGTGGGCTGGGAGGGAGGGTGGTGCGGATTTGCAGGGACTGTAGAGAGGCAAGAGAAAAAATGTACACGTGGCCCAGTTTTCACGCGTGTACACTACAGTAATCATATCGATAGACACGAACGCTCTATGTGTCCAACTTATATTGTACTTACATCGTGTAGGCTAGTGGGGTAGCCCATAAGGGGTAGAACCCAATTAGGGTTAGTACTTGTACCCAACTCTTTGCTAGTTCATTCATTCTCGTTCATTCTTCTGACATGGTTTCAAAGCAGGTCCTTTGTTAGGACTGTTTTTTTTTAGGGCCCACCACAGCACTGCCCCACTAGCCGCCCTGCTGGCTCAAGCGCCGCCCTGTGCAGCCCTCGTGCCGCACCTGCTGCCCCGCGCGCCGCCCTCTTGCGGCCCGCCCGTCGACCCTAGGCCCCGCGCGCCCGCCCTTTGCGGCCCGCCCGTCGACTCTAGGCCCCGCGCGCCCGTCGACACTAGGCTCCGGCCCGCCCGTCGACCCTAGGCCCATGCCCGCCCGTCACCCCTGCTGCCCCACGCGCCCGTCGACCCTAGGCCCCAGCCTGCCTGTAGGCCCTAGGCCCGGCCCACCCGTCGACCCTAGGCCCGGCGCGCCCGTCGACCCTAGGCCCCGGCCCGCCCGTCGCTCGTGCTGCCCCGCGCGCCCGCCCATCGACCCTAGGCCCGGCCCGCCCTTCGACTTGAGGCCCTGCATGCCAGTCGACCCTAGGCCCCGGCCCGCCCGTTGCCCCTGCTGCCCAGCGCGCCCGCCCGTCGACCCTAGCCCCAGGCCCACCCGTCGCCCCTGCTGCCCTGCGCACCCGTCGACCCTAGGCCCCAACCTGCCCGACGACCCTAGGCCTGGCCCGCCCGTCGACTTTAGGCCCAGCCCGCCAGTCGACCCTAGGCCCCGGCCCGCCCGTTGCCTCTGCTGCCCCGTGCGCCGCCCCTTGCGGCCCGCCCCTCGCCCCTGTAGCCTTCGAGCCGCCCTTGCAGCCCTGCCCGCTGCCCCTGGTGGCCCTCTAGCCGCCCCTGCTGCCCTGCTAGCCGCCCCTGCAGCCCCGTGCGTCGCTCCTGCTGCACTGCTTGCCACCCCTGCAGCCCTGCGCGCCGCCCCTTGCGGCCCGCTCGCCGCTCCTAGGCCCGCAAGCCGCCTGTCTTGCAGCCTATGCGCCTCCACTTGCAGCCCGCTTGCCTCTCCTTGCTGCTGCCTTCCTTGTTCCTTGCGCTGCTCGGCTCCTGCCCGCCCTGCGTACTACGCTGCTATGGCTTCTCTCCGCGTCCTAGCGTTCGATCATGAGGGCCGTCCGATCCGGTTGGACACGTGGCTCGACGACTTGCAGCTGTACCTACTGAGTGACTCTAGAGACAGTGATTCGTTGTTTGACCAAACGTCCAGAGCCGCTCCTGCCCCTCCCGCCACAGCTGACAGTGCGACTCGCTAACAGTGGCTTATTCGTGATGATGCTGCTCGCTTAGCCATTTGCAACCACCTTCCGCTGGCCAAATGCGCTCACTTGAGACAGCACAGGACTGCACAGGCACTGTACGACACTGTAGTCGCTCGTTACTCCTCGCCTGCCACTACTACGCTAGGCTGTCTTCTACTGCCCTACTTGTTTCCCGAGCTGTCCGCCTTTGCCACAGTAGAGGACCTCGTTACCCACCTTCGCACTAGCGACGCTCGCTACCGCGCTACCCTCCCCGCAGAGTTCCTTGACAGGAACCCGCCCCAGATGTACGTCACTCTCTACTTCCCTGACCCTCTTCGCGCTGTCAGGGACCACTTTCTCGCACTCGGCCCAACAACCCTCACTGTTGCCCTACTCGAGCAGCACCTCCTTGCAGCTGAGACTAGTGTAGTCACTGTAGGTGCTGCTCGTGGCACTCCTCGCACGCCTTTCTTTGAGGGGTGTTCCCCCTCCCCCCTTGCCCCCTTCTACGCCTCTGCTGCTGCTATTGACGTCCTTCGTGCTGAGGATGTCGGGGCTGCTTCTGCTAGTGGGAAGCACCGCAGCAGCAAGGGCAAGGGTGGCAGGGGTGGTGGAGGTGGTAGCAGGGGTGGTGGAGGTGGCAGCAAGGGTGGTGGTGGGGGCAGTAGTGGAGGTGGTGGAGGTAGTGGAGGTGGTGGCGGTAGTGGGAGTGGTAGTGGGAGTGGGAGCTTCGGCGGCAGCGGTGGTGGCAGCAAGACCCCGTCACCCCAGCAGCTTCGTGAGTGGTTTTCTCAGCGTGGGGCGTCTGGGGGTAGTGGGAGCTGCCCGTATGTCATTCGCACAGGTGACCATGCTGGTCAGACATGCGGGAAGACCCACACTCAGCACCGCTGCTTCTTCCGCCTAGACGACGCTTGGCGCGCAGAATTTGGTGACGAGGCCGAGCGCCCCCGCTGGGCAGAGCTGCTTAGGTCGCAGGTGGCTATCTTTGATCTTGACTTTGATGCTATTCTTGCTGCTATGTATGCATTGTCTATTAGTGCTGAGGGTGACTGTTATCTGTCTGTGCCACCTGACCCAGGTATAGAGGCTGCTGCTCTAGGTGCTTGTGAGTCCGCTCTCCCTAGTACCGTGCCTGCTGAGGCCTTGCACACCTTTATGCTTGACTCAGGTGCTTCCCGCTATTTCTTCCGTGACAGCACCATCCTCACTCCTCTCTCTGCACCTATACCGGTCCGGCTGGTTGACCCCTCTGGGGGCCCAGACGTTGCCCGATCCTCCACTGTTCTCCCGTTTCCGGCGATTCCGTCCGGCTCACTCTGAGGTCTTCACCTCCCCTCGTTCTCTACGAACTTGGTGAGTATAGCTGCTCTCCAGGATGCGATATGATATGCAATGTGATGGTCACTACCTCCACTCCTGGGGGTCAGCGTGTGTCAATCTGCACGTGTACTCGGACGGGCCGATACCTGGCCACATTCACTCGTCGGCCAGGGTCGAGTCTGTACACACTGCCTACCGAGCATTCTCAGGTAGCTGCGTCTGCCCAAGTGTCCACGTCAGGTCAGGTAGCACCCCGTTTCTTGTGTCGCCTCTTGTCGAACCAGACTCTCCATTGGCACCACCGACTTGGTCACCCCTCCCTGCCACGCCTTCATGGCATGCACTCCCGCCTCCTTGTAAGTGGCCTCCCCAGGTCTCTGCCTCCCTCCCGCCCTTGCCTGCCCAGCCCTGCCTTCCTTGCGTCTAGGGGTGGCAGCGCGCCGCTCCTCACTCCTCCTTGTTTCCCCCGACGCCTTCTCCCCTGCAGACTCTCCACATGGACGTGTGGGACCCAGCCCGCGTCACTGGACAGGGCCGTGAGCGCTATTTTCTACTGGTTGTTGACGACTACACGCGTTACACCACGGCCTTCCCCTTTGCGCAGCAAGGGTGAGGTCCCTGATGTGTTGATCCCTTAGATCCGTGCAGTCTGTCACCAGCTCCGTGAGCAATTCCGCGAAGACCTTCCTGTCCTGCGTCTGCACTCTGATAGAGGTGGTGAGTTCTCCTCAGACCTCTTGCAGAACTTTTGTCGCGGGGAGGGCATTCTCCAGTCGTTCACGCTTCCGGCCTCCCCTCTACAAAATGGGATTGCTGAGCGCCGCATTGGCTTGGTCATGAAGGTCACTCGTACCTCCATGGTCCGGATGCTCCCCATTTTCTGTGGCCATTTGCGGTCCGGTATGTTGCGCATCAGCTCAACCTCTGGCCCCGTGTCTCCTTGTCGGAGACTTTGCCGACACGGGGAAGGTTGGCGATGCGTCGGTGTTTCAGGTCTGGGGTTCTTCTGCCTTTGTCCGCGATACATCCGCGGACAAGCTCTCCGCCCGCGCTATTCCCCGCGTCTTCCTTGGCTTTCCCCTTGATGCGCCTGGCTGGCAGTTTTACCACCCTACCTCGCGCCATGTCCTCCCCTCGTTTGACTAGTCGGTTCCCTTTTACCGTCTCTTCCCCTACCGCTCTGCCCCTCTCTCCCCCCCGCCGCTCTTCCTTGCTCCAGGTCCCCCTCCAGTAGACCCCCTCCCCCCTCAGGGTCGTTCTCCCTCACGTGTGTCTCAGGTAGACCCACCCCCTGAACTGTGACTGGTGAGGTTGCTATAGACTCAGGTGCTGCTAAACGTGCTGCCTTTAGGGGTGCTGATCCTGGGGGTGCTGAGCCTCAGGGTGCGGAGCATGGGGGTGCTGAGCCTGGGGGTGCGGAGCCTGGGGGTGCGGAGTTTGGGGGTGCTGAGCCTGGGTGTGCTGAGCATGCGGGTGTGGAGTCTAGGGGTGCTGAGCCTTGGGGTGCTGAGCCTGGGGATACTGAGCCTCGAGGTCCCACTTCTTCTGGTGGTCCTGCGGGTGTCTCACCACGGCTGTCTTCCCGGCCGGCGCCTCTCTCCCCTCAGCACCTGCTCGAGTGGTTTACTCAGCGCACATGACTTTGGAGCGGAGCTGCAGGAGCTGGAGGTACTGGAGGTGCTGGTGTTTCTTCTGGAGTTGCAGGTCCCGGAGGTCCTGGTGCTACTGGTCCTGGAGGTGCTCATACTGAAGGTACTGGAGCTGCCGGGGCTGGTGGTGCTGGAGGAGCTGGAGCTGGAGGTGCTGGTGCTGGTGACGCTGGAGCTTCTGGTCCTGGAGTTGCTGGAGCTGCTGGAGCTGGAGGTGCTGCATGATTTGGAGCTGGAGGCATGGGCGCTGGAGCTCCTGGAGGTACTGGAGCTCCTGGAGCTGGTGGTGCTGCAGGAGTTAGAGCTGGAGGCGCTGGCCCTGGGGGTGCTGGTGCTCTTGGTGCTGGTTCTGGAGACACAAGACAGCCGCGACTGTACTTGGTTCCCCTGCTTCAGCAGGTTCGTGGTCTCCCGTCTTCTCCTGGCCTTCCTCGTCCCTTCCTGTGTCCACCACTTCACCAGTCGCAGCCGCCGCTGCGGCCTGCCTCCCCACTGCCTGCTCCTTCTCCCTACACTGAGCAGACCAGAGGTCTTACAAAGCGACGTGAGCCTGAGTCTTGTCCTGCCTCGCCTGTTCGCGCTGTTCGCACTGGACGTCGTGTTCCTCGTCCGCGTCCTCAACCTGTCCCTGCCACACATGTTATGGCACTTCGTCCTTCCTTTGTGTCACTGCGTGTTCCCCTGCTGCCTCCTTCTGAGTCCTCTCATCTTGTCGTTCTTGACCCTGCCTTTGACCTTGCTTGTGCTGCCAGTCCCACTATTCCTTGTCTTCTCGCTACTGTTATCACTGACCCTTCTTTTGAGTCCACTGCTGCGTCTGCCCTAGACACTGAGCTGGTTGACTTTGTTGTTGCCTGTCGTCTAGACTACACCACTGCTCTTGTTGCTGAGTCTAAGTCTGCCGGTCCTCCGTCCGTCGGGGGTGAGTGTGCTCTTGGCACGAATGTCGTTGAGGACAGGCAGGAGGACTTTGAGTGTCTTGCAGCTGCTGTACCTGGTTTGGCTTCCATTCTGCTTGCCCCTGAGGGAGATCCAGATGCACCAGACATTCCGACCCCGCGCTCTTACTCAGAGGCGATTACGGATCCTTACTCCTCTCAGTGGCAGACAGCCATGGATGCAGAGATGGCATCCTGGAAGTCCACAGGCACCTACTTCGACGCAGTTCCCCCATCTCGGGCGAACATAGTCGATGGCATGTGGATTTTCAGGGTGAAGCGGCCGCCAGGTTCTCCGCCTGCCTTCGAGGCGCGTTACGTTGCTAGAGGCTTCAGTTAGCGACACGGAGTTGACTACTTCCAGACCTTCTCACCCACCCCGAAGATGACTACTCTTCGGGTGTTGCTGCACGTTGCAGCTCAGCGTGACTACGAGTTGCATTCACTGGACTTCAGTACAGCTTTCTTACAGGGCAGCCTGCACAAGGAGATCTCGCTATGCCGCCCTCCTGGCTTCACTAAGTCGTTTTCTGCATGTACTCAGTGGTGCCTCACGCGGCCAGTCTACGGTCTCCACCAGGCACCTCGCAAGTGGCACGACACACTGAGGACTACGCATGCGGCTCTGGGGTTTACTCCTTCGACTGCTGACCCGTCACTGCTTCTACGTACCGACACGTCGCTGCCGCCGTTCTACGGCCTCGTGTACGTCGACAACCTCGTCTTTGCCACTGCTGACACTCAGGCACTGACCCTTGTGAAGTCGGAGCTGTAGAAGAGACACAGCTGCACTGAACTGGGTGAAACGCGCAGCTATCTTGGCTTGCAGATCATCCGGGATGGAGCAAGGCGCACCATCACCCTTACTCGGTCACACATGGTGCACCAGGTCCTTCAGCGCTTCGGCTTCCAGTTCTCCTCGCCACAGCCCACTCCTCTGTCTACCGGCCACTCACTCTCAGCTCCACCTTTGGACGAGTCCTTAGAGCCGAGTGGTCCGTACCCAGAGCTTGTAGGTTGCCTCATATACCTGATGACGTGCACACGACCTGACCTCGCGTACCCTCTCAGCCTTCTAGCTCCATACATGGCTCTTGGTAGACATCGAAAGGTGCACAGGGATGCTGCGAACAGGGTAGTGCGTTACTTGTGCAGTACATCGGGCATGGGGCTCGTCCTTGGAGGACGGGGTCCAATTGTCCTCACTGGTCACGCAGACGCCTCTTGGGTTGACGACCTGGCTACGCAGCGGTCGTCACATGGTTACACCTTCAGCCTTGGTTCTGGCTCTGTTTCGTGGCGGTGTACCTGATTGTCTTTGGTTCTCAGCTCCAGTTGTGAGGCTGAGATCTACGCAGGGGCCATGGCTGCACAGGAGCTATGCTGGCTCCCCTACCTGCTGAATGACTTGGGAGAGCAGCCTCGGTCGCCTCAAGTTCTGTACGTAGACAACAAGGCAATGATTGCCTTGTGTCAGGAGCACAGACTGGATCACAGAACGAAGCACATTGTTGCAGCCTGCTTGCCACCCCTTTTTGCTACCTGTCCTGTTCCTTGCGCTGCCCGGCTCCTGCCCGCCATGCGTGCTGCGCCGCTATGGCTTCTCTCCACGTACTCGCGTTCGATCATGAGGGCCGTCCGAGCCTGTCCGACACGTGGCTCGACGACTTGCAGCTGTACCTGCTAAGCATCTCTAGAGACATTGTTTCATTGTTTGACCACATGTTTGGAGCCGCTCCCGCCCCTCCCACCACAGCTGAGAGTGCGACTCGCTCACTGTGGCTTACTTGTGACGCTGCTGCTCGCTTAGCCATTCGCAACCACTTGCTGTTGACCGAATGTGCTCGCTTCGGAATGCACAAGACTGCACAGGCACTGTACGACACTGTAGTCGCCCGCTACTCCTCGCCTGCCACGGCTGCTTTAGGCCGTCTACTACTGCCCTACCTGTTTCCCGAGCTGTCCGCCTTTGCCATAGTAGAGAACCTCGTTTCCTCTCTTCGCACTAGCGACGCTCGCTACCGCGCTGCCCTCCCAGCTGAGTTCCTTGATAGGAACCCGCCTGCGATGTACATCACTCTCTACTTTATAGTCACTCACCTCCCTGACTCTCTTTGCGCTGTCAGGGACCACTTTCTCGCACTTGACCCCACAGTCATCACTGTTGACCTACTCGAGCAGCACCTCCTCGCAGCTAAGACTAGCGTAGTCGCTGTAGGTGTTGCTCGTGGCACTCCTCGCACGCCCTTCTTTGAGGGGTGTTCCCCCTTCACCCTTGCCCCCTCCTATGCCTCTGCTGCTGCTGTTGACATCCTTGGTGCTGAGGATGTCGGGACTGCTTCTGCTAGTGGGAAGCGCTGCAGCAGCAAAGGCAAGGGTGGCAGGGGTGGTGGCGGTGGCAGTAGTGGAGGTGGTCGAGATAGTGGAGGTGGTGGCGGGAGTGGGGGCTTTGGCGGTGGCGGTGGTGGCTGCGGTGGGGGTGGCGGCAGTGGCGGCAGTGGGAGTGGTGGTGGTAGGGCTGGAGATGCTCAGCGGGGAGGTTCTGGTGGTGGCCACAGGTAGCAGCAGTAGCGTCGGAGCGAGACCCCGCCGTGCTAGCAGCTTCGTGAGTGGTTTTCTCAGCGTGGGGCGTCCGGGGGTAGTGGTAGCTACCCGTGCTGGTGAGACATGCAGGAAGCCCCACACTCAGCACCGCTGTTTCTCCCGCCTAGACGATGCTTGGTGCGCAGAGTTTGGTGAGGAGGCCGAACGCCCCTGCTGGGCAGAGCTGCTTGGGTCGCAGGTTGCTAACTTTGATCTTGACTTTGATGCTATCCTTGCTGCTCGTATGTATGCATTGTCTGTTAGTGCTGAGGGTGACTGTTACCTGTGTTTGCCGCCTGACCCGAGCATAGAGGTTGCTGCTCAGAGCTGGAGCTAGAGGCACCGGAGCTGGAGGCACTGGCCCTGGGGGCGCTGGTGCTGTTGGTGCTGGTTCTGGAGACACTGGACGGCCACGACCGTACTTCGTTTTTTGGTCTCCCGTCTTCTACTGGCCTTCCTCCTCCCTTCTTGTGTCCACCGCCCGACCAGTCGCAGCTGCTGCTGCAGCCAACCTCCCCACTAACTGCTCCTTTTCCCTACATTGAGCATATCAGAGGTCTTACAGAGCGTCGTAAGCCTGAGTCTCGTCGTACCTCGCTTGTTCGCGCTGTTCGCACTGGTGGTCCAGTGCCTCGTCCGCGTCCTCCTCCTGTCCACGGCACGCACGTTATTTTACTTCATCCTTCCTCTGTGCCACTGCGTGTTCCTCTGCCGCCTCCTCCTGAGTCCTCTCTTCCTGTCGTTCCTGACCCTGCCTCTGACCTTGCTCATGCTGCCAGTCCCACTCTTCCTCGTCTTCTCGCTACTGTTGTCACTAACCCTTCTTTTGAGTCCACTGCCGCGTCTGCCCTAGTCACTGAGCTGGTTGACTTTGCTGATGTGTGTCGCCTAGATTACGCCACTGCTCTTGTTGCTGAGTCTGAGTCTGCTAGTCTTCCGTCCGTCGGGGGTGAGTGTGCTCTTGGCACGGACGTCCTTGAGGACATGCAGGAGGACTTTGAGTTTCTTGCAGCTGCTGTACCTCGTTTCGCTTCCATGCTACTTGCCCCTGAGGGAGACCCGGTTGCACCAAAGATCCCGACCCCGCGCTCTTACGCAGAGGCGATTACGGGTCCTTACTCCTCTCAGTGGCAGACAGCCATGGATGCCGAGATGACATCCCGGAGGTCCACAGGCACCTACCTCGACGAGGTTCCCCCACCTGGGGCGAACATAGTCGATGGCATGTGGATCTTCAGGGTGAATCGGCCGCCGGATTCTCCGCCTGCCTTCAAGGTGCGATACGTTGCTAGAGGCTTCAGTCACCGACAGGGAGTTGACTTCTACCAGACCTTCTTTCCCACCCCGAATATGACTACTCTTCGGGTGTTGCGGCACGTCGCTGCTCAGCGTGACTACGAGTTCCACTCACTGGACTTCAATACAGCTTTCTTGCAGGGCAGCCTGCACGAGGAGATCTGGCTACGCAGCCCACCTGGCTTCACTGAGTCGTTTCTTGCAGGTACTCAACGGAGACTTCGACGGCCAGTCTACGGTCACCCCCAGGCGCCTCGCGAGTGGCACGACACACTGAGGACTACACTTGCGGCTCTGAGGTTTACTCCTACTGCCAACCTGTCGCGGCTGTTAACGGAGTGAAGTGTTGGCCTTGCCCTCGCTTGGGCAACGCCGACGACTCGGTCGGGTTTACGGGAGTAGCAGCCAACCGTCCACACTGGGAGAGCTGCTCGATAGGCTTCGTCGATCTGCAGGGGACCGCTGTGGTGTTGTTGTCGACAAGGGAGCTCGACAGCTACAACTAACTGGTCTTAGCGACGGGTGGGCCGTCAACCAGGAGGGGCAGTTCGACCGGGAGGTCGACGGAGCAGTCCGTCGACCTCAGAAGTGAGCAACGGTCGACGAGGGGACCTCGGCGACAACAGCTGACAATGCTGGTCGATGGAAGGGGTCCGTCGACCAAGAGGTAGCTCGATGGGAGCTGTGGTCGACCAGGGGCACCTGATGGTCGACCAGAGGGACCCGATGGTCGACCAGGGGCACTTGGGGTTGTCCAGGTCAGCCGGGTAACCTGCTCGGCGAGTTCTGCGGAGGCATGCAAATGTCGTCGAGGTTGTGATCGTGAAGGCGACTTCGGGTTGGTATCCCGAAGTCGATGTGGCTCATCAGGCGCATACACAGCCGACAAATGCACAAAGGTGCAAGTCGGGCCAATAGTTTGCGCGCATATGCGAGCGTGCGCACTGCTGTCTTCTACGGGACAACGCTGGACAGCCACTCTGCTGCAGCGTTGGCACACCGTCGACCTGCTATGTTGGCAGGTCGCCTTTCTGCACTGCTGGCAAGGCTCCTCTACGCAACGCTGGCAGGCGGTCGACCATGTTGTGCTCTGTGTCGACCAGGCTAGCTGCAGAGTTGCTAGGTGCCTGATGCACTCATTGTTGTCATTGCTTGTTTAACAATTATGAAATTCCAACTTTGCTAGTGGAAACTCTTGCCAATTTCTCCCGTGATTGTGCAAGCACTAAGGAACTAGGCAAAGGTTCAATCACTCATAGTAGTTCGTGCCAACCCCCCCGTAGTCTAGCTCACTACCATTGTAGAATGATTCCCCGCAGCTGTTTCTCGCTGCCGTCATTCTACGTCCTCGTGTACGTCGACGACCTCGTCTTTGCCACTGCTGACACTGAGGCACTGACCCTTGTGAAGTCCGAGCTGTAGAAGAGACACACCTGCACTGACCAGGGTAAACTGCGCAGCTATCTTGGCTTACAGATCACCCGGGACAGAGCACGGCGCACCATCACCCTGACTCACTCACACATGGTGCACCAGGTCCTTCAGCGCTTCGGCTTCCTGTTCTCCTCGCCACAGCCCAATCCTCTGTCTACCGGCCACTCACTCTCAGCTCCACCTTCGGACAAGTCCATAGAGCCAAGTGATACGTACCCAGAGCTTGTGGGCTGCCTCATGTACCTGATGACGTGCACACGACTTGACCTCGCGTACCCTCTCAGCCTTCTAGCTCGCTACGTGGCTCCCGGTAGACACCGAAAGGTGCACTGGGATGCTGCGAAGAGGGTACTGCGCTACTTGTGCAGTACGTCGGGGTCCAGTTGTTCTCACTGGTCATGCAAACGCCTCTTGGGTTGACGACCTGGCTACACAACGGTCGTCACAGGGTTACACCTTCAGCCTCGGTTCCGGCTATGTTTCTTGGCGGTCTACCCGCTCGTCTTCGGTTCTCAGTTCTAGTTATGAGGGTGAGATCTACGCAGGGGCCATGGCTCCACAGGAGCTATGCTGGCTCACCTACATGCTGACTGACTTCGGAGAGCAGCCTTGTTCGTGTGAGGATCTAGGATCGAGCTGAGAAAAGAGAATGCGAATTGAATGATCACCTGGGTATAATACGAGGCTATATATAGGCTCGACACAAGGCCCCGTAACCAGGTGTTACGCGGAGGTTCCGCGGGTCGCGAAGCGTCCCGAACAGATCCTTCCCAAATTCGGTAGAAGGCAATTCGGTGGCAACCGAAAAGCCAAAATTCGGTGCACGCAACCTAGCTCGGTGCTATAACTATAATAAAATATAGGAAAGCACCTAGCCTAGGAAATCAAGAAATTAATGCATGCATATAATTATCCTATGCTAGAAATAGCATAATAAAGTAAAGGCAAGCAAGCATAGCTGGCATAAGCCGTCGTACTCTCACACGTCCCCCCCTCAACGCTGGGTGGCGTGAGAAACACCCTGCTTGACAAGATAGTCCTTGAGAGCACGGCGTGCGTTGCCCATATCAGCTTCTGCAACCCAACTATCCTCAGTGGGGTCGTATCCCTTCCAGCGTATCAGGAACTCGAGGGCCTTGCCGCCACGGCGCCGATGAGAGAGAACGCGCTCGATCTCGTACTCGGGTTCATCCTGTATGAGAACAGGTGGTGGTGGCGGTAGCTGCCGTCCCTGGAACTGTTGGTTGGGGTCCTTGTAGAGTTTCAGTAGCTGGATATGGAAAGCGTTGTGAAGCTTCCATGTATCTGGTAAGCGCAAGCGGAATATAACTGGTGTCCCCTGTGCCTCAACAAGAAAAGGACCACAGAAGCGAGGCCGGAGTTTGAATGGGAGGTGAGACAGGTTCAGGTTGCGCGTGTCAAGAAGCACCTGATCTCCGACTGCTACTGAGTGATCACGTCGCTGACGATCGGCATACTGCTTCTGGGAGGTCTGCATCGTGGTGAGTCGTCGTTGAGTCTTCTCCCATAGCTGTTGCATGGTGGTGACGAAGTCATGTGCGGCTTGGACGTGTGCCGGTGTGGTAGGCTGCTCTGGTGTGAGTGGTTCCAGTCCATAACACAGGAAGAAAGGAGTTTTCGCTGTGGCCGCATGTGAGGCGTTGTTGTAAGCGAACTCTAGGGTCGGTAACTGTGTGTCCCACTGGCTGACGTCGTCCTTGCAAGCTATGCGCAGTAACTGTTCAACCACTTGATTGAGTCCCTCTGTCTGTCCGTCAGTTTGGGGGTGGTATGCTGAAGACATTGCAAGCTTAGTCACCAACAGTCCCATGAGCTCCTTCCAGAACTTACTGGTGAATTTTGGGTCTCTGTCTGAGATGAGTGTAGTGGGGATGCCGTAGATGGTGATGATGCGGTTGAAGAAGAGGCGAGCAGTTGCTTCAGCTGTTGCCGTGGCTTTGGTTGGTATGAAATGACCCATTTTGGAGAACTTATCGATTAATACGAGTATAGCGTCATGCCCTCATGAGGTCGAAGGAAGTCCCGTGATGGAGTCGAGGCTAACGACCTGCCATGGCTGCTCCGGTACGGGTAGAGGCTAAAGAAAACCCGCTTTTTTCTGCTTGCTGCTCTTCATCCGCTGGCACGTGTCGCAAGAGGTGACAAACTGCTGCATGTTTGCTGCCATCCCGGGCCAGTAGTAATACTTTGCTATTCTCGCTAATGTCTTGTTGCTCCCGAAATGTACCGCGTAAGGTACATCGTGAAACTCCTCCAATAGGATCTGCCGTAGCGGGGCGTAATTTGGTACCCAAATCTTTCCTGAACCCTTCCTAACCGCTAAGTCTTTCTCCCACTGTAACAGCTTCTTAGTGAGGTAGGCGATGGGCTCCAAACTGCGTTCGTGATGCTGCATCAGTACTGCTCCGAATGCTTGGTCACTAGCGTCTGCTTCCACCACGTAGTCTCTGTCTGGATCCGGTAGGATGAGTACTGGCGTTGTAGTCAGTGCTGTCTGTTTGTTCAGTGCGCGCTAGTCGATGCACATCCCTAAACTACTGTCTTGCTTTGGAGTGAGGAGAACTGGTGCACCGTAGGGAGAGGTGGATGGGCGGATCAGTTGTCTGTCCAGTAGATACTCTATCTGTTTTTTCATGTCTGTCAGTTTGGTCGGTCTCAGTCGGTATGGTGCACGTGAGACGGGTTTCGCACCTGGTTCCTCCACAATCTCGTGCTTGTGGGTGCGTGCTGGAGGTACGCCTGCGGGTAGGTTGTTGGACATTATATCCTTGTACTGCTCCAAGACCTCCTCCTCTGCTGCTGCCATAACCAGTGCTAAGTAACCCGTGTTACTCTCGTTCACTGTCCGTTCGAACCGTGCCAGTGTCGTTTCAGGAATGCTCCCTGTATCCGTCCAGCTTCGCAGCTCCGCTCACTTCCCGTTGTTGTAGATGCACGTTTTCCGGTTGACCCAGTCGATCTCGGGGTTGAACCGCTTCAAGAAATCTCGCCCCAAGATGAAATCTAATCCCTTGATGTTCGTGATCGGCAACGTTGGCTTCCACCTCAACGCCTCTATCTGCAGCTGCAGTGTTGACTTGCCGTGGATGGGAAGCTTCGTACCGTCCACCATCGTTGCTGTAAACTGGGTTTCTTCTGAGGATTCTCCAATTTTCTCCAACGTCCCGCGGTCGCACACCGAGTGGGACGCACCACTGTCCACCAGGGTCTGGAGGCGACGCCCGTTGCAGATCACCGCGAGTACTAGTGGTTGCTGCTGCTCCGAGTATGCGTAGATGGTATCGCTTATAGGATCGTAGGGTACGTCGAATATGTTTTCCCTAGGTCTTGCGCTCGAAGATGCAGCTTCAATATCAGTTTTCGACTGAGAAAGGTTAGAAGGATTTATCCGAGGCCGATTCGGCTTCTCTTGGGCCTGGAAACTTCCACTAAGCCTTTGCAACTGTGTAGGCTTCATCTGTGAGGAACACGGAGCCTTTAAACAGTGCTGCTAGGAGAGAATATTAACTCCTCGGAACGCTCGACCCGTATTAGCGCTCTGGAGTAGGGTCCCCATAATACCCGGTACCGGTTTAATTTCTGACTCTCCCTTAATAAGGGCTTGAAACCCACGAGAAGTAATATTCTTACTTGTCGGGGTATACGGCTGGAGTTTCCCGGTCGGTGCAGGGTCTTGTTTGGCGGATCCTCCATTAGTCTCGACGATTTCCCCTGGTGCCGGCTGGTCGTGACGTTTTAAATTTGCGCCACCATATTCTCCTTTTTTCGCCCTCTCCGAAGTTGCCACGTTGTCCGATTTCTGCTTCGGAGGTGCCGCACTGTTCTTGTCCTTCAGCTCCGCACACCTTTTCTTCATTTTCCAACACGCCAAGATACGATGTCCTGTAGCGCCGCAAAATTTGCACGTCTCATTATTCGCTAGCCGCTGCTCCACATCGCTCTCGTCGTTCTCCATCGGGTCGGCAGTCGTGGGTGGTGCCAATTGCCCCATGCCACTAGTTGGCTTGTTGCGTCGTGTTCCGTAGTAGCTACTGTTCAACGTGTTGAACTGTTCGATCAGTGCTGCCGAAAACTGCGCCCAAGTCCCCTCGCCTTGGACTATTCTATTGTTGATCCACTCTAGAGCTGGGCCTCGTAACAGTGTTGCTGCGAGCCGTATGCGCATTGCGTCTTTTGTCGGGGTCGTGCATCCAACGGCTTCAAAGTAAATTTTGAGTTCAGCTACAAATCGACGAACGTCGTTGTTTTTTACTGTAGGATCGAACGCCTCCGGTTGCCTCGGCTTCACTGCTTCGAGGTTAACTGTAGCTGCTGCCGTTGTCGCATGTAGAATTGTCGGTGTTGCCGCTGCTGCTGCTGCTACTGTTATCGCTGCTGTTGTGGCGGTTGCCGTCTGGTTCGCAAGGAGTTTTTCGAGTCGTGGGAGCACCGCATGTATTTGCTTATGCTCAGCACGTAACTCCGCGATTTTCTGTACTGAAATATCTCTTCTTCCCTCCATTTGGCGATTTACAGGAAGATGCGCGACGAAAGAAATCGAATTCTAGGTGCTGGTCGACTTACTGCAAGTCAAGTTGACTAAAGGATCGACGAGCGCGAATTCTGTAGGCCGCGTAAATCTCCCTTGGGCGAAATTCGCGTCCGATCTTGGCCGTTGAGGCGAAAAACAATCCGATGCTCCAGATTCCAACTTTTTTGGGCGAAATTGTCTTGGCCGTTGAGATGAAACTCGATCGAACGGTCGAAACTCCAACCCTTCCACTAGTAAATCCGAGGGGTGTTCGAAAACCGAATCGAGGGGGACTTAGAAAAATTGCGCGGAACTGGTTTTACATACCCGTATCGGCGCTTTCGTCGTCGCCCCCGCGGTTTTTTAAAGGCTGGAACTAAGCGGTTGAAGACCTCGCGTGAAAACCCGCTCTGATACCAAGTGTGAGGATCTAGGATCGAGCTCAGAAAAGAGAATGTGAATTGAATGTCACCTGGGTACAACACGAGGCTATATAAAGGCTCGACACAAGGCTGTTAGAACATATCTATAGCTTATACTATTGTGTAGGCTGTAGTGGGGTATCCCATAGGGGGTACAACCCAGTTAGGGTTTCATATTTGTACTGCCTTCATTCATAGTCCAGACATTTCCTGTTCTACAATTCTCACATGGTATAGAGCGGGTTCCCTGTGGGAACTTCGCCTAGGGCCCACCGAAGCGCGCCCCGAGGCGCGCTAACTTTTTTTTTCCTCTCGCTCGAGCAACCCTCCGTGTCGCCCTTCCCTCGCGGCCCTGCCGCCCCTTCGGACGCGGCCCCGCCGCCATTTCGATCGCGGCCCCGCCTCCTGCCCAGCCGCGGCCCCGCCGCCCGCTACGACGCGGCCCCGCCGCCTGCTTGGACGCGGCCCCGCCGCCTGCTCAGACGCGGCCCCGCCGCCCACTACGACGCGGCCCCGCCGCCTGCTCAGACGCGGCCCCGCCGCCCGCTCAGACGCGGCCCCGCCGCCTGCTCAGCCGCGGCCCCGCCGCCCGCTACGACGCGGCCCCGCCGCCTGCTCAGCCGCGGCCCCGCCGCCCGCTCAGACGCGGCCCCGCCGTCCCCTCTGCCGGCCCCGCTGCTGCACCTGACGGCCCTGCCGTCCCCTCGGACGGCCCCGCCGTCCCCTCTGACGGCCCTGCCGTCCCCTCTGACGGCCCCGCCGCTGCACCTGACGGCCCCGCCGTCCCCTCGGACGGCCCCGCTGTCGCCCCTGCCGGCCCCGCCGCTGCACCCGACGGCTTTGGCGTCCCCTCTGCCGGCCCTGCCGCTGCTTCAACCGGCCCCGCCGCTACCCCTACCCGCCCCTGCTGCTGCACCTTCCGGCCCCGCTGCTGCACCTGCCGGCCCCGCCGCCTCATCTCCCGGCCCCGCCGCCCCAGCAGCCGAGCCGCCGTAGCAGCCGAGCCGCCCCAGTAGCCGAGCCGCCCCTGCAGCCGAGCCGCCCCAGCAGCCGAGCCGCCCCAGCAGCCGTGCCGCCCGTGCCGCCGAGTCGCCCGAGCCGCCTAGCAGCCGAGCCGCCGAGCCGCCCGAGCCGCCCGAGCCGCCCGAGCCCTCCCTGCACTGCCCTGTCTGGTGAGCACTGAGCTTTACTCTGCGCACTGCCCCCTCTCTCTACTGCTGTCATGGCTACCCCCAGTGTCCTCACCTTTGACGCTGAGGGCAGAGCCATCGACTTTGACGTGTGGGTAGACGACCTACTGCTTTTCCTACAGTGCGACAGAGCTGACGGCCTCTCTCTCTTTGATCTCACTTCTGGTGCCTCTCCTGCCCCTGCTGCTACTGAGGATGCCACTGTTCGCTCACAGTGGGCCACACGCGATGCTGCTGCACGTCTTGCTGTGCGTCGCCACCTCCCTCCCGCTGAGCGTGCGCACTTTGGGTCGTACAAGAGTGCTCAGACCTTGTACGACGCCGTTATTGCACGCTACTCCACCCCTGCCACTGCTGCACTGAGCCGCCTCATGCTACCGTACCTCTTTCCCGACCTTGCTGCTTTTGCCACAGTAGCCGACCTCATTACCCACCTGCGCACTAGTGACGCTCGCTTCCGCGCTGCACTTCCTGCTGAGTTCTGCGCCAAGAACCCCCCCCCCCCCCCCAGTACTTCACTCTCTACTACATTGTCACCCGCCTCCCTGACTCCCTTCGCGGAGTCAGGGACGAACTACTCGCAGTCTGCCCCACCACTCTCACTGTCGAGCTCCTCGAGAAGTCCCTCCTAGCAGCCGAGAAGAGCATTCTCGCTGTAGGGGCCTCTCGTGGTGACCCACGCACCCCCATCTTTGAGGGGTGTTCCCCCTCCCCCCTCCTGCCCTCTGTCGCCTCTGCTGCTACGGCCGACCTTGTTGGTTTTGAGTCGGTCGGTGCGGCGTCTGCCCCCAGCGGGAGACGTCTCTCTGGCAAGAGCAAGGGGGGCAGGGGCGGTGGTGGAGGCGGCGGGGGCGGTGGAGGCGGTGGTAGAGGCTGCGGAGGAGGTGAGGGTGGTAGCGGGAGTGGTGGCGGGAGTGGAGGTGTCGGCGGAGGCAGTGGAGGCGGGGGCGGCAGCGGCGGTGGTAGTGGGAGTGGAGGCGGAGGCGGCGGTGGCGGCGGCGACGGTGGGAGTGGCGGTGGCGGGGGAGGTGGTGGCGTGGGCGGCGGAGGAGGCGGCGGAGGTCGTGGCTTGTCGAGGAGGAGTGGCTCCGGTGGTGGTCAGCGCCAGCAGCAGCAGCGTGGTCAGGAGACCCTCTCCCCGCAGCAGCTCCGTGAGTGGTACTCTGCACGTCAGCGGGGTGGGGGTGCTGGTCCGTGCACTTACGTCCTGCGCACTGGCGACCGTGCGGGTGAGCAGTGTGGTGGTCCACACTCCACCCAGCGTTGCTTCGGCCGCCTGACTGACGCTTGGCGCCGCCAGTTTCCTGACGCCTCTGAGATCCCTCGCTGGGACCAGCTGTCTAGGGCGGGAGTAGCTATTTTTGATCTTGACTTTGATGATATTCTTGCTGCCATGTATGCTGTGACTATTAGTGAGGAGGGTGACTGTTACCGGTGTTTCCCGCCCGACCCGGGCATTGGTACTGTGGCTCTAGGTGCTGTTGAGGCTGCTACTCCAGGTGCTGGTGAGGCTGTTGCTCTAGGTGCCAGTGAGTCTGAGTCCTCAAGTGCTGGTGAGTCTGCTCTCTCAGGTACTGCGTCGGCTCCGCCCTCTCTCACTTTCACTCTTGACTCCGGGGCGTCTCGCTCCTTCTTTCGAGACTGCACCACACTCACGCCGCTTAGTCGGCCAGTGGCGGTCTCCCTGGCAGACCCCTCTGGGGGTCCTGTTCTGGCTCGCTACTCCACTGTCCTGCCGTGCCCTGCGGTCCCGTCTGGCGCCCTGTCCGGTCTCTACCTCCCCTCGTTCTCTACGAACTTGGTGGCGGGTGCTGACCTACAGGATGCAGGGGTTGACCAGTTCACCCCTGCGCGCCGACGGGTCACCCACTGCACGGACGCGGACACGGGTCGACACCTGACCACTTTCACACGTGGGCCGGGGTCGAGCCTGTACACACTCACTGTTCCGTCTCCTCCTCCTGCGTCTCGTCAGGTAGCTGCGTCGGGTCAGGTGTTTGCTGCAGCGTCCAGGTCTGGTCCTGAGTCTGCCCCCTGCTCGTGTCGCCTCCTGTCCCACAAGACCCTCCCGTGGCACCACAGGATGGGTCACCCCTCCCTGCCTCGTCTCCGGGGCATGGTCTCTCGCCTTCTCGTCTCTGGCCTTCCCCGGTCCCTCCCTCCCCTTCCTCCGGGGCCTGGCCCTCCCTGTGTCCCCTGTGTCGAGGGTTGCCTGCGGGCTACCCCTCACTCCTCCCCGTTTCCTCCGACGGAGGCCCCGATGCAGACACTTCACATGGACGTGTGGGGCCCAGCCCGCGTCCGTGGACAGGGTCACGAGCGCTACTTCCTGCTGGTGGTTGACGACTACTCGCGTTACACCACAGTCTTCCCCTTGCGCACCAAGGGTGAGGTCACTCAGGTGTTGATCGACTGGATCCGCGCAGCTCGTCTCCAGCTCAGGCGGAGCTTCGGCTCGGACTTTCCTGTTTTGCGTCTGCACTCGGACAGAGGCGGAGAGTTCTCCTCCGGCCTTCTGCGAGCCTACTGTCGGGCACGAGGCATCCGCCAGACCTTCACGCTTCCGGACTCTCCACAGCAGAATGGGATTGCTGAGCGCCGCATCGGCATTGTCATGGACGTCGCCCGTACGTCCATGGTGCATGCGGCTGCCCCCCATTTTCTGTGGCCGTTTGCGGTTCGGTACGCCGCGCATCAGATCAACCTTCAGCCCAGAGTCTCCCGACCGGAGACCTCCCCAGCTTTGCTGTGGACGGGGAAGGTTGGCGATGCGTCGGCGTTCCGTGTGTGGGGATCTCGGACGTTTGTCCGCGACTTGTCTGCAGACAAGCTGTCCCCTCGTGCTGCTCCCTGTGTCTTCCTTGGCTTCCCCACAGACGCTCCCGGGTGGCAGTTTTACCACCCCTCCTCTCGTCGTGTTCTGTCCTCCCAGGACGTCACGTTCGACGAGTCAGTCCCCTTCTACCGCCTCTTCCCCTACCGCACTCCTTCCCTCCCCCCTCCGCCGGACTTCCTTGTGCCAGTTCCCCCCTCGGTAGACCCCCTCCCCCCTCAGGTTCCTGCCCCCTCAGGTGTGTCCCAGGTAGACGCAGTTGACCCGGTCGAGGTTACTGGTGACTCTGGTGCTGCTGCGGGTGCTGAGACTGGGGGTGCTGACTCTGGGGGTGCTGTGGGCGGGGGTGCCGAGCCTAGAGGTGCTGCTACTGGGGGTGCTGAGCCTGGGGGTGCTGGGCCTGGGGGTGCTACTGCGGAGGGTGCTGAGCCTGGGGGTGCTGAGCCGGGGGGTACTGTACCTGGAGCTGCTGAGCTAGGGGGTGCTGGGTCTGGGGGTGCTGGGTCGGGAGCTGCTGAGCCTGGGGGTGCTGAGTCTGGAGCTGCTGAGCCTGGGGGTGCTGCGTCTGGAGCTGCTGAGCCTGGGGTTTCTCCTGGTGCTGCGTCTCGCCGGGAGCCCCTCTCTCCACAGGAGCTGCGCGAGTGGTTTGCTCGCCGCTGGAGGCGTGCTGCTGGAGCTGGAGCTTCTTCGACCGTCGAGGGTGCTGGTGCTGCCGGTCCCGGAGCTGCTGGGGGTGCGGGTACTACTGGAGCAGGAGCTGCTGAGGGTGTTGGTGCTGAGACTACTGCTGTCTGTCCCGGCGGTGGTTCTGCTGCTGGTGCTGCTGGAGGTCCTGCCGGTGGAGGTGTTGGTGGCGCTGGTGCTGTCGCTGAGGGTGCTGGTGCTGTCCCTGCTGAGTCTAGAGCTGCCGCGCGGCCTCGGCCGTACTTCGTTCCGCTCCTGCAGCTGGTTCTTGGTCTTTCTCCTCCGGTAGAGTGTTCACAACCTGTCCAGTCGCAGTCACTGTTGGAGCCTTCCTCTCCACTGCCTGCTCCCTCTCCTTACACTGGTCCTACTGGAGGTCTTGCTGAGTGTCGTGAGCCTGCGTCGCGTCCTGCGTCGCCTGTTCGTGCTGCTCGCGCTAGTGGTCGCGGTTCGCGTCAGCGTCCTCCTCCTGTCCCTGGCACGCACCGGATGTCTCTGCGTCCGTCCACTGCTCCTCTGCGTGCCCCTTTGCCTTCTCCTCCTGAGTCCTCTCTTCCTGCACTTGCCGACCCTGAGTCGGACTCTCTTCGTGCTTCCAGTCCTACTGTCACGCGTCTACTTGCTACTGTCGTCACTGACCCCTCTTTTGAGTCCACTGCTGCGTCTGCTCTTGTCGCTCAGCTCGTCGACTTTGCTGCTCGCTGTCGTCTAGACTACGCTGCTAGTCTTGTTGCTCAGTCTGCGTCTGCCTGTCCTCCGTCCGTCGGGGGTGAGTGTGCTCTTAGCACGGACGTCCTAGAGGACAGGCAGGAGGAGTTACAGTGTCTGGCGGCTGCTTCACCTCATCTCGCGTCTGTACTCCTTGCTCCTGAGGGAGACCCGGATGCACTAGACATCCCGACTCCGCGCTCTTACGCGGAGGCCGTAGAGGGTCCCTACTCGTCTCAGTGGCAGGCAGTTATGGATGCAGAGATGGCTTCCTGGAAGTCCACAGGCACCTACATTGACGCAGTTCCCCCTCCTGGGGCGAACATCGTCAGTGGCATGTGGATCTTCAGGGTGAAGCGGCCGCCGGGCTCTCCACCTGTCTTCAAGGCGCGGTACGTTGCTCGTGGCTTCAGTCAGCGGCAGGGAGTTGACTACTTTCAGACCTTCTCTCCCACCCCGAAGATGACCACTCTTCGGGTGCTGATGCACATAGCCGCTCAGCGCGACTACGAGCTTCACTCTCTCGACTTCAGCACTGCGTTCCTGCAGGGTAGCCTGCACGAGGAGATCTGGCTACGCCGTCCACCTGGCTTCACTGGGACTTTCCCTCCTGGCACCCAGTGGAGCCTCCGACGGCCAGTCTACGGTCTCCGCCAGGCACCGCGTGAGTGGCACGACACACTGAGGACTACGCTTGCGGCTCTTGGGTTTGCTCCTTCTACTGCTGACCCGTCGCTGTTTCTGCGCACCGACACTTCTCTGCCGCCGTTCTACATCCTCGTGTACGTCGACGACTTGGTCTTTGCCATAGCGGACACTGCTGGACTCGCCTACGTGAAGTCCGAGCTGCTGAAGAGACACACGTGCACAGACTTGGGTGAACTGCGCAGCTACCTTGGCTTGCAGATCACTCGGGACAGAGCACGCCGCACCATTACCCTGACTCAGTCACACATGGTGCAGCAGGTCCTTCAGCGCTTCGGCTTCACGTACTCCTCGCCTCAGGCCACTCCTCTGTCTACTCGCCACTCGCTCTCAGCTCTGCCTTCGGATGAGTCCGTAGAGTCGAGTGGCCCGTACCCAGAGCTTGTTGGCTGCCTCATGTACCTGATGACCTGCACACGACCTGACCTTGCATACCCTCTGAGCATTCTTGCACGCTATGTTGCTCCTGGGAGACACCGACCAGAGCACATGGCTGCAGCGAAGAGGGTATTGCGCTACCTGTGCAGTACGTCGGGCATGGGGCTAGTGCTTGGAGGGCGGAGTCCAGTGGTCCTTACAGGGCACGCGGACGCTTCTTGGGCTGACGACCAGGCTACGCAGCGGTCGTCACAGGGTTACACCTTCAGTCTTGGTTCCGGCTCTGTCTCGTGGCGGGCTACTCGTTCGTCTTCGGTTCTCAGCTCGAGTTGTGAGGCTGAGATCTACGCCGGGGCCATGGCTGCACAGGAGCTTCGCTGGCTCACCTACCTGCTGACTGACCTTGGAGAGCCGCCTCGTTCTCCTCCAGTGCTGTACGTAGACAACAAGGCCATGCTGGCCTTGTGTCGAGAGCAGCGTCTGGAGCACAGAAAGAAGCACATTGCTCTTCGCTACTTCCTTGCTCGTGAGCTACAGCAGCGTGGACAGTTGCGGCTTGCGTACGTGGCCTCTGAGGCCAACACTGCTGATGTGTTCACCAAGGCACTCGCGCCTTGTGACCATCAGCGCTTCTGCACCCAGCTGGGTCTTGTGCCTGTCTTGCCTCACTTGCTCTCTTCTTGACTTTACTTGTACTGTGACATATATATATATATACCTGCTCTTGCTTGTCTAGTTTTATATATATATGTCTGTACTCCTGCATGTGAACTGGCCTCTGGCCCTGCTCTTGTGCTCGGACTGTGTGGTGACTTTGTGATCCACCCCGAGCTTGCTTTGCTTTGCTTTGCTTGACTGGTCTTGTGACCCCTTGTTCTCCCCCACTTTGCCTATGGGGGTGTGTCAGAACATATCTATAGCTTATACACTTGTGTAGGCTGTAGTGGGGTATCCCATAGGGGGTACAACCCAGTTAGGGTTTCCTATTTGTACTGCCTTCATTCATAGTCCAGACATTTCCTGTTCAACAATTCTCACAAAGGCCCCGTAACCAGGTGTTACGCGAAGGTTCCGCGTGTCGCGAAGCGTCCCGAACATATCCTTCCCGAATTCGGTAGAAGGCAATTCGGTGGCAATCGAAAAGCCAGAATTTGGTGCACGCAACATAGCTCGGTGCTATAACTATAATAAAATATAGGAAAGCACCTAGCCTAGGAAATCAAGCAATTCATGCATGCATATAATTATCATATGCTAGAAATAGCATAATAAAGTAAAGGCAAGCAAGCATAGCTGGCATAAGCCGTCGTACTCTCACAGTTCGCCTCTAGTCCTGTACGTAGACAACAAAGCCATGATTGGCTTGTGTGAGGAGCACAGACTGGAGCACAGAACGAAGCATATTGCTCTGCGATACTTCCTTGCTCGAGAGTTGCAGCAGCGTGGTCAGATTCGTCTTGCATACGTGGCCTCTAGGGCCAACACTGCTGATATATTCACCAAGGCACTTTAGCCTGGTGATCATCAGCACTTCTTTACTGGTTTAGGCCTTGTGCCTACTTTGCCTCACTTGCTCATTGCGTGACTTTGCTTGTACTGTGATCTATATATATACTTGCATGCTTATTCTTGCTAGGTTGTGATCACTGTACTGTTTGTGCTCTTGATATAACACTGCATGTGAACTCGCCTTGTCGTCCCTTTTGCTTGTGCTCAGACTTTGTGGTGACTTTGTGATCCACCCTGAGCTTGCTTTGCTTCTCTTGACTTCTCTTGTGACCACTTGTTCTCTCCCACTTTGCCTATGGGGGTGGGGGCGGGGCAGAGCAGTAGGGGAAGAGATGGTAAAAGCGAACCGACTCGTCGAATGTGACGTCCTGAGAAGGGAAGACATGGCACGAGGTGGGGTGGTAAAACTGCCAGCCAAGCACGTCATGGACAAAGCCAAGGAAGACGGAGGGGATAGCACGCGCGGAGAGCTTGTCCGCGGACGTATCGCGAACAAATGCACGAGAACCCCAGACCCGGAAAATTGACGAATCGCCAACCTCCCCCGTCCTACGTAGTGTGGGCGAGGTCTACGGCAAGGAGACACGGGGCCAGAGGTTGAGCTGATGCGCAGCGTACCGGACTGCAAACGGCCAAAAAAAATGGGGAGCAGCCGCATGGATCATGGAGGTACGAGCGACCTCAATGACTAAGCCAATGCGGCGCTCAGCAATCCCATTTTGCTGAGGGGAGTCCGGAAGCGTGAACGACTGGAAAATGCCCTCCCCACGACAAAAGTCCCGCAAGAGGTCGGAGGAGAACTCACCACCTCTGTCAGAGTGCAGACGCAGGACAGGAAGATCATGGCGGAACCGCTCGCGGAGCTGGAGACAGTCTGCGCGGATCCAAGGGATCAAGAGATCAATGACCTGACCCTTGTTGCGCAAGGGGAAGACCGTGGTGTACCGCGTGTAGTCGTCAACTACCAGCGGAAAGTGGTGCTCGCGGCCCTCTCCACTGACCCGGGCTGGGCCCCACACGTCCATGTGGAGAGTCTGCAGGGGAGGAGCCGTCGGGGGAAACGAGGAGGAGTGAGGAGCGGCGCGCTGCCGTCCCTCGATGCAAGGAAGGCAGGGCGGGAGGGGAGGCAGAGACCTGGGTAGACCAGAGACAAAGAGGTGGGAGTGCATGCCACGAAGGCGTGGCAGGGAGGGGTGACCCAGGCGGTGGTGTCAGAGGAGAGTCTGGTGTGACAGGAGGCGACACGAGCAAGAGGCAGCTACGTGACCTAACGCAGACTCCTGGGCAGCTAGTTTGTACACACTCGACCCTGGCCGACGAGTGAACGTGGCCAGGTGACGGCCCGTCTGTGTACACCTGCAGATCGACACACGCTGACCCCCACGAGTGGTGGTAGTGACCTTCGCCTGGAGGTGGCGGTGGTGGCGCCTGGACACGCTTTGGTGGTTGCGGTGGAGGCAGCGGTAGGAGTGGCGGTCGTGGCAGCGGTGGGAGTGGTGGCGGACGGATTGGAGATCATTGTGGAGGTTCTGGAGGAGGCCAGAGGTAGCAGCACCAGCATTGGAGCGAGACCCCGTCGCCCCAGCAGCTTCGCGAGTGGTTGTCTCAGCGTGGGGCGTCTGGGGGTAGTGGTAGGTGACCGTATGTCATTCGCACGGGTGATCGTGCTGGTCAGGCATGCGGGAAGCCTCACACTCAGCACCGCTGCTTCTCTTGCCTCGACGACGCTTGGCGCGCTGAGTTTCGTGACGAGGTCGAGCGCCCCCGCTGGGCAGAGCTGCTTAGGTCTGGAGTTGCTATCTATGACCTAGACTTAGATGTTATCCTTGCTACTATATATGCTTTGTCTACTTGTGCTGAGGGTAACTGTGCTTTGTCCACCTGACCCAGGTATAGAGGCTGCTGCTCTACTGTAGGTGCTAGTGAGTCTGTTCTCCCTGGTACTGCGCCTACTGAGGCCTTGCATACCTTCGCACTTGACTCAGGTGCCTCACACTGTTTCTTTCGCGACAGCACCACCCTCACTCCTCTCTCTGCACCTGTACCAGTTCGACTGGCTGACCCCTCTGGGGGCCCAGTCGTTGCCCGTTCCTCCACTGTTCTCCCGTGTCCGGCGGTTCCGTCCGGCTCACTGTCTGGTCTTTACCTCCCCTCGTTCTCTACAAATCTGGTGAGTACCGGTGCCCTACAGGATGAGATGGTCACTACCACCACTCCTGAGGGTTAGCGTGTGTCGATCTGCACGTGTACACGGACTGGCCGCCACCTGACCACATTCACTCGTCGGCCTAGGTCGAGTCTGTACACACTGGCTGCTGAGCCTCCTCAGGTAGCTGCATGTGCCTAGGTGTCCGCGTCAGTTCAGGTAGCACCCCCTTGCTCGTGTCGCCTCCTGTCGAACCAGACTCTCCATTGGCACCACCGACTTGGTCACCCCTCCCTGCCTCACCTTCGTGGCATGCACTCCCGCCTTCTTGTGTCTGGTCTCCACAGGTCTGTGCCTCCCCTCCTGCCCTCGCCTGCCCTGCCCTGCCTTTCTTGTGTCGAGGGGCGGCAGTGCGCCGCTCCTCACTCCTCCTCGTTTCCCCCGACGACTACTTCCCTGCAGACTCTCCACATGGACGTGTGGGGCCCAGCCCGCGTCACTGGACAAGGACGCGAGTACTACTTTCTGCTGGTTGTTGACGACTACACCCGTTACACCATGGTCTTCCCCTTACGCAGCAAGGGTGAGGTCCCTGATGTCTTGATCCCTTGGATCCGTGCAGTCCGTCTCTAGCTCCGCGAGCGGTTCCGCCAGGACCTTCCTATCCTGGGTCTGCACTCTGACAGAGGTGGTGAGTTCTCCTCCGACCTCTTGCAGGAATTTTGTAGTGAGGAGGGCATTCTCGAGTCGTTCACGCTTTCGGCCTCCCCTCAAAAAAATGGGATTGCTTAGCGCCGCATTGGCTTGGTAGTGGAGGTCGCTCATACCTCTATGGTCGATGCGGCTGCTCCCCATTTTCTGTGGCCGTTTGCGGTCCGATACGCTGCACATCAGCTCAACCTCCGGCCCCGAGTCTCCTTGCTGGAGACCTCGCCCACACTGCGTTGGACGGGGACGGTTGGCGATGCGTCGGTGTTCCGGGTCTTGGGTTCTCGTGCCTTTGTCCGCGATACGTCCGCGGATAAGCTCTCCGCCCGCGCTATTCCCCTCTAAGGTTGTGTGCACGTCATCGGGTACATGAGGCAACCCACAAGCTCTGGGTATGGACCGTTCAGCTCTACAGACTCGTCCGAAGGTGGAGCTGAGAGCGAGTGGCTGGTAGACAGAGGAGTGGGCTGTGGCGAGGAGAAGTGGAAGCCGAAGCGCTGAAGGACTTGGTGCACCATGTGCGACTGAGTCAGTGTGATGGTGCTCCGTGCTCTATCCCGGGTGATCTGCAAGACAAGATAGCTGCGTAGTTCACCCAGGTCAGTGTAGGTGTGTCTCTTCTACAGCTTGAACTTCACAAGGGTCAGTGCCTTAGTGTCATAAGTGGCAAAGATGAGGTCGTCGACGTAAATGAGGACGTAGAACGGCGGCAGCGACGTGTTGGTGCGTAAAAACAGCGACGGATCGGCATTAGAAGGAGTAAACCCCAGAGCCGCAAGTGTAGTCCTCAGTGTGTCGTGCCACTCACAAGGCGTCTGGCTGAGATCATAGACTGGCTGCCGGGGGCTCTACTTGGTACCCGGAGGAAACAACTAAGTGAGTCTAGGTGGGCGGCGCAGCCAGATCTCCTCGTGCAAGCTGCCCTGCAAAAAAGCTGTACTGAAGTCGAGAGAGTGTAACTCGTAGTCACGCTGAGCAGCAACGTGCAGCAACACCCAAAGAGTAGTCATCTTTGGGGTGGGGGAGAATGTATGAAAGTAGTCTACCCCCTGTCGCTCACTAAAGCCTCTAGCAAAGTAACGCGCCTTGAAGGCAGGCGGAGAACCTAGCGGCCGCTTCACCCTGAAGATCCACATGCCATCGATTATGTTCGCCCGAGACGAGGGAACTTCATCGACGTAGGTGCCTCTGGACTTCCAGGATGCCATCTCGGCATCCATGGCTGCCTGCCACTGAGAGGAGTAAGGACCGTGTAATTGCCTCTGCGTAAGAGTGCGGGGTCGGGATGTCAGGTGCATCCGGGTCTCCCTCAGGGGCAAGCAGCATGGAAGCGAAATGAGGTACAGCAGCTGCAAGACACTCAAAGTTCTCCTGCTTGTCCGCAAGGACGTCTGTGCCAAGAGCACACTCACCCTCGACGGACGGAGGACCTGGCACATTCAGTCTCAGCAACAAGAGCAGTGGCATAGTCTAGACGACAGGCAGCAACAAAGTCAACTAGCTCTGCAACAAGGGCAGACGCAGCAATGGACTCAAAGAAGGGTCAGTGACAACAGTGGCAAGGAAACGAGAGACAGTGGGACTGGCAGCACGGAGCGCAGTCAGACTCAGGGTCAGGGACAGCAGGAAGAGAGGACACAGGAGGAGCAAGAAGAGGAACACGCAGTGGAAGAGAGGAAGGACGAAGTGCCATAGAGTGTTTGCCGGGGACAGGAGGAGGATGCGGACGAGGAACGGGACGACCAGTGCGAACAGGCGAGGGAGAAAGAGACTCAGGGTCACGACGCTTGGTAAGGCCGCTGGTTTGCTCAGTGTAGGGAGCAGGAGCAGGCAGCGGGGCTGCGGAGTGCAGCAGCGGCTGCGAGTGGTCAGGAGGTGGACACTGGAAAGGAGGAGGAAGGCTAGTAGAAGACGCGAGACGAAGAACCTGCTGAAGCAGGGGAACGAAGTATGGTCTCGGTCGACCATGTGTCTACAGAACCAGCACCAGCACCTGCAGGGCCAGCACCCCCAGCTCCAACGTCTGTGGTACCACCAGCTCTAGCGGCTCCAGTACCTCCAGCAGCACCAGCACCCACGCCTCCAGCTCCAACTCCCACAGTACCTCCAGCTCCAACTCCCGCAGTACCTCCAGCTCCTAGCAGAAACACCAGCACCCGCAGCACCTCCAGCTCCAGCATCTCCAGCAGTAGAGTCACCAGCTCCTGCAGCTCCACTCCAAAGGCGGGCGCGCTCGAGTAAGCCACTCGTGCAACTGCTGCGGAGAGAGCGACTCCGGTCCAGGCGAGACCCTTGCAGGACCCCCAGAAGAGGGAGTACCTCTGGGCTCAGCACCCCCAGACTCCACACCCACAAGCCCAGCACCCCCAGGCTCATCACCCCCAGGCTTAGCACCCCAAGTCTCAGCACCCTCAGGCTCAATACCCTCAGTCTCAGCACCCCTAGGCTCAGCACCCCCACTCTCAGCACCCGCAGGCTCAGCACCCCCAGTCTCAGCACCCCCAGGCTCAGCACCCCCAGGCTCAGCACCCCCAGACACAGTACTTCTAGCAGCACCTGAGTCTACAGCTACCTCACTTGGCAGAGTACCAGGAGTCGGGTCTACCTGAGAGACACCTGAAGGGAACAGGACCATGAGGGGGGAGGGGGTTTATTGGAGGGGGACCTGGAGCAAGGAAGAGCGGCGGGGGAGGGGGAGGGGCAGAGCGGTAGGGGAAGAGATGGTAAAAGGGAATCGACTCGTCAAACGTGACGTCCTGAGAGGGGAGGACACGGCGCGAGGTAGGGTGGTAGAACTGCCTAGCCAGGCGCGTCAGGGACAAAGCCAAGGAAGACACAGGGAATGGCGGGGGCGGAGAGCTTGTTCGCGGACGTATCGCGGACAAAGGCACGAGAACCCCAGACTTGGAACACTGACACATCGCCCACCTTTCCCGTCCATCGCAGTGTGGGCGAGGTCTCCGGCAAGAAGAGACAGGGCCTAGGTGCGACGGGCAGCGGGCGACGGGGCCTAGGGGCCGGGAACGACGGGCCGAGGGGCCTAGGTAAGACGGGGCCAGTGGGGCCTAGGTACGACGGGCCGCGGGCGACGGGCCGAGGGGCCAAGGGCCTAGGTACGACGGGGCCGCGGGGCCAGAAACAAAAGGTCGCGGGGCCTAGAACGAAGGGCTTCGGGGCCGTGGGGGGAGCCTAGGTGCGGCGGGTCGCGGGCGACGGGGCCTAGGGGCCCAAAACAACGGGCCGAGGGGCCTAGGTAAGACGGGGCCGCGGGGCCTAGGTACGACGGGCCGCGGGCGACGAGCCGAGGGGCCAAGGGCCTAGGTGCGACGGGGCCACGGGGCCAGAAACAAAAGGTCGCGGGGCCTAGAACGAAGGGCTTCGAGGCCGTGGGGGAGCCTAGGTGCGGCGGGTCGTGGGCGACGGGGCCTAGGGGCCGGGAACGACTGGCCGAGGGGCCTAGGGCCTAGATGCGAAGGGGCCGCGGGGCCACAAACGAAGGGTCGCGAGCGACGGGCCAAGGGGCCGGGAACTGATAGGCCTAGGGGCCTGGAACGACGGGCCGCGTGCAACGAGCCTAGGGACGACGGGCCTAGGGGCACAAGTGACGGGCCTAAGGGCGACGGGCCGAGGCCTAAGGACAAGAGTAGGGCAGCAGGTGGTGGGCCCAAGGAAAAAACAAAATCGGTCCTAGCGAGGGACCTGCTCTGAAACCATGTCAAGATTACGAACGAGAATGAATGAACTAGCAAAGAGTTGGGTACAAGTACTAACCCTAGTTGGGTTGTACCCCTTATGGGCTACCCACTAAAGCCTACACAATGTAAGCTAGATTTAAGTTTGACATGCTAAGTCCTGGGGGTGCTGAACCTGGGGGTTCTGAGCCTGAAGGGTGCAGGAGTCTGGGGGTGCTGAGCTTGGGGGTGCGGAGCCTGAGGGTTTGGAGTCTGGGGGTGCTGAGCCTAGAGGTAGTGCTTCTTCCGGAGGTCCTGCGGGTGTCTCGCCACGGCTGTCTCTTCGACCGGAGCCTCTCTCCCCGTAGCAGCTGCGCGAGTGGTTTACTCGGCACACCCGCCTTCGGAGTGGAGCTGCATGAGCGGGTGGCTCTGCTGCTAGAGACGCTGGTGCTGGAGGTACTGGAGGTACTCGTGTTTCAGCTGGAGCTGGAGGTCCCGGAGGTGCTGGTCCTACTGGTCCTGGAGGTGCTCGTACTAGAGGTACTGGAGCTGCCGAGGCTGGTGGTACTGGAGGAGCTGGAGCTGGAGGTGCTGGTGCTGGAGCTGCAGAAACTGGAGGTGCTGCAGGAGTTGGAGCTGGAGGTGCTGCAAGAGTTGGAGATGGAGAAGCGGGCACTGGAGCTGTTGGAGGTCCTGGAGCTGCTGGAGCTGGTGGTGCTTTTGGCGTTGGAGCTGGAGGCACCGGAGCTGGAGGCGCTGGCTCTGGGTGTGCTGGTGCTAGAGGTGCTGGTTGTGGAGACACTGGACGGTAGCGACCGTACTTCGTTCCCCTGATTCAGCTGGTTCTTGGTCTCCCGTCTTCTACTGGCCTTCCTCCTCCTTTCCTGTGTCCACCCCCTTACCAGTCACAGCTGCCGCTGCAGCCATACTCCCCACTACCTACTCCTTCTCCCTACACTGAGCAGACCGGAGGTCTTACAAAGTGTCGTGAACTTGAGTCTCGTCCTGCGTTGCCTATTCGCGCTGTTCGCACTGGTCGTCGTGTTCCTCGTCTGCCTCCTCCCCCTGTCCCCGGCACATACGTTATGGCACTTCGTCCTTCCTCTGTGCCACAGTGTCTTCCCCTGCCATCTCCTCCTGAGTCCTCGCTTCCTGCCGTCCCTGACCCTGAGTCTGACTGCGCTCGTGCTGCCAGTCCCACTGTCTCTCGTCTCCTCGCCTTTGTTGTTACCGACCCTTCTTTTAAGTCCACTGCTGCGTCTGCCCTAGTTGCTGAGCTGGTTGACTTTGCTGCTGCCCGTCGTCTAGACTACGCCACTGCTCTTGTTGCTGAGTCAGAGTCTGTCTGTCCTCCGTCCATTGGGGGTGAGTGTGCTCTTGGCACGGACGTCCTTGAGGATAGGAAGGAGGACTTTGAGTGTCTTGCAGCTGCTGTACCTCGTTTCACTTCCATGCTGCTTGCCCCTGAGGAAGACCCGGATGCACCAGACATCCCGACCCCATGCTCTTACGCAGAGGCGATTACAGATCCTTACTCCTCTCAGCAGCAGGCAGCCATGGATGTTATGATGGCATCCTGGAAGTCCACAGGCACCTATGTCGACGCAGTTCCCCCGTCTAGGGCGAACATAGTCGATGGCATGTGGATCTTTAGGGTGAAGCGGCCGCCGGGTTCTCCGTCTGCCTTCAAGTTGCATTACGTTGCTAGAGGCTTCAGTCACACATGGGGCTAGTGCTTGGAGGAAGAGGTCCAGTTGTCCTCTTTGGTCACGCAGACGCTTCTTGGGTCGACGACTTAGCTACGTAGCAGTCGTCACAGGGTTACACCTTCAGCCTCGGTTCCGGCTCTGTTTCCTGGCGGTCTACTCGCTCGTCTTCGGTTCTCAGCTCCAGCTGCGAGGCTGAGATCTATGCAGGGGCCATGGCTGCACAGGAGCTACGCTGGCTCACCTACTTGCTGACTGACTTGGGAGAGTAGCCTCGTTCTCCTCCAGTTCTGTACGTAGACAACAAGGCCATGATTGCCTTATGTCAGGAGCACAGACCGGAGCAAAGAACGAAGCACATCGCTCTGCGATACTTCCATGCTCGTGACCAGCTTCGTCTCGCGTACGTGGCCACTCGGGCCAACACTGCTGATATATTCAGCAAGGCACTTTCGCATGGTGATCATGAGCGCTTCTCTACTGTTTTAGGCCTTGTGCCTACTTTGCCTCACCTGCTCACTGCGTGACTTTGCTTGTACTGTGATCTGTATATATACCTGCATGCTTACACTTGCTAGGGCATTATCATTGTATTGTTTGTTCAGTTTTATATAACTCTGCATGTGAACTGGCCTTGTGGCCCTTTGCTTATGCTTGGACTGTGTGGTGACTTTGTGATCCACCCTGAGCTTGCTTTGCTTTTCTTGACTGGTATTGTGACCACTTGTTCTCCCCCACTTTGCCTATGAGGGTGTGTCAGAATGTTATAGGGCTTACATTTGTGTAGGCTATAGTGGGGTAGCCCAAATGGGGTACAACCCAATTAGGGTCAGTACTTGTACCCAACTCTTTCATAGTTCATTCATTTTCTTGTTCGTTAGTTTGACAATTTACAATGCGGTAACTAATGTGTGGTTGATTATTTCCACGGTTGATTCATACCATGTTTGTGATTATGGGCCCAATTGGGGCATTTCATAACTGTTACCTTGGTATTAAGAATGATTTATATTGCGAGAACAACTTCCTAAATTTAAATTAGAACTCTACTTTGAGACCCTTAAACGTGTGCGGGGACGAATGTCCCCACGTCCCTCTTTTGTAGGCGCATATTGAAACGTCATGGTAGTGACGCTCCACTAAAACAATGTTAAATCTCTTTGTGCCATGGGTCCACTATGATGACGGATTAGAAAGTCGTGATGCAGTGCCGACACAGCTCCCCATCCAGCTGCATTTACAACATTTGCGTGAAACCATGTTTCAATATTACACTTCTTTGTGAACTTCTTGTGCGTCATACATTATCTAATGGAATGTTGACCTCTACAACCATTATATATGTGTCAAAATGTTATAGGGCTTACATTTGTGTAGGCTATAGTGGGGTAGCCCATAAGGGGTACAACCCAATTAGGGTTAGTACTCGTACCCAACTCTTTCATAGTTCATTCATTCTCGTTTGTTAGTTTGACAATATGTTTATAAACAACAATAATAAAGAACTAAACTGTAGCTGTCCTTGGCACGTAACGGTATGCGTGCGCGATAACATCGAACCCTAAACCCGGCCAATGGACCGTTCATATGCGCGTTGTCTTACGACCAGTCATATGCTCATGCGCATATCACCGGTCATATGCGGAGGAATCAGGGCCCAAAATATCAGGGTAAAATGCCCCGATTACTGTCATTATGTCATACTGCTTACATTTGTGTAGGCTATAGTGGGATAGCCCATAAGGAGTACAACCTAATTAGGGTTAGTACTTGTACCCAACTCTTTCATGGTTCATTCATTCTTGTTCGTTCGTTTGACATGGTTTTCATAGCAGGTCCTTCCTTAGGACCGTTTTCTTGGGCCCACCATAGCGCTGCCCCACTATCTGCCCTACTGCCCCTAGCGATCCTCGTGTCGCTCCTGCTGCCCCGCGCGCCGCCCTTGTGCGGCCCTGTCTGTTGACCCTAGGCCCCGGCGCCCCATCGACCTTAGGCTCCCGGCACCCCGTCGACCCTAGGCCCCGGCGCCCTGTCGACCCTCGACCCCGGTCCACCCCGTCGACCCTAGGCCCCCGCCCGCCCCGTCGACCCTAGGCCCCGGCGCCCCGTCGACCCTAGGCCCGCGCGCGCCCCGTCGACCTTAGGCCCCCCGGCCTACCCCGTCGACCCTAGCCCGCGTGCCTCGTCGTCCCTCGGCCCCGGACCAGCCCCGTCGACCCTAGGCCCGCGCCCGCCCCTTCAACCCTAGGCCCCGGTGCCCCGTCGACCCTCGGCCCCGGACCCGCCCAGCCGGCCCTAGGCCCGCGCCCGCCCTGTTGACCCTAGGCCCCGGCGCCGCGTCGACTCTAGGCCCCGGCGCCCCATCAACCCTAGGCCCCGGTGGCCCCCCCCCCCCCCCCCCCCGTCGACTCAAGGCCCCCGGCCCGCCCCGTCGACCCTCGGCCAGCGCGCTCCGTCGACCCTCGGCCCCGGACCCACCCTGTTGGCCCCAGCACCGAGCGCGCCGCCCATTTTGGCCCGCCCCTCGCCCCTGCAGCCCGGGAGCCGCCCTTGCAGCCCCGCGCGCCGCCCCTGGTGGCCCCCTCGCTGCCCCTGCTGCTCTACTAGCAGCCCCTTGCAGCCCTCTCACCGCCTCTTGCAGCTCACTTGCCGCACCTTGCTGCTACCTGCCCTGCTTCTCCCTGCTCTGCGTGTTGCGCCACTATGGCTTCTCTCTACGTGCTGGCGTTCGATCATGAGGGACGCCCTATACAGTTTGACACGTGGCTCGACAACCTACAGCTGTACCTACTGAGCGACTCTAGGGACAGCGTCTCGTTGTTTGACCACGCGTCAGACGCCACTCCCGCCCATCCCGCCACAGCTGACACTGCGACTCGCTCACAGTGGCTTACTCGTGGCGCTGCTGCTCGCTTAGCCATTCGCAACCACCTGCCACTGGACGAATGCGCTCACTTTGGACAGCACAGGACCGCACAGGTACTGTACGACGCTGTAGTCGCCCGTTACTCCTCGCTTGCCACTGCTGCTCTCGGCCGTCTTCTACTGCCCTACCTGTTTCCCAAGTTGTCTGCCTTTGCCACAGTAGAGGACCTGGTTTCCCACCTTCGCACTAGCGACGCTCGCTACCGAGGCCGCCCCAGCTGAGTTCCTTGCCAGGAACCAGCCCCCGATGTCAATAAATCTCTACTTTATAGTCACCCGCCTCCCTGGCTCTCTTCGCTCTGTCAGGGACCACTTTATCTCACTTGACCCCACAGTCCTCACTGTTGACCTACTTGAGCAGCACCTCCTCGCAGCTGAGACTACTGTTGTCCCTATAGGTGCTGCTCGTGGCACTCCGCGCACGCCCTTGTTTGAGGGGTGCTCCCCCTCCCCCTTTGCCCCCTCCTACGCCTCTGCTGCTGCTGTTGACGTCCCTGTTGCTGAGGACGTCGGGGCTGCATCTGATAGTGCAAAACGTCGCAGCAGCAAGGGCAAGGGTGGCAGGGGTGGTGGCGGTGGCTGCGGGAGTGGTGGTGAAGGCAGCACTGGAGGCGGTGGAGGCAGTGGAGGTGGTGGCGGTAGTGGGAGTGGTGGCGGGAGTGGGGGCTTTGGTGGCGGCAGTGGAGGCAGCGGTGGAAGTGGCGGTAGTGGCAGCGGTTGGAGTGGTGGATGGCAACCAGCATCACCACACCAAAGCTGTTAAGACCAATCAGAAAGAGGGACAGGAAAATGGAGATTAATATGAGACATTTCAGAGGAGCATTTCTATGCCCTACCCACATCACAAATGGAAATAGTAAAATACATTTCTATGCTCACACTTGCTGCTGGAGTGTTCCAATCACTCAAGTGGTAGCCACAGATGGTTTCTTACTCAACTCAAAATAAATATCTTCACCCGCTCACCTGTGGCCTTGTGGGACTTGTAATAGGCAGGGTCCACATAGCCCGGAGTCCCCATCACTCGAGTGGCAGTCACAGACGTGCCCATAGCGGTGCCTCCAGTGAGCTTTAGCGGTGCCTCCAGTGCTCGGATCCGGGACCGCCCAGCACGATCGTGTTTGGCACAATCCTAGATACCTTAAGACAAGATTCCAGCTCTTTTTACCTTCAAACGGGCCCGCCGCATGATGAACCGTCCCCCTATAAGGGCCTTTGTGAGCCCGGGAAGCTGCGAAATCCGTACCGGTAGAAAATGCGGAGCAATGCTACTCGGATCTGGGACCACCCAGCACGATCGTGTTTTCCACAATCCTAGATACCTTAAGACAAGATTCCAGCTCTTTTTGCCTTCAAACGGGCCCACCGCATGAAGAACCGTCCCCCTATGAGAGCGTTTGTGAGCCCGGGAAGCTGCAAAATCCGTACCGGTATAAAATGTGAAGCAATGTTACACGGATCCGGGGCCGCCCAGCACGATCGTGTTTGCCACAATCCTAGATACCTTAAGACAAGATTCCAGCTCTTTTTGCCTTCAAACGGGCCCGCCGCATGAAGAACCGTCCCCATATAAGGGCGTTTGTGAGCCCGGGAACCTGAACAATTGTTTGTACGCAAAATTAAGATAGTCAATTGCACCAAGTGCTTTCAACATGTCAAGACATGCTAGTAAAAGAAAAAAACAAAATGTTAGGTTGGCGACTTGTCAAACAAAATGCAAGGAGAAAACATAGTTAGACGTACATGCATTTTTGCATCAAGCAGAATGTTGGCTGGCTTGATGTCGCGATGCACAATGCCAAAGTCATGAAGATATTGCAACCCCTTGGCCACTCCAATCAGAACATCCAGTCGTTGCAACAGAGAGAGATGACTTGGAGCTCCTAGGAAGGTGTAATGGAAGAATTGGTTCCGATGGGAATGTTATTGAATTGCTTGTCCTTAAGGAATGGACATTGAACTATGAAAAAAGGGTTTGGAAGGCATAATACAAGGTATGCGGCACGGCAAGTGCAGGGCACATGGGCCACTCAAACCTTCCAATCTATAAACTCACGTCACACTCAGAAACTACTCCAAGTTACTGGCTATCAAAGAGTATAATAAGACATCCATCATAGAGAAGTGAGGTTTTATTACCTGGTCCAATCCAGCTCTCCAAGTCCCGGTTGGCCATGAACTCATACACGGGCACCTGCTCAATCTGGCCCGTGCTGGAATCATAGTGCACACAGAAGCCCAACAGGCGCACCAGGTTGGGGTGGTGCTTACTGGCCATCTCCTTCACCTACGAGATGAGAGAGGAAAAACAAAAAGGGAGTAGGCAAGAGGAAGAGAGTGAAGTGAATGTGTTTATAATAGTGTATGCATGTGTGAACAAGAATGGTACTGTAATGATATCTGAATAAACACAACAGCAAAATCCAAGTGCCAAATTCATCACATGCGATATTGGGAAAAATAAAAAAGGAAGAGGGCAAGAGGGAAACTGTGTGTATGTGTTTGACAACGTGTTGTGAAGAAATCAGGAATGGATGAACTAGGAAATGAGTTGGGTACAAATATGAAACCCTAGAAAACTGTACCCCGTACTGTCTACTCCACTACAGCCTACAAACACTAAGGCATATATATCTGACACACCCCCATAGGCAAAGTGGGGGAGAACAAGGGGTCACAAGACCAGTCAAGGAAAGTAAGGCAAAACAAGCTCAGGGTGGATCACAACGTCACCACACATTCTGAGCACAAGTTCAAAGGCCACAAGGCCAGTTCACATGCAGGTATATATATATATATACATAGCTAAACATGCAAGTGCAGGAATATATAGGTCACAGTACAAACAAGGTCAAGAAGTGAGCAAATGAGGCAAAGTAGGCACAAGACCTAACAGAGTACAGAAGCGCTGATGATCACAAGGAGCGAGTGCCTTGGTGAAGATATCATCAGTCTTGGCTTGAGAGGCCATGTAAGTAAGTCGCAGCTGACCATGCTGCTGCACCTCACGAGCAAGGAAGTAGCGAAGAGCAATGTGCTTCATTCTGTGCTCCAGTCTGTGCTCCCGACACAAGGCCAGCATGGCCTTGTTGTCTACGTACAGAACTGGAGCAGAACGAGGTGGCTCTCCGAGGTCAGTCAGCAGGTAGGTGAGCCAGCGTAACTCTTGTGCAGCCATGGCCCCTGCGTAGATCTCAGCCTCACAGCTGGAGCTGAGAACAGAAGAAGAGCGGGTAGACCGCCACGAAACAAAACCGGAACCAAGGCTGAAGGTGTAACCCTGTGACGACCGCTGAGTAGCATGGTCTTCCACCCAAGAAGCGTCTGCGTGACCAGTGAGGACCACTGGACTCCGCCCTTCAAGCACTAGCCCCATGCTCGATGTACTGCACAAGTAGCGCAACACCCTCTTCGCTGCAGCCATGTGCTCAAGTCTGTGTCTCCCAGGAGCAACATAGCGTGCTAGAATGCTAAGAGGGTATGCAAGGTCAGGTCGTGTGCAGGTCATCAGGTACATGAGGCAGCCAACAAGCTCTGGGTACGGGCCACTCGGCTCTACAGACTCATCCGAAGGCAGAGCTGAGAGCGAGTGGCGAGTAGACAGAGGAGTGGCCTGAGGCGAGGAGTACGTGAAGCCGAAGCGCTGAAGGACCTGCTGCACCATGTGTGACTGAGTCAGGGTAATGGTGCGCTGTGCTCTGTCCCGGGTGATCTGGAAGCCAAGGTAGCTACGCATTTCACCCAGGTCAGTGCACGTGTGTCTCTTCTGCAGCTCGGACTTCACGTGGGCGATTCCAGCAGTGTCAGCTGTGGCAAAGACCAAGTCGTTGACGTACACGAGGATGTAGAACGGCAGCAAAGAGGTGTCGGTGCGCAGAAACAGTGACGGGTTGGCAGTAGAAGGAGCAAACCCAAGAGCCGCAAGTGTAGTCCTCAGTGTGTCGTGCCACTCACGAGGCGCCTGGCGGAGACCGTAAAATGGCCGCCAGAGGCTCCATTGGGTACCAAGAGGAAAAGACCCAGTGAAGCCAGGTGGGCGGCGCACCCAGATCTCCTCGTGCAGGCTGCCCTGTAGGAAAGCAGTGCTGAAGTCAAGAGAGTGAAGCTCGTAGTCGCGCTGAGCGGCTATGTGCAGCAGTACCCGAAGAGTGGTCATCTTTGGGGTGGGAGAGAAGGTCTGAAAGTAGTCAACACCCTGCCGTTGACTGAAGCCTCGAGCCACGTAACGTGCCTTGAAGACAGGCGGAGAACCCGGCGGCCGCTTCACCCTGAAAATCCACATGCCACTGACGATGTTTGCCCCAGGTGGGGGAACCTCGTCGACGTAGGTGCGTGTGGACTTCCACGAAGCCATCTCTGCATCCATGGCTGCCTGCCACTGAGAGGAGTAGGGACCTTCTTTTGCCTCCGCGTAAGAGCGCGGAGTCGGGATGTCTGGTGCATCCGCGTCTCCCTCAGGGGCAAGCAGCATGGACACGAGATGAGGTGAAGCAGCAGCAAGACAATGGAACTCCTCCTGCCTGTCCTCAAGGACGTCCGTGCCAAAGGCACACTCACCCCCGACGGACGGAGGACAGACAGACTCAGACTCAGCGACAAGACTAGCATCGTAGTCTAGACGACAGCGAGCAGCGAAGTTGACAAGCTCAGCAACTAAGGCAGACGCAGCAGTGGACTCAAAGGAAGGGTCAGTGACGACAGTAGCAAGGAGACGCGTGACAGTGGGACTGGCAGCTCGAAGGAAGTCCGACTCCGGGTCAGCAAGAGCAGGAAGAGAGGACTCAGGAGGAGAAGGCAAAGGGGCACGCAGTGGAGCGGTGGAAGGACGCAGAGACATCCGGTGCGTGCCGAGGACACGAGGAGGACGCTGATGCGAACCACGACCACTAGTGCGAGCAGCACGGACAGGCGACGCAGAGCGAGACGAAGGCTCACGACGCTTAGCAAGACCTCTAGTAGGACCAGTGTAGGGAGAAGGAGCAGGCAGTGGGAAGGCTGGCTGTAACTGTGACTCAGACTGGACAGGTGGCGGACACTCTAAGGGAGGAGCAGGACCAAGAGAGGACGGAAAACCAAGAACCTGCTCAAGGAGCGGAACAAAGTACGGTCGCGGCCGTGCAGTGCCACCAGAACCAGCAGGAACAGCACCAGCACCCCCAACGGCAGCACCTGCACTAGTAGCACCCCCATCTCCAGCAGCGCCAACTCCAGCACCCTCAGAAGCACCAACGCCAGCAGCACCTCCAACGCCAACACCCCCAGCACCACCAGCTCCAGCCGGACCACCAGAAGACGCAGCAGCTCCAGCTCCAGCACCACCACGAGCACCTACGCCAGCAGCACCACTAGCTCCAGCACCAGGAGCACCCGCAGGCCCAGGAGCTCCAGGACCCTTAGGACGAGCACCTCTAGGACCCGCGACACCAGCACCCTCAGCATCAGTAGAATCTCCAACGCTAGCAGCACCTCCAGCTCCAGCAGCACGGCTCCAGCGCCGAGCAAACCACTCGCGCAGCTCCTGTGGAGAGAGTAGCTCCCGCAGAGACGAAGCACCCAAAAGGACCTCTAGGCCCCGTCCCGCTAGACGTCACATGAGCAGGCCCAGCACCCCCAGGCTCCGCACCCCCAGGCTTAGCACCCCCAGTCTCAGCACCCCCAAGCTCAGCACCCCCAGACCCCGCACCCGCAAGCTCAGCACCCCTAGCAGCACCAGAGTCAACAGCTACCTCGACAGGCTTGACTGCGTCTACCTGGGACACACCTTAGGGGGCAGGACCCTGAGGGGGGATGGGGTCTACCGGGGGGGGATCTGGCGCGAGGAAGAGCGGTGGCGGGGGGAGGGACGCAGTGCGGTAGGGGAAGAGACGATAGTAGGGAACCGACTCGTCAAACATGACGTTCTGGGAGGACAGAATACGGCGCGAGGTGGGGTGGTAGAACTGCCAACCTGGCGCGTCAGGGGGGAAGCCAAGGAAGACGCAGGGAACAGCGCGGGGGGACAGCTTGTCCGCAAACAAGTCGCGGACAAACGCCCGAGATCCCCAGACACGGAACACAGACGCATCGCCAACCTTCCCCGTCCACCGCAGAGCAGGGGAGGTCTTCGGCATGGAGACCCGGGGCTGAAGGTTGATCTGATGCGCCGCGTACTGAACCGTGAACGGCCACAAAAAATAGGGGCAGCTGCATGGATCATGGACGTACGAGCGACGTCCATGACCATGCCAATGCGGCGCTCAGCAATCCCATTTTTCTTTCGAGAGGCCGGAAGCGTGAACGTCCGACGGATGCCTCGTGCACGGCAGAAGGCTCGCAGAAGGTCAGAGAAGAACTCTCCGCCTCTGTCGTAGTGCAGACGCAGAACAGGAAAGTCCGAGCCGAAACTCTCTCTGAGCTGGAGACGAGCTGCGTGGATCCAGTCGATCAACACCCCAGTGACCTCACCCTTGTTGCGCAAGGGGAAGACTGTGGTGTAACACGATTAGTCGTCAACCACCAGCAGGAAGTAACGCTCGTGACCCTGTCCACGGAAGCGGGCTGGGCCCCACACGTCCATGTGAAGCGTTTGCAGCGGAGCCTCTGTCGAAGGAAACTCAGAGGAGTGAGGAGCAGCGCGCTGCTGCCCCTCTACGCAAGGAACGCAGGTGGGGCAGGCCCCGGAGGAAGAGGAGGGAGGGACCGGGGGAGACCAGAGACAAGGACACGGGAGGCCATGCCTCGGAGACGAGGCAGGGAGGGGTGACCAAGGCGGTGGTGCCAGAGGAGAGTCTGGTGAGACAGGAGACGACACGAGCAGGGGGCAGACGCAAGACCAGTCCTGGACACCGCAGTAGACACCTGACGTGACTCAGCTACCTGACCAGACTCGGCAACCGGAGGAGACTCAGTAGTCAGTGTGTACAGGCCCGACCCCGGCCGACGGGTAAACGTGGCCAAGTGTCGGCCCGTCCGAGCACACGTGCAGTGGGTCAGTCGCTGACTCGCATGAGTGAACTGCTGAACACCCCCAACCTGTAGATCAGAACCACTCACCAAGTTTGTAGAGAACGAGGGGAGGTAAAGACCTGACAAGGTGCGAGAGGGGGCCGCCGGACACGGTAAGACAGTGGAGAGGTGGGCAAGGACAGGACCCCTAGAGGGGTCTACCAGGGAGACCGCAACTGGCCGACTAAGCGGCGTGAGTGTGGTGCGGTCTCGAAAGAAAGAGCGGGAAGCACCCGAGTCAAGGGTGAAGGTGTGGGAGGCCTGAGCCGACGTGGTACCTGAGAGAGCAGACTCACCAGCACCTGGGGCAGCAGACTCACTAGCACCTAGAGGAGCAGCCTCACCAGCACCTAGAGCATCAGTCCCAATGCCCGGGTCAGGCGGAACACACAGGTAACAATCACCCTCATCACTAGTAGACACAGCATACATGGCAGTAAGAATAGCATCACAATCAAGATCAAAGATAGCAACCCCTGCCCTAAACAGCTCGCCCCAGCGAGGGATCTCAGTGGCGTCAGGGAACTGGTGACGCCAAGCGTCCGTCAGGCGGCCAGAGTAGCGCTGGGTGGAGTGCGGGCCCCCGCACTGCTCACCAGTGCGGTCGCCAATATGCAGGACGTAGGTACAGGGACCAGCACCCCTACCCCGCTGACGCGCAGCGTACCACTCACGAAACTGCTGGGGGGGCGGGGTCTCACGAGTGTGCTGCTGCTGCTAGCGCTGACCACCACCGGAGCCGCCCCTCTGCGCAGAGCTGCCCCGACCAGCTCCACCGCTGCCGCCGCCACCTCCGCCACCGCCGTCACCTCCGCCTCCTCCGCTCCCACTGCCACCGCCGCCGCCTCCTCTGCCTCCACTCCCGCCACCGACGCCCCCACCCCCACCACCACTCCCACCACCACCCCCACCCCCACCCCCTCCATCGCCTCCACCGCCACCTCCACCGCCCCCACTGGCCCCCCCAGCGCCCTTGCCCCCCTTTCCCTTGCCGGTGCGGTGTCTCCCGCTAGGAGCAGATACAGTTCCTATTGACTCGAGGCCAACGAGGTTGGCCGCAGCAGGAGAGGCAACAGAGGGCAAGAGGGGGGAGGGGGAACACCCCTCAAAGAAGGGGGTACGAGGGTCACCACGAGAGGCTCCTACAGCAACTATACTCTTCTCTGCTGCCAGGAAGCGCTCCTCGAGGAGGTCAACGATGAGTGTGGTGGGGCAAACAGAGAGGAAGTGGTCCCTTACCGAGCGAAGGGAGTCAGGGAGCCGGGTGACTATGTAGTAGAGGGTGATGTACATGGGGGGGGGTTCTTGGCGCAGAACTCAGCAGAAAGCGCAGCGCGATAGCGAGTGTCACTAGTGCGAAGGTGCGTAATGAGGTCAGCGACTGTGGGAAAGGCAGCGAGGTCAGGGAACAGGTACGGCAGTATGAGGCGGCTAAGGGCAGCAGTGGCAGGGGAAGAGTAGCGTGCAACTACTGCGTCGTACAAGGTCTTAGCACTCTTGTACTGACTAAAATGTGCACGCTCAGTGGTCGGTAAGTGGCGACGCACAGCAAGACGGGGAGCAGCATCGCGTGTGGCCCACTGTGAGCGAACAGTGCTGTCAGCATCGGCAGGCGGGGCAGGAGAGGCACCAGAGGTGAGATCGAACCGGGAGAGACCGTTTGTCCTATCGCACTGTAGGAAAAGCTGCAGATCATCGACCAAGACCTCAAAGTCAACAGCCCGACCCTCAACATCAAAGGTAAGAACACTGCGGGTAGCCATGACAGCAGCAGTCTAGCAGTGAGAGCAGCAGGCTAGGGGCAGCACAATGGCAGAGGCGCTGCTTGGGAGTGCTCTTACCAGTCCGGGTGGGTAGGGCCGAGGCGCGCCGGCAGGAACAGGGCCACAACTGCAGCGGTGGCGTGCCTCGGCTGCGGCGGCGGTGGCAGCTGCGGCCGCGGCTCGACGGTGGCGGCTCGATGGCGACGGCGGCTCGACAGCGGCGGCGGCTCGACGGCAGCGGCGGCTGCGGCTCGACGGCAGCGGCGACTCAACGGCGGTGGCGGCGGCTCAACGGCGGCAGCGGCTCGACGGCGACGGCGGCTGCGGCTGCGGCTGCGGCAGGGCCTGGGCGGCAGCGGCGGCGGCGACGCCGGCGGCTGCAGTCGGCAGTGGCAGCGGTTGCAGAGGTGAAGGGGCCGGGGAGGGGCCGCGAAGGGGCCGCAAAGGGCAGCGACGGGGCCAAGAAGGGGCCGCGAAGGGGCCGAGAGGAGGCCGCTAAGGGCGGCGACGGGGCCGCAAAGGGCGGCAATGGGCCCACAAAGGGCGGCGGCGGGGCCTCGAAGGGCGGCGACGGGGCCGCGAGAGGGCGGCGACGGGGCCGCGAAGGGTGGCTGCAGGGCCACGAAGGGCGGTGACGGGGCCACGAGAGGGCGGCAACGGGGCCGCGAAGGGCGGCGGCAGGGCCGCGAAGGGCGGCGACGGGGCTGCTAAGGGCGGCGACGGGGCCGTGAAGGGCGGCAATGGGGCCGCTAAGGGCGGCGGCGGGGCCGCGAAGGGCGGCGACGGGGCCGCGAGATGGCAGCAACAGGGCCGCTAAGGGCGGCGACGGGGCCACGACGGACGGCGACGGGGCCGCCAAGGGCGGCGACGGGGCCGCTAAGGGCAGCGACGGGGCCGAGAAGGGGGGGGGGCGCGAGGGGCCGTGAAGGGCGGCGATGAGGCCGCAAAGGGGCCGCGAAGGGGACGCGAGGGGCCGTGAGAGGGGCCGCTAAGAGGGCGCGACGGGCCGCTTAGGGGAGGGCGGCACACAGGGCGCGCCTCGGTCAGGGGCGACTCGCTCTCCAGGCAGAAAAAAAAACAATTTTACTCAATTTTCAGAGTTGGGTCCTTGGTAAAGTTCCCACTAGGGAACCTGCTCTATACCATGTGAAGAAATGAGGAATGGATGAACTAGGAAATGAGTTGGGTACAAGTATGAAACCCTAGAAAACTGTACCCCATACTGTCTACCCCACTACAGCCTAGAAAGAATCTAGTATAAATGTTTGACACGTGTGTGTGAGTATGTGTATGTGTGCATCTTGCTATGTGTGCGCACATGTGTGCATGTGTGTGTGTGTGTGTGTGTATGTGTGTGCGCGCACGCGCGCGTAAACGTGCCTGAATGTGCATGTGAGTTTGGATGAATGTGTGTGTGTCCCTGTTTGTGTGTGCGTTGGCATACAAAGTATGTCTAATAACAGCATTACAACGTGTTTAGGGTATGAGGCCAGAAGACTCATCAGCCCCATCTTGTACCTCAGTAAGGAAGTCACAGGATAGGACCCTGGATCGCTTCACAGCCCACTTTTCATTGGGTTCATGCACTGACACGCCCTAGTACACATCTCCAAAGCTGCCGCTTCCAATCCTGTTCCCCTCTGCCTAGTCTCCCGTTGCGCTTGCGAGTTCTTCCAAAGTGAACTTCTGGCACACATGTGGCTTCACTGCCTCCATCTCCACCACCACGTCTCTCTCCATCATCCATTCTGCTGCTCCTGCAGCCACAGCCGCAGCTGCTGCAGCAGCTGCTTCTCCTTCTGGGTCCCTATTCTCTGCCTTGGATGCTGCATTGGGATGATCAGGTTCCAAGTCTGTCCGATGTGGTGAAGGAGACAAGATGAAGATGAGGAATTAAATGTGGACGGGAACTTAGGGTTTGGGAGGAGGCTTTATTTCGAACAGCGTAGACTGAAGGTCCTACCTTGGAGTGCACTTTCTTCAGCCAAATCTTTGCCATCCACATCTGTGCCTCCTGTTGCCCCTCTGGTGTGGTATCGTTTGCACATCAGCCAGATAAGCAGCAGCAGCACTAGGAAAGCCACAGCGCCAGCAGCAGCAATGCCAGCAATGGCTGTGTTGGATAAACCGCCTTCAGACTGGGTAGCAGTTGCTGCAGGCTTACTAGGAGTTGGTAAGGGAGGAGGTGGGGAGGCTGTGGGCACTGGCGATGGGGAGGGTGTTAGCACTGGTGATGGGAGGTACATTTAAGGAGTAGGAAGATAGATATAGTGAATGGAAAAGGCTATCACATGTGGGAAAAATGGAAGGATTGATGAAAAGGGATGTGGGAGAGAAAGCAAACGAAGACTTTGAAAGGTTGAAAAAAAAGCACATCAGGAAAAGCCACGAGGTATTCTTCGGTATTCTTCAGTTTATGTTGTGGATGCGTGACACTGCAGAAGTTTGTTTTGTAGATGGCAGTGCAGTGATCATGCACTCAGCACGAATGAGAGCGTTGTCAGAACGGCAATACTACTTGCAGCGACCCGCATAAAGAGATTGCATTTCACCTGGTTGTGGCTTGTCATAGGTGGTGCAGAAGGAGCTACACTGCTGGCAGAAAGCACTTGAAACGTTCTGTTTGACCACACAGCTGCTGTAGTTAGGAAGGCATGCGATTGCAGTAGAATATACGTCCCTGCATATGCACATGGGGTGTTCTCAAACTAAAAACCAGAAACCGGTTTCAGCTCTGAATAAAACTCTCTGAGATTTCCATTGGAAAGGTCTAGTGAGACATTACAATGCTACATTTTTCCAAGATGTTTTATAGGTCGAAAACCCAGTAAACCATATATTGGTTTCCACGCATGTTAGGGAATAGGAAATGGCTTAACGTGGTCTGGACCCAACATCAGTTGTCGTGCCGAAATGGGCAATAGTTGTTGTGCCGAAACGGATTGAGCCGGGATAATCATCTTCGGCCTTTTGTACCTTGTATACCTCCTACTTATGGCTGCAACAGGGTTAGCTCGAATACACGACAGAAACACATTGGCTCCCTGTATACCTCCTCCTCATGAGTCATGATACACTTTAAGGAGCAATGATGGACATTGCAACAATTTAATCTGCATGCCTTACAAGGATGAAAGTCGAGTAAGATTGCCCATTGTTGGAGGCAGTTGGCCATTGAGATTGTTCCATCTTACATCACTGCAATGGAAACGTCAGATGATGGTTGGTTATGTCCCACTCAAAGCATTGCTGATAAGCATTGCCAGAGGCTTCACCGAAGAATCAACTCTAAGGTGGTAGAAGGTAGGCGAAAAATGGGGAGGGGGATAAGAAAGGCATGATACGTTGACATAGGACTGTGGCCGGAAACACCATGCTTTGAGGCAATCTCAGGTTACCATGGGTAGAATATGAGTTCAGCAAAAGGGCTTGGCGGGGTCAAACCGGCCTGACCGAACGCAGGTTTTTGCAAGGGATGGGTCACCCCAAGAAGTCCCCTAACCAGATCAGAGAATTGACCCGAGAACCAAATGGCCGTTGTTTCCCAGGATGGTTCACTTATCAGACTTCCTTGATACTCACAGGCGAGTAAGGCTGCTCATGCTGCCGGTGGTGGATGGAATAGCCCCATTTAGTTACTACTTGAGAACGAATTGTGCGATGACTTCTTCAGGGTGCGTAACTACCAAAAAAACTGTAGACAAGAAGGAATTGATTGCTTAGGGATAAGAAGGCGAGATTATGGCTCCAGCAACCATTCCAAGATGGAATACCCACTTCACATTGGGAATTCAGAGGCAAGATTTCATTGCTCTAGAAGGAATATGTGGGCTCAAAGTGATTTTAAGGCTGGTTGGATAAGTGCGTGTGCTCACTATCTTACTGGTGCAGATCTTGCTCAGCTGGCAATTGAGTCGGCATTTGAACAGATTGAGCCAGCAGCTCTGGCAGGATGAAACTACTTGACTGGGAAGGCGAGACGCAAGCTCACGATGAACTTAGGGTTAACCCATTTTGAGGGGCCGTAGAGAAATATTTGGATCCAAAACTTGATTTGGGTAATGATGGAACTAATAGACGCTATACTTGATAGGACTGCGTTTTGCTCTTCACTGCCAGCTTGATTTCAGAGGTTCTCACTTTCATCATCCTCATATATATGGAAGATCCAGAACCACCCTCGCTCATGTAGATTGTTGCGAGATTGTTGCAGGACCACATTTCGAGGCTAATGAGGAGATATCGGCAGCGGAAGAACCTGGTACCCACGAGGTTACCAATGTCGAGACAGCTGACATAACGACGCTGTTGAGAGAGATCTCCTGCTCCGCCAATGTTGGTCACCGCCGTGCACCATCTCCATCCCTAGCCCTGGAGTCAAAAGTGTACAGTGGTTCAGCCATATGGGCCAAAGTGTACCTTGATAGAGGACATTGGAATCCTCCCAGTGTCACCGGCAGTCCTCCCCTACTCGGCTGTCATACAGCGCTATGAAAAGGTGTGTCTGGCTGCACGTAGAACGTAGGTCTGCCAATCAGGCCGACCCTACACCTGCCTGCCGTTGCTGCAGCAGCAAACTCTGCGGTAGTGGCTACCACTGCAGCAAAGCCAGCCTTGGAGTTTTCTAGGTGATGGAGACATTGGTGCATAGGGGGAATGTCACCGGAATCTCCCCACCACTTCAGTTCCAGAGAATTTCACGCTCAATCTCCTGCCCACGTTTAAACATTGCAGGGCCTTGTCGCGAGGCTAATGTGCAGAGATCGGCAGTAGACCCCCAGTACCTAGGAGGTCACCACTCTGATTTGCGGCTTGGGGGTGATACGTCACATGGGCGGGAGAGATTTCCCTCGTATCCGTTGTGCCAATGTTGGTCACCACCATGCACCGTCTCCCTCCCTAGAAAGGGCGAAAGTGCACAGTGGTTCAGCCATGTGGGCAAAAGTGTACCTGGTTAGCAAATCCTGAAATCCTCCTTGTCGCAGCGGTAGTCATCCCCTGCTCGGCTGTCATCACAGTGCTGAGAAAAGATGTGTTTGGCAGCACGCGAAGCATGGGTCTGCCAATCAGGACCGACCCCACACTTGCCAGCCGTTGCTGCAGCTGCAAAATCGGTGGCATTGGCTGCCTCTGCAGCAAATCCAGCCTTGGCAAAGATTCCCCTGGTGATGGAGGCATCGGCGGAGAGGGGGAATGGCGCCAAACTCTCCCCATGACTTCAGGAGCACCTTCCACCCCCAATGGGACTCGATTCAACTTTGTGCTGGTGCAGATGCTCCTTGCTCACACGAAGCTTCATGTGGGACCATCATGCATTATGAACCACGGCAACGGGCTTCCATTCTTCCTGCCACAGATCCGCCCACTCGACCCACTGCTGCCACCTCCCCCCTCCTAGGACACAGCCACCGCCACTGGTGCCATGCCAGCCTCCAGTACTTGTGGATGGGCAGGCTGAAGCTGTAGCGGAGAGGATGGAGCTGGTGGCTATCGCAGGCTCAGGAGGAGGCCAACAGGTTCCTCATGAGCTCCCACATGCTTGTGGAGCACAAGGTCTGTTGAGGGCGCTTTCTACTGGCGTTTCAAGGAGGTGCGAGGGCTGGCAGAGATTTTGCTGCGGGTGCATTATGCTGGAGGGATGGCTGCAACTCTGCTGCTGTGGGGTTGGGGGAAACTTTGGTGGAGGCAACCCGGATGACAAGCTTGGGTCCTCCCACCTGACACATGAGCTGACACTGGTGAGTAGCATTGAAATTGAGTAGGAGCACATATGGTATGCAGTCACTGTATTCAAAAGGATATTCTTGCTCGTTCCTACCTCACAGCCACTGGAAGGAGCACTACATATGGATAAGGCAATGAAAATTTTCCTACTTTATGTGAATGTGGTGGTAAAATGCAAGATCCACATATATCTAGCAGCAAACTGGCACATTTATGCGGATTTGACAGATTGCGGCGAGGCATACAAGCTCGTTTTGGCTCGATTGGTTTGCGTATCACAGATGAGCCATAGGCCTAATTAGCTGCCCACTCATCTCATCGGCCAGTCAGCTCGTTGTGCAAAGGAACGACTAAGCCGGTTATAGGCCTATGCTCAAACCCACTATTTGTAGGAGCCTTGCATTTGTGAGTCATTTCCAACAGCTCCAAATGCTCATATGGCCGAGCTTGGACCCTCTAGTCATGATGTAGTTCAAATTGAATGGCGAGGGACAGCGTGGTTGGGCCAGCCTGTTTGGAACACGTTCCAGACTGCCCTTTTTGCATGTACCGGTTGTCAATCTCAGCCTAGCATAACTAGCCCGGCCTATTGGGTCAGCTTGCTGCAGAGTATGGCTGCATATAAGGCAGATACGATCAAACCGTTGCTATAGAGCGCATGAAACTAATATAAAAAATAGAACTGAACTAAAATGTAGGAGAGGGATGAGTGAACATGACATGCTGATATGTGATTTGTGATACAAGCTACCTATTCTAGAAGCTGCTTGATTGTGAGCACACCAGAATGAAACTACTGAACTTTAACATCGAACTATCACACAATGCTGCAAGAAACAACCACTACAATTAGTGAAAGCAAATGAAACCAATTGGGGTAGTCCTGAGTGTTGAACAAGCACATAATGACGACGCATTACACACACGCAGTTTGGCAGTTATGGGTGGCTGCAAAAGTGGAAGACGCCACGATGAGATGTGAATGTGATCATAGGACAAACGGGGTTTCTACATTTCAACACTACGTAACAATTTTTTTTGAAGGGGCAACTGGAGATATCATAAGGGGTGCTGGTCCAAAATGCTACGCAAGCACACAAACACGTAGAGCCAAAGAAGCAGTGAGGAGTGCAGCATGCAGACCGATGATGACCAGTGGCCAAAGTGGATAACCGGTTGTACATATGGTACTTAAATAGTGAATGATGTGCCAGGGTAGCCAAATGTTAGCATCTTGACACTAGATAATGAATGGACAGATTGACCAACCCTTTATATTATTGTCAGTGTGCATAAAAAATGCACATAACCTTGCCCTTGTATCTTACCGCGTGGATATTTCGGGACCATATTGTGAGGCTAATGTGGAGCAATTCGCAGCAAATCCTGCTCACCACTGTGAGTGGCGAGATGGACCGGCTCACAACAGTGATAGGTCGCTGTGGGCACACAGGAGGAATGGCTGCATCCTCTCTCCGCCAGTTCAGCGGCACCTTACATCCCCTGTGGATTCGCATTCGCGCTGGTGCAGATACTCCCTCCTCATGCATAGCTTCGTGTGACTCGAATTTCAAACCACGATAGTTGGTCTCTAATGCTCCCACTACAGATTTGCACACGCGTCTGCCCACTGATGCTGCCTCCCTTGGTCCCAGACGCACTCTTCCCTCCGAGGTTGAACATTACCCATCCACATTTCCTCCTAGGACCCAGCTGCTGAGAATGATGCCATACCAGTCTTCATTATTTGTGGACCAGCAGGCAGTGCTGCAGCTGAGAGGATGGAGCTCGCTTGAGGCCATCGAACGCTCATCAGGAGGCCAGGAAGCTTCTTTGTGAGCTCCCTTATGCTTGTGGAGCACCCAAACATGGGATTGGTGAGGGGGCTTGCTGCTGGTGTCCCAAGGAGGTGTGTGTGCTGGCAAGGTTTCTGCTACGGATGCATCATACTGAGGGGCTGGCCGTGAATTTGCTAGGAGGCTGGAGGTATCCCTAGTGGAATACACACATAAGGTGACTTGGATGACAAGGTTGGGTCTTTTTACCTGACATGTGAGTTGAGGTGGATAAACCATTGACCCTGGTGAATAACATTGTGTCTGAATAAGAGCACACGTGGTTTTTATCCGAAGTAGACATTTGGCTCAAAAAGGACCCAAGAAGATTGTAATCTTATTGTTTGTGACCCAAGTGTGCACACTGACAGTTTTAAAAACCATCACCGCTTCCATATCCACGATCCTGATGGTTAAGAAGTGGACGGCACGTGTCTTGCAAGGTTCCTCACACGGCTTGGCCACGTGAGTGGCAGTGGCACCTGGCACCCAGATTGTAAGTCATACCTTGCTGAGAGGACAGCACCGTTGTCTGTGTCTTCGGTGATCCACTAGTGAGTGCTTTGTTGATCCCCATCACAGAGGAAAGCTCTCTCACCACGATGGGCGAGCGGGAGAGATCTCTCTCACATCTGATCTGACGGACTGCGACGAGCCATGCCTGCTTGTCCCGGCTCACGTATGTCACACAGGCCAAATCAGCCGCCCACTTGGCTGGTCTGCGAGTCAGCTCATTGTGGATTGAAACAACCTTGATGTGACACACTAGATTTCTGCCATGACTGGGGGTGAATGGAACATAAGCACATTCCCAGGCAAGGGCGTCATGAGTGCAGTAGCCATGTTCATAAGGCTGAACAAGGGCACGCACGGTCGGGCCAGCCTTTGTTGCAAACGGGCTCGCCAACAGGCTGATTATGCCCAATCCTACATAACGTCTTGCATGTCCGGCACGATCAGGCCAGCCAGTTTGCAAGCACGGTCATCTCTCTGCACACACGCTAATAGGAGTCGTTGGAAGTGGAAGTTGTTACGCTAAAATTTCAAGTACCTATCCCAACACGTGCCTCCAAGCGTGAGCGCAAAAATGCTTCCTGCACTTAAGTTCAACTTTCTACCACATTTTTATAAGGAGCAGACATCAAAAGAATGGACAACAAGAGATGCCATAATTGGGGCTGTTCTGAATGTTGCATAAGCACGCAAACATGTGTATACCAAAGCAGGGATGAAAAGTATAGCCTGCAGATTGATGACAAGAGGCTGAAGTGGATCACCAGATAGACAAATGTGCTCGAGACACTGAGCTGGATGGCCAATCTGAGCAGATCGGCGGTCTCACCTGCCGATCTGCCTGGATCGGGAAATTCCAAAGCTCACCGCTGATTCACCATTGAGGTTCTGCCGTGCGGGCCAATGTGCCTCATGCTTCTATGAGCTTAATTTCTTATGTGGGCATCTTCCAACTCACTCCCCGATGGATCTCAATTCACATTCGCGCTGGTGCAGACTCCCTCCTCCTCATGCATAGCTTGTATGCTCGTTCTCAAAACAAGTTGCTCAAATCACACCATCAGAGGCCCCTTTATGTACGAATCTGTGCGAGGTCAGTTAGGGCTCTCTTTCTGGATTCCTTGCCGATACTCACAATGTTTTGAAGCTGCTCATTTTGCCGATGGTGGATGGAATAGACCCACTCAGAGTGTTGTTGCTGAGAGCTTTGATGGTAAAGCAAGCGAAGTATATTATGGGTGGAAATATATGAAGACAACTTGCGCCTTATGGCAAACATGCAAATGTGTACACATTCAGAAACAGGAAAAAAAAGATATGGAGTACACAATGTTTGTGTTGGTGGAAAGGCACATCAGGTTGGTTAAGCCCTAGTCAAAGCAATGCTGATAAGATTGATGGTGCATACATGCCAGAGGTTTCACCGAAGGCGGTAGAAGGTAGGCAAAAAATGGGGAGATAGGAAATGCATGATATGTTGACGTAGGAGTGTGGCCGAACCGGAAACAACATGCTATGAGGCAATATGCAAAAGGCAATACCCATGGGTAGAATATGAGTTCAGCAAAGGGCTTGGTGGGGTCGACCCGACATGACCGAACGCATGTTTTTGCCCGGGATGGGTCACCCCAGGAGTCCCCTAACCAGATTGGAGACTTAACCCGAGAACCGAGTGGCCATTGTTTCCTAGGATGTTTAACTTATGTTTAACTTCCGAGGGTGTGTAACTACAAAAAAAAATGTAGACAAACAGGTATCAATTGCTTAGGGATAAGAAGGCGAGATTATGGCTCCAGCAACCATTCCAAGATGGAATACCCACTTCACATTGGGAATTCAGAGGCAAGATTTCATTGCTCTAGAAGGAATATGTGGGCTCAAAGTGATTTTGAGGCTGGTTGGATAAGTGCGTGTGCTCACAATCTTACTGGTGCAGATCTTGCTCAGCTGGCAATTGAGTCGGCATTTGAACAGATTGAGCTGGCAGCTCTGGCAGGATGAAACTACTTGACTGGGAAGGCGAGACGTGGTTCAGCCAAATGGGCAGAGCGGCAGCTCTGGCAGGATGAAACTATACTTGATAGGACTGCGTTTTGCTCTTCACTGCCAGCTTGATTTCAGAGGTTCTCACTTTCATCATCCTCACATATATGGAAGATCCAGAACCACCCTCGCTCATATAGATTGTTGCCAGATTGTTGCAGGACCACATTTCGAGGCTAATGAGGAGATATCGGCAGCGGAAGAACCTGGTACCCACGAGGTTACCAATGTCGAGACAGCTGACATAACGATGCTATTGAGAGGGATCTCCTGCTCCGCCAATGTTGGTCACCGCCATGCACCATCTCCATCCCTAGCCCTGGAGTCAAAAGTGCACAGCGGTTCAGCCAAATGGGCCAAAATGTACCTGGATAGAGGACATTGAAATCCTCCCAGTGTCACCGGCAGTCCTCCCCTGCTCGGCTATCATCGCAGCGCTGTGAAAAGGTGGGTCTGGCAGCGCGCAGAATGTAGGTCTGCCAATCAGGCCAGACCCTACACCTGCCTGCCGTTGCTGCAGCTGCAAACTCTGCGGTAGTGGCTGCCACCGTAGCAAAGCCAGCCTTGGAGAATATTTTCCTGGTGATGGGGACATTGGTGTATAGGGGGAATGGCGCCAGAATCTCCCCACCACTTCAGTTCCAAAGAATTTCACGCTCAATTTCCAGCCCACATTTGGAAGATTCAGAATCTCACTTGCCGATATACCTTGTCATTTGAACATTACAGGGTCTTGTCGCGAGGCTAATATGCTGAGATTGACAGTAGACCCCCGGTACCCAAGAGGTTGTTAAATAACTAGTGTGACTTAGGAGCCATGGCTAGTGTCTTAGTAGCTTAGGTTTAGGGTTCAAGAGATGAATGTCAAGAGGATTGGAAAGTATCAAGAGAGTTGAGAAGGAGAATGGGTGGTTTCACCAGCAAGAGTTGGGATACAAGTACACCACCCTAAATTGGGTTGTACTCATTACAGAGTACCCCACTTCAGGCTAGATAGCAAATACATTCTGACACACCCCCATAGCCAAAGTGGGGTGTAAGCAGCACAATGAGCAAGCATAGAGCAAGAGTTCACAATAGGTAAGTAAGGCTAGAGCTAATCACAGAGGGCAAGTGAGGAGGAGGAGAGACTGTGGGGGAGAGAAGATGGGAGGCGACTGCTGACGCTGCAGACACACAGACGAGCTGCTGGCTCAGTGGCTACTGGAACAGCGCTCCGGACTACTGGAGTAACTGGCCCCGCGGCTAAAAGTAGTGGCAGACGAGCAATGGACCCACGGGCGACTGGCGACTACCGGAGATTGTAGCCTCTGGACTGCTGCTGCTGCTTACGACGACAAGATTGTTGCCTTCACTCAACCTCCCCCAGCTACCCAACACCCCTCTCACACACCCCCTGCTCAAACCTTAGCCCTACACCCACAACATTGAGCACTTGGTCGTGAATTCCCTCCCTGGCCAGCCGCTTCTTCAAGTAGCCCATTGCTACATCTCCGTAAACAAGGACATAGCTCCTGAACACATCATCCGTGATCTGCCCCACGATCATATTCTTGTGTGTCTTAGTCAGCACCCGACGCCCAAGCGTGCAAGCCTGGGTAGGAGGGTGATGGGTGCATGGTGTACATGGGGGGCAGCAGGAGAGGGGCAGCACTTGGGTACAACGGGGGCAGTAGTGATATGGAGCAAAGATAAGGGACCAGTCAGTTAGTATAGTGGGGCAGTTCCAGAGGTCAAAGGATGCAGCGAGAGGAGGGAGCATAGGTGGACAAGTGTAGATAAAGGGGCAGCAAAGGAAAGACAAAGGGCAGGAGGGAATGGGAAGTGTCGGGGATGGACATATGGGTTTAGGGTGGGGGGGAAACGAGGGGGCGACGTGTTTAGCAGCCGAAGGTATATGGTGGACAAGTAGGGGAGCATTGGGGGTCAGATTGACGGATAGCCCCACGGGGGCCGGGGGCGGGGCATGGGTGGATAAGTGGGGGAGCATGTGGGGCAAGACGGAATGTGAAGGGTGGCAGCTAGTGGAAGGCGGGATGGGTGGACAAGAACGCGAGCATGACGCAGTGCTCAACGGGATGTCAAGGGGGGCAGCGGGGGAGGCATTTCATGGGTGGACATGATGGTGAGCACGTGGATGCTAGAAGGGATGTCTAGGGGGGCAGCGGGGGAGGCATTTCATGGGTGGACATGATGGTGAGCACGTGGATGCTAGAAGGGATGTCTAGGGGGGCAGCGGGGGAGGCATTTCATGGGTGGACATGATGGTGAGCACGTGGATGCTAGAAGGGATGTCTAGGGGGGCAGCGGGGGAGGCATTTCATGGGTGGACATGATGGTGAGCACGTGGATGCTACAAGGGATGTCAAGGGGGGCAGCGGGAGGAAGGGAAGAGGCATGGTTTAAACAAAAACACGAGGTGATTGAGGGTTTCATGTGGCAGGAGCAGGCGGGAAACAGTCGGCCGGCGAGTTCGGCCTTAGGTCGTACACAAGCTCACCTCCTTCATGGTGGTCTCGTATGTTTTGTCCCCGCCAGATGCTCGAGACAGCTGTCGAACAACGGCTTGCTCGATATGCTTCGTCACAATGCGATCCTCCACACCCTTCCAGTTGGTGCCGCGAGAAGGGCGCTTCACTGTGGTCTTGTGGGATTGCTCGTACCGGTTCGAAGAGTACTCCTGTGGCAATCCCCGTGCACGGATCTTCGGTGGGAGGTGCGATACAAGATGCACCTTGATAATAAGCCACTTCGACTTCTGGTTGTCGAATGCTAGAACAAGCGCATCGACCATCCTGGAGAGAACGTGTTCGGGAGGATTGAAAGGTTTGGGATCGGGGCATTGGGGTGTTGGGGACCGGTTTAGCGTGCGTAAGCATATAAACAACAATTCAGGCACGAACAAAATACAATGCCCCATCCCCGGGTTCATGTACTAATACCCGGTCTCAAACCCTCCCCCCTCCTCTGATCTGAACTCCCCACCCACTCACAACTCAGCTTCCATGTTTCTGCCACTCCATACCCCCAGTGTAAGCCCCTCCTCTCGTCATTTTGCCCCTCCTTCCCTTTTTCAGCCCATGCGGAACAGTCCACAGTCCATCGTTCCCTCTCCCTCCTCCCCTCTTTCCCTCCCTCGGCCCCTCTTTCCCTCCCTCCTCCCCTCTTTCCCTTCCTCGGCCCCTCTTTCCCTCCCTCGTCCCCTCTTTCCCTCCCTCGGCCCCTCTTTCCCTCCCTCGGCCCCTCTTTCCCTCCCTCGGCCCCTCTTTCCCTCCTTCGTCCCCTCTTTCCCTCCCTCGTCCCCTCTTTCCCTCCTTCATCCCCTCTTTCCCTCCCTCGGCCCCTCTTTCCCTCCCTCGTCCCCTCTTTCCCTCCCTCTGCCCCTCTTTCCCTCCCTCGGCCCCTCTTTCCCTCCCTCGGCCCCTCTTTCCCTCCCTCGTCCCCTCTTTCCCTCCTTCGTCCCCTCTTTCCCTCCCTCGTCCCCTCTTTCCCCCCCTCGTCCCCTCTTTCCCTCCCTCGTCCCCTCTTTCCCTCACTTTTCCCCCCTTTCCTTATCTTTTCCCTTTTTCCCCCGTTCTCTGCACCCTATTTCCCACACACTGCCTCTTAATCCCTCCCTCGACCCCTTCAGCCATCTCACTGTCCCTCGTTCCCTATGCGCATGGCACCCACACCCATTCACGCTAGACTTACTCGCAGGAGACCTCCTCCATGCGCTCAAGCGTGGCATCGGTGTGATACCCAGCCCGGATAAACTCCTTGTACTAGTCCGACATGAGCGTGATGGCATGTCGAATATCGGCGCGCTTGGGGAGGTCGATGATGAGGGGCAGCACTTGCATCATGGCACGATGCTCCGACGCTGAGAAGCAGGCCGTCGTGGTGAAGTATGCCCATGCGGATGGGAGTCTCAGCAAAGACGCAGGAGTCACTGCCTTGAGAATCTTGTAGCGTCTGCACGTACGGGATGCAGTAAGGGTATCGGTTTAGGGTTTGTGTGGGGCCGGTGGGGTGGGTTAGGGAGGGGGGCGGGGGAGGGGTGGGGCTGGCGGGGTGGTCTAGTAGTTAGGTGCATCAAATCGCACCTCATCTCCTCGCTGCCTCTCTCTCAGTGAATCCCTTTCCGTCCTCTGCCCCACTCCCCCAGCCTCTATGCCTCATCATTCCTCTCTCTGCCCCTTGTTCCCTCGCTCTGCCCCATGGTCACCTCTCTCCGCCCCTCGTTCTCTCCCCCTGCCCCAATTTCCCCTTGCTTGATCCCAATTTCTTTCTCCAGGCCCTAATTTTCCTCACTCTGCCCCACTTGCCCTCTCCCAGCCGCAATCTCCCTTACTCTCTGCCCAATTTTACTCCTACATTACCCCCATGCGGTCCCTATGCCCCGAGACACTATTCTGAATCCCGCGTTCACCTCACACGACCAACCCCCCCCCCCCCCCCCCCCCCCCTTCTATGCCCCTCCTTCCCGCTAGCAGCCCCACCTTCCTGCTCGCAGCGCCTCCTTCCCCCATGGTGCCCCTCCCTCAACGTCTCTGTCCCAAATTCCCTCTTTCTGCACCACTTCCCCCTCTCTCCACCCCGCATTCCTCCAACACTGCTACAAATTCCCTCACTCTTCCCCCTCCTCTGTGCCCTGCATTCACTCATCCCTGCCCCTCCTTCCACACCACCGCCCTACCCTCCCTCCGGCTGCCCCTCCTTCCATCTCTCTGCCCCGAATTCCCCCTCTCTGCCCAACTTCTTGCAACACTCTGCCCCACTCTCCGTCTCTCTTAGTGCAACCTTCCCCCTCGCTGCCCCTCTTCCCCTCTCAATCCCTCTGGTTCCCCCTCGATGCCTCTTTCTCTTGCACGTATGACTCTCGCCCCACCGGGGGAAAAGGGAACCTTACTCGAGAAGTATTTTTCGCTCTGACGGATTCAACTTCTTCACGAGGCACCTCATTGCATGAAGCCAAAGCCCTGCCTCGATGATGTGCATGATGTCAGGTGTCTGGGCGAGGTACGTGTTGCCCCACTTGGTTTTGGAGAACTCCCAATCCCACAGCAATGACTGGCCGCAAGGGGAGGCACGCGGAATGGGAAAGTTGGCCCCTTTGGGGATTTGGATGAAGAATAGGGAAAAGAATGACCAGGGTGGGATTGTGTGCCAAGAACTAGGATGGGCGGGGTATGGGGAGGGTATGTGTGTGGACTGTACGGACAGCAAGGATAGGGTGGGGGTTTAGGGATTTGCTGAATGAGGGCGGGATCATGTGAGGTGTGGGTGCGTGCCTGTCCAAGGGTGGAACATGGCGAGGTGTCCACCTCCAACACGACGAGGAGGTGGCGACGTGAGTTGATGTGGAGGCATGGGTGTTTTGAGCGTGGGGTTGACAAATGGGCAGTGGGGGCGGGATAATTCATTTTAGACCCAAGTGCGGTGGGAGGATATAGGGGTGGGACTACGAGACCACGGCGCCAAACCAACGAAAACGGACAAGAAGTGATACCTTCACGAAGTGGGTAGAATACTTCTTCTTCAGACGGGTCAATTCCTTCTTGGTTTCCGCTTCCTCCATTAGCTTGTACACGGCTTTCTGATCTTTCACGGTTCGAGGAACGATCTCGTCATCCACGTCTCGAAGATTTTCTCGCGTAACCATGCAGATGGAGCAAGGTCGGTAGGAGCTACATGACATGGTGCACGAGACCTTGTTAGACTCGGGATGGTCGTTCACGACTGAGTACAGCAGCGGGATGGCCAAGTACTCAACCCCGTTGCTGTCCTCGACCTTCAAACCCCCGCTGCACAACCAAACATGGAACCATGCCATTATGGTGGTTTTAGGGTGAGGAAACCAGACTGACAGCATGGCAGCAATGTGCAAAGGGGTTGTTCGTTACCGAACCGATAGGGGCAGCAATTCAAATATGCACTCCAATTAACCCCACACGCAATACATGGCATGGTGGTTTCACACACGTATGATGCACAAAACTATGACATGGGCGCAGGATTGTAGCATATGATATCAAGGGCAGCGTACCCATGGAGCTTGGAGAGGTGTTTCAGCGGCTGTAGCATGTATTCAGCCGCTTGCTGGAACACCCTAATCTTCTCCTCTGGCTTCAGGTCGGAGGGAATGTTAGGGAAGAGGCCCACCAGCTCTGTGCCGCCCTCCAACCAACGCGCCCATTCCGGTGTGTTATCGAATGACAGGACGAACGGGTGTGCTGATTGTGTGCCATTGTGAGACAAGTTTGTTTAATCCGAATAGAGAATGATCGCCAAGACGATCGCACCGACAGCACGAACGCGGTCCTGTCATGTGTGAGAGCATAGAGTATGGTTAGGTGAACAAGGGCGAAGGGGATAGAGCACGGGGACAAGAAAGGGAGCACGGGGCGGGAATCAAAGTGAATGTCTGGAGTTACAAAACGATCAAAAGGTTGGCGAGCGAAAGCGATGGTCAGAACTCACGAGATTAGTGACATATTGCAACAGTCATGCGCTCAAGATTGCAAGACGCGAAGATTAGGGAGCTTCACGCTAAGAAGAGAGATGAAAGGGCGGGAGATCAGAGAGTAAAGAGCGGGTGATCAGAGAGCACCAGAGAGGGGAGAGCAGATAGCAAAGGGTGGGAGAGCAAATGAGCAAAGTGTGGGTGATCGGGGAGCTAAAGGCGGGAAGTGAGAGAGCAAAGTGCGGAAGATCGGACAGAAACGGGCGGAGATTTGATAGCAAATAATGGAGCTCGTGGAGCATATGGTCGAAGTCAGTGAGGAAAGGGCGGGAGATTGGTGAGCACAAGGGTCTTAATCAGCCACCAAACGGCAGGAGATCAGCGAGCAAAGGGCGGGGATTATAAAGAAAAGAGACAAGATCAGCCAGCAGAGGGCGGAGATTAGGGAGCAAAATGACAAAATCAGCGAGCAAACGGCGGGAGATCAGCGAGCAAAAGGGCGGATTCAGAGAACAAATGTGGGTCATCTCCCCTCACAAGAGAGGAAAATACCGTGGTGGGCGACGAACAACGAGCTAGGGCGACAGAGATTCCATGACAAAGGACATCGCGCTTTGGATGCTAACTAACCCAAGCCTTCAGCATCCAGTCCGTGTTGCCGGGAGTGCTGTAGCGCCTTTCCCCCTCCACCTTCCACTCCTTCGGCTCGATGATGAATCCGCGTACTGTGGACATCTTCTTGAACATTGCCTGCGCCAACTGCAGAGAGGGATGGGAATTGGGTTTATTGGTGCGTACTAGTGGAAGCAGTGAAGATATGAGTTGTCGACTAAGACTTGAGACTGGTAAGGGGCGCAGCAGAAACAGCTTGGGCCGTATTACGGAGGTAGTAACACATACAAAGAGCACATTATGTTGCGACGGACGCACCACGTTAATATCGTGACATCTGAAGGTGAGGAATCCCACTTCATGATCCACTTTAATCTCCAAAACTTGCCAAGACTGCTCCGGTCCGAACTCGAAGCTGCTCTCGTACTTCTCAAGGTCTCTGTAGGTCGTCCAGCCTTGTAGCTGTTCGATATCAAGGTCTGGAATTCGGAACAGGTCTATAAGGTCCGTTATAGCCCCGTTCGTAAGGCCGTGTTTCCATGATAAAATGCAAATTTCGGCCTTCAAGTCTATCGGATCGTCTTCACCATCAGGTTCTATGACAACCGTGCCTTCGCAAGGCGCCTCCGCGATCCGCCTCACTTGTTCGCTCGGTTCTGATGGTGTGACAACTCGGTACGCGTTTCCTGTCAGTGGGAGCTGCGGATACGGACGAGGAAGTGGTGCAAGGTTTAAAATGGCGCCAGGATTTGAAGCCCCACCCAGCCTCGAGTGTTTCGGAATCGGCTGCTTGAGAACCAGCTTACGTTTCTGCTTGAGCTTGCAGACTTCCCCGCCATTTACTTGGTGGCTCCTAAGGGTCTGATAACAGAAGGCAATGTATCCACAGCAACACTTCTGGCCTTTCATTGTTACTACTCAGTAGCACATAACACTGGGCAGCATAGCCACCCCTGAAATATAACCCATAGCATCTTGGACCTCTAAGATTGCCCATCGTTGAGTTCGGGATCTGATGGCTTGGCGGGAAAGGCATTTGAATGTCGCGCACAACTCAGCTTGTCTAGGCGTGCATAAAGGCGTCTCATCACCAGTGACCTAAAAGTGGCGGATTAGAACGCCTGAACTAGTTTACCGATATATCTGCTCTTTTATTGCTACCAGACCATTCTTCACACCTAGAATCTCAAGAATATCTTTTGTTTGCAAGGGTTGACGCCCGATGATTGGTTTGCCAAACTTCCGCCAACTCCCCCACAAATCGGTTCTGACAGCTCTCTGTGTTTCGACCAATCACGCTGCGTCGCGCAACATTTGTGGCATGCGTGTGGCGCGGAACCCTAACCACGCAGCGATAATCGTTATGCCTTAGCTAACTGACCGTAGATTTCCAGCACTGTTCATCACATTATACGGGACAACCACGGGAACGCCCAGAAGATGGGAGCGTGAACGTGTGAACACTGAGGAGAGGACCTATGCCAGCCATAACCGAAGTAAACGTGCCCCTTTCACAGTGCGTGTAGAAGGGCACATACATGATAGCCTGACGCGTGGAATTGCTAGCCCCGAACAGCACAGTTCCACCTCGTCAGCGAGGTGTTTGATTGGCCGAAAGGCCGTTAAAGGGGGCTGTATCTGCCTAGTCAGCAGGTTAAACCACACTGACCATTGCCAAAGCCCCGACAAGTGGGGGCGCTTTGGCGAATCTCGATCGCTCATGCGATTGCGAAACTTGTTTGGACCAGGCTGGCTCGAAACCCTTTAGTGAAATCTGACGACTAGTGTAACAACCTTCGCGGCTGCTCTTGACTCATAGTGTCGTGACTGCAGAAGCCCAAATTCCAGTTCGGTGCTCGTCCCCCAAATTATCCCTAGTGCCACACGCATCTTGAGGTCGTCAAAGTCCTAGCCATGGCTCTACCGTGTTTAGATGGTAAGCTGGCCTTTCAGCCGATTTCTATGCCCTTTCCCTACGGCGGAGGCTGGCTCGACATAAACGTGGAACACGCCGACAGGCTACGACCCGGTGAATGGGTCAGCGGGATCGTAATTGATTGGCTCGGTGTGTGAGTATCACGGTTAGGAAATCATAAGGCCAGATTCGTCACGGTTATCTCATGCGTTTCCTTTGTCGCAAATACGCGCGTGCGAAGGATGCTGCAGTACGAACACGGTCGCGACCGCAACAAATGGCTTTACAGTGGATCATATTTCTGGGAATATGCTAAGAAGGACATTTCGCGGCGTGAAAACGCCTATACTTTCGGCCTGGGTATTTTCGATTTCACATATGTACTCGTTCCGATAAATACCGAGTGAGTAGTCGTCGCGTCTAGCCGTAGCACCATATGTATTTCGGTAGTCTAACGTCGGCGTTACTGATGTTAGACCTCATGTGTGCCTTAGGAGTCACTGGAGCCTGATCGTGATCGAGCGCATCCCGAGGCCCGACGACCCGATTCCCATGAACTGCGTGCTCTGGCACGCTGGCTCGTACGGCACGCATGCCGGTGTCGACGCCCCGTTGCGAAGGTACTCTCTTTTTAATGGCAGTCTGCTATTGTCACGTACAGAAGTTCGGGGTTAGGATAGCATTGAATCTATGTCTCCCGGTGTGCATGTACTTACGAAACGAGGTGATAAGATACTGTGCATGGATCACTGAGTCGGACGCAGATGCATGGGCGGCGAGCATCCTACTAAGGCAGGTCACGGTGAGTGCTGTTGCCTTGTGTGTACGAGCTTTGAAACAATCGCATCTCCCTTTCCCTGCACGCAATTTCCACACCGAAACCCCACTCCCGTCCCGGCCCTCACCACGCGCTCACGCACCCTGTGATTGTCCAGATACCCATGCAGGCAAATGAGAACGACTGTTGTGTGTTCACGATGCGTGTGATGCACACGTTGGTCGAGGATGGTTTCCATAAACTACCGGCATGTGAGCTTGTAGGGACGCCACTCCATTGGCGCCGTCAGTACCGTCACGATTTGAGGAAGTGGTCTGTGTATTTTCGGGCAAAAACAATGTTGGAGGTTGGAGGTGGGGCATGGGGCGGTGAAAAGCTGGTAATGGGGCGGGTAGCAAGCGAGAATGAGGCGGGAAGCATGGGGGAATGAGGCCCGAAGCAAGGGGGAATGGGGCCTGAAGCAAGGGAGAATGAGGCGGGTAGCAGTGAAGAATGGGGTGGGAAGCAAGGGGAAATGGGGTGGGTAGCAGGGGGGAATGAGGCCGGAAGCGAGGGGACATGAGGCGGGAAGCAGAGGGAATGAGGGGGGTCGCAAGGGAGAATGAGGCGGGAAGCAAGGTGGACGCGGCTCTGAAGCAAGGGGGAATGAGGGAGGTAGCAAGGGAGTATGAGGCCCGAAGCAAGGGGGAATGAGGCCTGAAGCAAGGGGGAATGGGGAGGGTAGCAAGGGAGAATGAGGAGGGTAGCAGTGAAGAATGGGGTGGGAAGCAAGGGGGAATGGGGTGGGTAGCAAGGGGGGATGAGGCCGGAAGCGAGGGGACATGAGGCGGGAAGCAAAGGGGAATGAGGGGGGTAGCAAGGGAGAATGGGGAGGGAAGCAAGGGGGATTGGGGCCTGAAGCAAGGGGGAATGAGGGAGGTAGCAAGGGAGTATGAGGCCCGAAGCAAGGGGGAATGAGGCCTGAAGCAAGGGAGAATGAGGCCTGAAGCAAGGGGGAATGGGGAGGGTATCAAGGGAGAATGAGGAGGGTAGCAGTGAAGAATGGGGTGGGAAGCAAGGGGGAATGGGGTGGGTAGCAGGGGGGGAATGAGGCCGGAAGCGAGGGGACATGAGGCGGGAAGCAGAGGGAATGAGGGGGGTAGCAAGGGAGAATGAGGCGGGAAGCAAGGGGGACGCGGCTCTGAAGCAAGGGGGAATGAGGGAGGTAGCAAGGGAGTATGAGGCCCAAAGCAAGGGGGAATGAGGCCTGAAGCAAGGGGGAATGGGGAGGGTATCAAGGGAGAATGAGGAGGGTCGCAGTGAAGAATGGGGTGGGAAGCAAGGGGGAATGGGGTGGGTAGCAAGGGGGGATGAGGCCGGAAGCGAGGGGACATGAGGCGGGAAGCAGAGGTAATGAGGCGGGAAGCAGGAGGGAGTGAGGCGGGTACGTGGGAGGAATAACTGTGTGAGTGAAGAACAAGGAAGCGGGTAGCATGGGGGAATGAGGACAAGATCAATAGGGAATTGTTTGTTCATCCGTCCTGCCAGCTTGATATGCCAACAAACATGACACAAAGCACAATGGAGAGGCCTTGAATCAGTCCTGCATGACTTGACAACAAGTGTGGCCAAATGAGAGTGTTGGCCACAACCAGTCCTCCATGTCTAGAGAACACTACCCGTAGGGAAGTGTTTGTCACTGGCGTTCCTGCTTGACATGTATACAAACAATACACAATGGGTCAGTATGATGCTGCAAAACATACCTGCATGTCCCCACAACTCTAGTGGGTAGAACAGCAGGGGTTTCTCAACTCCGTTCCAGCATGAACCTAGAACATACAACACAGCATGCTCTTGGGTCCCTGCATAAAGGTTGTCCTGTATGGCATGAGAGCAGCCATGCCCCATACGGGGAGTTTGTGTCTGGCTCTATTATTATTGCACCTCAATTGGCATGAGAGGAGACATGCCCATACGCGTTGCATAACAACCAGGCAGCAATCAAATAATGCATACTTACTAATCAATCGATGTATCAGAATGACTGCTCCACCGCAGACGGTTATGTGCATGTTCTGTGAAGGTGGTGTTTGGTTTTACACTGTTATGTTGCATACTTGTCACTATGCTAATGGGTTGGGGGGACTCCTGTTACGAGTGCAATTGAGAAAGCGAATGAGGATTGCACTATCGGGAAAAAAGTACAACTGAGCGAAGGTATGAGCAAAAGGTTATATAGCGAAACCACAGTGGTAACGGTAATGGACTGTGGTTGTCACGCGACGGGCCTGGGACTGAGGTTGGGAAATTGTCGAGGCGAAGGTCCGGAGCGCGGGTTACCGCCGAACCGTGAGGTCGGGGTGCGACGTGCGAAAGTGGCGGGCGGATTGTCTATGCGAGTGGTAACGGTGCTGACTGAGGTGCTACAGTGATGTACGCGTTGAGCAGGGATGTGAAGTAAGGAAAACGAGATTTTCCTTACAACTCCATAACCCTCTAATTCTATTTTTATCATATACGTACACCACAGTATTGAGGCTTTGCAAACTAATGCGCCATTACGTGCCCCGCCTTGCGCCATTCCACTCGACTCCACGCTATGCCACGTACGCGAATCTCCCTGATTTGCGAACCAGTCACAACCACACACAAGGAACTTTTGAGTCTGCGTTTTTATCGCAGGCGTGCCGCAACGGCTTCGTGTCGACCTGTCGCATCGCTGTACGACTTGCTGCGATCGAGCGTCGCCGTTTCTCCGCAGACCCTATGTGACTCTTGACGTGCAGCTTGTGTAGGTTTGTGTGGCACGCGAGGCACTTCATTGTAAACAGTGCGACAACCCGGGCAGAATAATTATGACCCTCGCAAACCCAGATACAGTAGCGCATTTGACTGTCAAGTTTAACAAAAAGAAGCCCACCCTGCCGCTTGTGGACTGATACTCAATTAAGCACGTTAGGTCCCACGGAATCTTAATACGGCAGTGCTGCATTTTTTTCCTTTATACACCTCAACCACCAGGCGATTGGTTGTTGGCGGAAAAGGGGGACCTGGCAGTCGCAATGTGCACCATAGCAGGAAACACTCAAACCCTCATCACCTCCGTGCTCCCCTTGCATGCCTCCAGCTGTGACGATCGTCTGCTCTAGGCCCCAGACTTTGCGTCGTCCCTCTCCCTCCTCAACCAATTTTTTATGCTCGTAGACTGCTGTCAGGTTCTTCGCGGTAGCACAACCCGCAACCTCATAGTACTGCGTGAATGGAAAGCTAGACATCGTAACAAGGAAGTCAGACAATGAAGGGGCCCGAGGGGGTGATCGTACTGGCTGATTCGACTAAAACCCCCGACGAAACAAATTTTGCGGAGTTAGTAACAGCAGATAAGACGGCCGAGATCATAAAAGAGTATCGCAAAAATAATGCGTCGCCGGCGCGAGATGTTGTTGATTCCAGACGTGTCTCGTCATCCTGGTGACAGGGCATATCATCCCCTCCGAAACCAAGGGATAAGCGCGTGAAGCGCTTAGATGATCTCGTTCCCAAAGGCGGCCAGAAAGGTACGTATTTATGGTCGCAGATGCAGAATATTCTACTTGTATGCATGAAACGATGCTTGTAGTCGTGTCTGACCTGTTGGAGGTTATCGTCTCTCCAATTGTGTTTCCACATCACCGTCAGCGGACAAGCGTGACAACCGGGGGAGGCGTAAGCACCGTCCAAGAAAAAGAGGCACTCGTTCACATCGTGAGGAAACGCCTGCGTTTGAAGGCGACGAGGAGGGCAAAGACGGGGGACCTGACAGCTTAGGTACGCTGTGGGTGTGATATCGACGGTTTATATTTTGCACGTTACTCATTACAATGACGCCGCATGTCATGTTGCAACTTCCAGCCAATAAGATAATGTGTGCACAGTATTTCTTATGTACTTGTAATGTCCGCCTTTGCAGATGGGACGGCAGGCCAACGTGCTCGTGGTGGCGGAAAGCGCAACGGCGGCAGGGCTGCCGCGGCCAAGGGCAGTCCCTCGGGCAGGCAGTCGCAGGATGCGGATGGGGGCGACGAGGGGGATCATGCCGAGCCGGTCACTACCCGTGGTGGCGGAAAGCGCAACGGCGGCAGGACTGCCGCGGCTAAGGCCGATCCCTCGGGCAGGCCGGCGCAGGATGCGGATGGAGGCGACGAGGGGGATCATGCTGGGCCGGAAGCTCGTGGTGGCGGAAAGCGCATCGGCGGCAGGGCTGCCGCGACCAAGGGCGGTCCCTCGAGCTCGCAGGATGCGGATGGTGGCGACGAGAAGGATCATCCCGAGCCGGAAGCTCGTGGTGGCGGCATGCGCAACGGCGGCAGGGCTGCCGCGGCTAAGGGCGGTCCCTCGGGCAGGCAGACGCAGGATGCGGATGGTGGCGACGAGAAGGATCATGCCGAGCCGGAAGCTCGTGGTGGCGGCATGCGCAACGGCGGCAGGGCTGCCGCGGCTAAGGCCGATCCCTCGGGCAGGCCGTCGCAGGATGCGGATGGAGGCGACGAGGGGGATCATGCCGAGCCGGAAGCTCGTGGTGGCGGCATGCGCAACGGCGGTAGGGCTGCCGCGGCCAAGGGCGGTCCCTCGGGCTCGCAGGATGCGGATGGTGGCGACGAGAAGGATCATGCCGAGCCGGAAGCTCGTGGTGGCGGCATGCGCAACGGCGGCAGGGCTGCCGCGGCTAAGGGCGGTCCCTCGGGCAGGCACTCGCAGGATGCGGATGGTGGCGACGAGAAGGATCATGCCGTGCCTGCATGCCGTGGCGTTAACGATCATGATGAGGACGAGCCAGCAGCAGTGACTGATGGGAAAGGCGGACGTGAAGCTGTGATTCCGTACCAACGGCGCAAGGCTGTGGATCCGGGCAGTTGCGACCATAAGGCGAGACAAGCTCGGCACGGCCCCAATGTGCACGTTTCGAGCTCGTCTGGTTCCGAGGAAGATTCGAGCGACAGTGAGTCGGGCAGCTCATCCGGGAGTGAGGAGGTATACGAGGACGAGGATGAGGAGGAGGAGGACGAGGATGATGAGGAGTTGGAGCCGGAGAGCGAGGATGGGGAGGAGGCTCGGCCTTTGAAGAGGAGGAGTGTGCGGAAGCTCAAGAAGGGCAACGCTAAGCAAAAATCGGAGAGGGGACGGGTGAAGAGCTGTAAACAGAGTGTGCGTCGTGCCAAACCACATGGCAAGCGCCAGAGACCTCGATTCGAAGCTAAAATTGTGGGTGTTCGTAGCAAGGCGAAGCGGGAGTTGAATTTTTACGAGTCCATGGGGATACGATGTACATCAAGCTCTCATGATCGGCAAGCCGCGGACCCGTACGCTGCGTTACGCGATCCGATGGGTTCGGCTGGGAAGGGAGATCCGATGGCTTGGGGGTCAGCGCGGTCCGGCACGGAAGCGACGGACCCGCCCCCCAGCCATATGGGGGGTCGCGCGGTTCATGTGAAAAACGAGGGGGCAACGAAGCGGCACGAACCCTCGGCAGCTGCAGCAGCGAATGACGGTGTGGGAGGAGGTGTGTGGGCGAATGCCTTGGGTGAATGTGGCGGCGGTGTGGAAGGCTCCATGTGGGATGTACGGGAGAGCAAGGGAGAAGGGGGGGACGAGAAAATGGATCCGGCGACTAAGGAGGGGAGGGGAGAGAGCATGGGCACACCTGGCGCATCCAGTCGGCCGGATGTGGCTGGCGGCAGGACTGTGGAGCAGCTCATGCGAGAGCTTGCCCAGCGGGATCGCGAAATCGCTGCACTCAAGGCAAGGCCAGGATCAGAAGGACCTGTCAAGCCCTGCACCCCTCCATCTAGGCCTCCTCCTCTAGCATCTCTGTCAAGCGGCCCATCTGTAGGGGGCCTCGATCCAGGCGTGGCGCCAGAAAGCCCAGCGACGGTAGACGTACCGGTCCGTCGAACGCGTGGGATGCCCACACCCAAGCTGCTGAAGGTGAGATTGTTTTAGTGTTAAACAATGTGTGGCATGGGGCTTAGTGATAGCTGCAGCTCTCTCTCTCAACCCCTCTTGCTGCTGGTAAGCGTGTTTGTGGCATTATGCGCAGTGATCGCAGCATGTCTGCAGTGGGATAGGCATTCCCAGTACGCCTTGCTTCAGGGACGTGGCGCTGGGCGTACGATGCTCTCACATTCTGCCCCCGACCCCTAGCTCCCCATAGCAGTTATCCATCCTCCATTGGCCCCTCTCTTCCATCCCTTCCCACCCTAAACCAGAGCCCCTGTTCATGGTGCTGGTGCTGGTGTGGGTGGCACGCGGCGCAAGGATAGCTCATTGTAGCAGTTATCCTTCCTATCCCTCCCCCCTCTCTCCCATCCCTCGCCTAGCTCTTCCAGAGCCCCTGTTCCTGGTGCTGGTGGTGGTGTGGGTGTCATGCGGCGGAGGGATAGCTAAGAATAGCAGTTATCCTTCATCTCACTTCCCTCTCTCTCCCATCCCTCCCCTCCCTCTGCGAGAGCCCCTGTTGATGGTGCTGGGGGTGGTGTGGGTGTCATGCGGCGGAGGGATAGCTAAGCATAGCAGTTATCCTTCATCTCACTCCTCTCTCTCTCCCATCCCTCCCCTCCCTCTGCGAGAGCCCCTGTTCATGGTGCTGGTGGTGGTGTGGGTGTCATGCGGCGGAGGGAATAGAGGAAGCCGTATCCGTCAACCCCACGCGGCCCCCTTTCTGTCCGCCGCTCCTCCCTCCCCTCTCTATCCCGTCCCTCTCCCTCCTCGTCCAGAGCCACTGTAAAAGGTGCTGCTGGTCACGCGTGTGGCATGCGGCGTAGCGTGCAGGGGGGTGGCTGCAGTGGAAGTTGAGACTCCTCGTACGAGGAGAACATGAACCCTCGCGCTGGGCGTACGGTGCCCTCTCACTCTACCTACTCTCCCGACTTTCGCTCTGACTATTTAATCCCCTCTCTCTCCCCTCTCACTCTACCATCGCTCCCCTACCTCAACCAGAGCTCATGTTCATGGTGCTGGTGGTGGGGTGGGTGTCATGCGGCGGAGTGATCGTAAATCGCAGCAGTTATCCTTCCCATCCCTCCCCCCTCTCTCCCATCCCTCCCCTCCCTCTGCGAGAGCCCATGTTCATGGTGCTGGGGGTGGTGTGGGTGTCATGCGGCGGAGGGATAGCTAAGCATAGCAGTCATCCTTCATCTCACTCCCCTCTCTCTCCCATCCCTCCCCTCCCTCTGCGAGAGCCCATGTTCATGGTGCTGGGGGTGGTGTGGGTGTCATGCGGCGGAGGGATAGCTAAGCATAGCAGTCATCCTTCATCTCACTCCCCTCTCTCTCCCATCCCTCCCCTCCCTCTGCGAGAGCCCCTGTTCATGGTGCTGGGGGTGGTGTGGGTGTCATGCGGCGCAAGGAATAGAGGAAGCCGTATCCGTCAACCCCACGCGGCCCCCTTTCTGTCCGCCGCTCCTCCCTCCCCTCTCTATCCCGTCCCTCTCCCTCCTCGTCCAGAGCCACTGTAAAAGGTGCTGCTGGTCACGCGTGTGGCATGCGGCGTAGCGTGCAGGGGGGTGGCTGCAGTGGAAGTTGAGACTCCTCGTACGAGGAGAACATGAACCCTCGCGCTGGGCATACGGTGCCCTCTCACTCTGCCTACTCTCCCGTCTTTCGCTCTGACTATTTTATCCCCTCTCTCTCCCCTCTCACTCTACCATCGCTCCCCTACCTCAACCAGAGCTCCTGTTCATGGTGCTGGTGGTGGGGTGGGTGTCATGCGGCGGAGTGATAGCTCACCATAGCAGCTATCCTTCCTCTCCCTGCATCCTCTCTCCCATCCCTCCCCCACCTCTTCCAAAGCCCATGTTCATGGTGCTGTTGTTGGTATGGGAGCCATGCGGCACAGTGATGGCAACAGCCCTCTCTCTCAACCTCTGAATTCCGCCCTTCATTCGGAGGCATCACTCAATTTTACGTTTCCAATCCACCCGTCCGTCATAGGTGCATTTCGCCGTGGGGCGGGACCGGATGTGCCTAGAATGGCCAGACGATGCCATAGACTTCTACCCAACGCTCGAACAGCGCCTTCAGGTTTTGTATCAGGTTATCAGCGAGACGCACATAATTAAGCTGATGCAGCTGCGAGAGGCTATGGAAGACAAAATCATCGTCGACGGCTTCAAACGCGCTTGGACGTCATGGAAGAACGATCGTGGCTTCCACCTCAAGCGCAGAGTGCTTGTAACTTTCGGCAAGAAGGTGCAAGGCCTGCGTGCAGCCGATCTCTGGATGGGCACCAAGAAGAAGAAGAAGATGTGGAGAAAATACCAACCGAGTGAGTACGCGCGTTTCTGTTTTACTTCACCATTCATTTCATCTGCTCGTGCACCCCTCGTGACGATGATGAACAACTTACCCTAATGCATCCCCACTGTGGCACGCAACTACATACCTGCTCTCCTTGCCCAGCCTTGTAGCGCATGTGCAGTCACATCCGCATGACAGCTTAACGTTGGTTCTTCTGCCACTCTCCCCTTCTCCCGCCCCCCCTTAAATCTACAGCTCTCCCCTTCCCTCCCGCCATCCCGTTCTCTCCCTCCCTCCATTTCTCTTCAGCCCTCCCCTTCTATCCCGCCCTCCATGTCTCTCCTGCCCTCCCCCTCTCTCCTGCCCTCCCCCTCTCCCCTGCCCTCCCCTTCTCTCCTGCCCTCCCCTTCTCTCCCGCCCTTCCCTGCTCTACTGCCCTCCAGCCAACCCTCCATTCATTCTATACCGCCCTCCACTTCGTCCATACCCTTTGGACAACCCCTAACCATGTCGTGCATGATCTTCGTCCCCGCCTTGTCCTGCGTGCGCGCAAGAGGGAATCAGCGGGTCAGCTCGTGGGGAAACAGCAGAGACGGGCTCCCGTTTGCCAACGGCCGGTTTGTAGATGCGGTCCGGGAAGCATTTCGGAATCTCTGTGTCGGGCGCCGGGTGTGCGTCAAAGCCTACCACATTGCCTGGTCAATCATGGTGGTAAGGCATTATTGCTCTCCCGTCCGTTCGCTCTAGCTTTGCTTGCAACTCTTGCCCGCCAGACTGGAATGTGGGGCTATTTGCGCAGCCCGTGAACTCTACACGCGAGTGTCCACATATGTCTCTATTTCCCCTCTTTCCCATACTTTGCTACGCTTTTTCAGATTGACCAGGGCTTGGCAAAGGTTAAGAAGACCGACTGGAACGTCTCGAACTCCCACCGCAAGAACACCGAGTGGATGACGGGTTTGCACCGAAATGTGCGGTGGATTATCAAGGACCACTTCACACGCCACACCCCCGTGTACAACACAGTCGTGCAGGGCTTCAAGTGGGGCGACCGTGGCCTGTATGTTCACGAGTCAGGATTTGAGGCGTTCAAGGGGACGGCCGCGCCTGACGAGGAGAAGAAGGACTTGAAGGAGGAAGAGCAGGAGGTTTACGACGCGGAGGACTTGAAGACGGATGACGAGGAGGATGACGAGGATCAGGAGGAGGAGGAGGAGGAGGAGGAGGAGGAGGAGGAGGAGGAGGAGGAGGAGGAGGAGGAGGAGGAGGAGGAGGAGGAGGATGAGGAGGAGGAGGAACAGTGGGGGCAGGAGCGGAGGAAGAGCAAAAGGCACAAGAGATGCAAAAGCAGGGGAGGCAAGAGGGATGAGCAAGAGGATGAGGAGGAGGAAGAGGAGGAGGATGTGAAACGGGGGGGGGGCGGGAGATTAGGAAGGGCAGAAGGCAGAAGAGAGGGAAACTCAGGGGAGGCAAGGGGGAAGAGGAAGAGGGTGGGGAGGAGGAGGGGGAGCAGGAGGATGAAAATCATAGGGGGCAGGAGAGGAGGAAGGGCAGAAAGCACAAAAGAGGTAGAGGCAAGGGAAGCAGGAGGGAAGAGGAAGAGGAGGAAGAAGTGGAAGAGGAGGACGAGGATGAGGATGAGGAAGAGGAGGAGGAGGATGTGGAACGGGGGGGGCGGGAGCTTAGGAAGGGCAGAAGGCAGAAGAGAGGGAAAATCAGAGGAAGCAGGGGGGAAGAGGATGAGGAGGAGGAGGAGGGGGAGCAGGAGGATGAAAATCATAGGGGGCAGGAGAGGAGGAAGGGCAGAAAGCATAAAAGAGGCAGAGGCAAGGGAAGCAGGAGGGAAGAGGAAGAGGAGGAAGAAGTGGAAGAGGAGGAAGAGGATGAGGATGAGGATGAGAAGGGGGGGGGCCAGGAGCGAAGGAGGGGCAAAAGACACAAGAGTGGCAAACGCCGGGGAGGCAAGAGGGTCAAGCGATGGGGCGACTAAACAAGGGGGGCAGCAGATGAGGCATGAGTGGAGTTTACAAGGGGGGGCAGCAGGATAGGCATCACACATTTGCGAGGAGACATCAAAACGGAGGTAGAGGCATTGGTGGAGACAGCAAGGGGGGCAGCACGCCAGGCAAGAAAGTAGAGTCAGCATGGGGGGTAGCCCGAGCGGCAAAAGCGTGGAGTCAGCAAGGGGGGCAGCAGTAGAGACAATGTGAGCAGTGTCCAAGGGTGGGCAACCAGCAAGGCAACCAGATAGTGCAAGAGGGTGCAGTAGAAAAGGCATGAGTTGAGAGAGTTGGGGGGGCAGCAGAAAAGGCACGAGCAGATAGAGGGGAGTGCACAAGGGGGGCAGCAGGTTAGGCATGACTGGAGCAAGCAACAGTAAAGGCATGACTGGGGAGCGCCGGGGGCGGAGCAGCAGACGCATGAGAGGGCAGAGCATGCAATGAAGCAGTGGACGCAGGGGCACGCTCGACCTAGAGCACCATAGATGGGGTTCGGTGGAAGACATAGTGTACTGGAGCATGCTAAGCAGGTCGTAGGATGATGCAGCTCAACCTAACTGACTAGGCACAGAGGGTTTAGGATGCTGTTATATGTGCGTTTTTAGGGTGGAATTATCAGCTTTTACCAAAGCTTCTGAACTGTTCATTTTGAATGCAACATTGAGGCAACTTAACATAGTTTTGAATTACATATAAGGTCGTGCAAGTCTCCAACATAAGCTTATTTTAATGAACCCGAAATCCCATAAAGAGTACATTGCAATGAGATCCGATCTTCGAATTTGCTCTGCGGAAACTTGTACCAAACTTCTTCCGAAGGTGTTCACCTGGCAGGTTTGAACAGAAAAGCATTGGAGAAGCATTTAAAAAGCGTTCGAGAAAGCATTTGGAAAGCAACCTATACTTTCTCAAAAAAGCGTTCGAAAAACGTCGTTCAAGAATCATTCGACAAAACTCCAAAGCAACTTTTTTCATCGGTTTTCCGGATGCAGGATTTTTGTGATGTGGACCACGCCATCTCCCCCTCCATCCCTGCTCTCGCAGTCGGGTGGCCCCATGCCCGCTCCCTATGTGGTCACTGCGCCCTCCGCCTCTCCTCAAACAACGCGTTACAGGGCTGGGCAGTGGCAGCAATAGTGGCAGGTGTGGTGAAGAGATATGCCTGTCAATTATGCACCAGTCGCAAAAGGTTCTCCTTGCATGGCAGATAACCACTCTTCTGCCACCACCCTTCCTTCTCTTTCCCCTTCCCTTAACCGAGGGCTGTGGGGTTCCCAGCGCCGTCGCTGTAGCCTCCTCCCCCGCCCCGCGTCCCGCAACTTCTCCGAGCAAGGGGAGGGCGAGAGGGCACGGGAGGTGGCGACCACGGCGAAGAGAAGTGGGGGCGAGAGGGCACGGCGGTGGCTGATGGACGAGCTGGGGGCGCTGGGCGTGGACAGCGGGGAAGAGAAGTGGGGGAGGCGAGGAGTGGGGGTGGGTGAGGTCCGTTCTGTGAGAATGATGGGGAGGGGGAAGGGGAGAGCGCAATGGAGAAGGGTGCGTGGGGCCGGTGTGCACGAGTGAGTGGGCTGGAGAGGCACGTCCATGCTGCTGCTGCAGCTGAAGCTGCTGCTTGTGTGAGCATCGGTGCCTCGCCCCCCCAGCCCAGCTTGCGGCAGCTTTGTCTCCGCGCGGTGGGCAGACAGGCAGCCGGCGCAGTGGAGCGGCAGAGTGAATTGAGGGCAGGCAGAGTGAGGAGCAAGAGGCAGGTAGCGTGGGGTTAGCAGGGAGTTTGGGCGAGGGGAACGCGCATACTGGCGGGCGGCGGCCGTGGTGGTGCGGATGGTGGCAGGCTGTGTCCAGCACGTTGCTTCAATGACCGCCCTCCCTCGCTCTTTGGGTATGCTTTGCACATGCGTGCCCGCTGTGACTGTCCCCCACGACATGCCATCCGACACCACGTCTCTGCTTCTCACATTCGTCCCACCAGCTCCTCGCCTCTCCTCTTTCTCCCCCCGCTGCCCATGCCAGGCCCCTCACCCCAGCCCCTCCTCCGCACGCCTCGCCTTGCCTCCCCTACTCCTCCTCAGCACCAACTCCTCTTCTGAGCGACCCCAAAGGGACGACTTGGGGGCAGCATGGGCGAGAGCAGTTGTGGAAACACAGGCGGAGCAGAGGTGGGAGCATGCGAAGGGGTGGGGAGGGGAAGGGGGGTTTGGGGGACCTTGGGTCAGAACATGGGGGGGAGCATGAGCGGCAGTTTCATTGATACGAACATGAGCGGAGGAGGTGGGATAGCAGGGGCAGGGAGACAAGGTCACCCAAGCATGGAGGGAGTGCGGCGGCCATAAGCAGGAACAGGCAGCATAGGTAGCACACACAGCACGGGCAGCATAGGTAGGAGGAGCGCGAGCATGGATGTGTCACGCCGTTGCTGGTAGTCGATGCCATTCTCACTCACAGACGCCTCCTCCTCCCTGGGCTTCCCGCAGCACCGGCAGCATGGCAGTGCCGCAGTGCCCACAATGGTGGCGGCGGTGGCATGGTGGGCAGCAGTGTGGAGTGCAGTCACAGCATCAGTGTGGTGATGGGGCGGCACAGCCTTGACATCAGCGGCAGCGGCGTGATGCTGCAGAGAACGACTGGGCAGCTGTGGCAGGGTGGAATGGGGACTTTTTCAGGAGACTTACGCGCGTTAAGTAGCACCAAAACATCCCCATCGAACAAAATTAATCACCTCTTTTCCCGGTGTGATGCCATCAGCTACCCGATGTCCCTAGCTCTCCTCTCCCTCATTTCTCCCACTGCCTTCCCCTTCGCACACCGACAGCATTGTACATGGGCATACAAACCGAGTTACGAGATTGATTTTCTTTCGGGACACAACTCGACCAAGTCGAGTTAAGCAAAACTCGCGATTTCAAGTAGATGCGCTCACGGCCACATTTGGCATGGTTGGGGGGGTTGCTGTGGCGGCGGAAGGCATTGGGAAGGTGTGGGGTGAGCAAGGGGGCGACGTGGAGTGGGATAGGGTGGAAGAGGGCATGGTGACTTTACGTCTGTACAGGATTTAGGGTTGCCAGGGCGAGGTGGAAGGGGAGAGGGTTGGGGGGAATGGGGTCTCTCCACAGCAGAGATTGACTTTTGCATGATGACGTAATCCAAAATCTGATTTTTTCGCAAACCGCACCCCATCCCCCTTCTCCATGTACCCACCCCTCCTCCATTGCAACTCGGAAAATTTTGTTACGTCCGAGTCGAACCTGGGCCGTTTCGATATGGGTTCACTCAGGGCACCTAAGTTGCAAAATACGCTCAGGACACTGCGTTTAGCGGATATACGCTAGCGTTTACACGCTAAACGCTAAACGCAAGCTAATACGCTATACGCTTGCCAATTGTTTTTGGGGCAGCCCGACCGAAAAAAATATGAATATACGGAAAGATGCGGAATTGCACGACGAGCATTTTGCCACCGTCAAATTCACGTCCGCGATTTGTGCAAGAGTGAACGGCAATCTCCGCGCTGATCGGCAATTTCCCTTCCCTGCAGATCCGCGCAGATTGAAGGTTCTTCCCGCAGAAGGGATGGGGGGAAAGACTCTCCCTATATCAACGTCTTGTAGATCTGGACTGGAAGTGACGTGACGACTGTACAAATTTCAAATATCAAATTGGTTGGATGAGATAGATGCAATGCGGTGAAGATAGGTGATGGGAGGGGGAATTGGTTGGAGGCAACATTGGCGATGGGTGTGGGGCACGAATTCCAGCATTGGCAATGGTTTCCCTGTCCAGGATCTCTCCTACGCCTCCTCATACACTCTAGCAATCATGCCTTGGGATAGCGAGCCCGAAGCAGAGCAGATTCGCGCAACGCTATTGAAGTCTATAGCCTACGAACTCTGCATCTTAACCCGATTTTGGGCCGAGACAAGGGTGGTTATCTTGGAATGGAGAAAAACTTACCTCTGAAACATAACCCCTTAGATCCCCCCCCCCCCCCCCCCCTATAATAGCCCGGGCGGATTTTTTTCCCTGCCCGGGAAAGTTTTTTTCCTGCCCCAAAAAGCGTATGTCCAAATCGCTCCCTTACGCGTATAGCGTATATACGCTAGCGTATATACGATACGCGTATATACGCTATAAGCGTATTTTGCAACTTAGCAGGGCACAAAGAGGCTGAATTGGCGGAAGGAGCTTTCCCTCCTGGATGATCATGCCATTTGATCCCCCACCTTCGTCCTTTTTCTTCCCCCCCTCTCCTTTCCCTCAACTTCCCTTTCCTTCCCCACTGATCCCCCTCCTTCCTCCCCTCCCATCTTCTCTCTTGTGCACCCATCTCGTATCCTTCTTACCACCCCCTCCCTGTCATTCTCCCTCATGTCTCCCTTCTCATCTCCAAGTCCTCCGCTCACCCCATTCAGCTCCTCCACCCTCCCCGCATGCCGTGTTGCTCATTCGTACAACTACATTGTGCTCTGTACGTCACTTCACTTCATGGCACCCTCGTTCATCTGTCAACCGTTTCTTGCCATTCAACCTGAATATAAACCAATTGTCCATCCCCATCTCACGTCCTCCTCACACCATCACCCTCCCATCTGCATCCCCACAACTCCTGCCAAGCAGCATCACTGTAGCCACAATCTCTCCCTCAGTTAGCTCATACATTCATCATCAAACCCCAGCATCCCCTGCCACCCGGTTGATCTCGTTTTGTTATGCCCTTCACCCTATCATGTCATGCTCCTCGTTACATCACCCCATATGCACGAACCAAGAGTCCCTTTCGGCCCCCCATCATCCTCCTTTACCCACCATTGCCTTCCCATTGCCTCTCACGTCCTCCTCCTCCACTAGCCATCATGTCAGCCCAGTGTTGGGACAGCTTTGGAAGTGCACCTCATTCCTCATCCCATACCTCATCCCATATCTCAAACCTCTCCCATACTTCATCCCATACTGCATCCCATACCTCATCCCACATGCCTCATCCCATACCTCATCCCATACCTCATCCCATCACTCATTCCATGCCTCATCCCATGCCTCATCCCATGCCTCGTCTCGTACCTCATCTCATACCTTATATCTCATCCACCCTATCCTCTCTTCCTGCTGTCAGCAGTTTGATCATAAGATCCCACCATGACCTGCCCTTCATACCATCGCCGAACAAGCGTGGCTGAAGTGGGTTCAGCTTATGCTGTATGTGAACCACATGACCAGCCATGTGTGTGAGTTTGATTCTTATTCATACTGAATAGGCCCAAATCGTGTGTTCTTGTGGGATAAGGTAGTATGGGGGCAGCTGTGCCGTGCACTTCATCCCCCGCCTCATTTCCATACCACATCCATCTACTCTTCAAACGCTTCACATTGTTTATAGTATGCCTGCCCTTCACTCGTGCCCTTCAACTTGGCTAGTTCAAAAACTGTGTGGTCTTCGGTGACACAGTGCAGCACACTACATGAAGAGGGTGAGATGAAATGGAAGTCTTTAATTGCCTGGATCCCAGTCAAATCCCGTCCAGTTGGAAGGAATGGAAGTGTTTATTGCTTCTCTCACTGTGTTTTGCTTGCTGTAATTCACAACAGGTTGCTGAAGGCAGTGGTGACAGAAGCATTGAGAGAAATGGGTGACTTAAGGGCGGCGGGGCCGCGTAGGTAAGGGCGGCGCAACGGGCCGCTAGGGGCGACACGGAGGGTCGCTAAAAAAAAGGAAAACGCGCCTCGCGGCGCGCTTCGGTGGGCCCTAGAAGCAGTCCCTAGGAGGGGACATGCTCTGATTCCATGTGAAAAGAAGAACGCGAATGAGTGAACTAAGAACAAAGTGAGTACATATAGGAAACCCTAATTGGGTTGTACCCCCTATGGGATACCCCACTATAGCCTACATAACAGCATAAGCTATAATGTTATGACAGGTACTACAGTGGTGGCATCCTTGGCTGCCAGCGCCTCTCTGCACAACATGAGGTGGGCACGAGAGAAGGGAGGGTAACGGGGATAGAAGGGCAGATTTGGTTTAAGGAGGGAGGAGTTGCATAGACTGTTTTTGCGGGCCGTTGCTGTAAGGGGAGGAGGAAATATAAAGAGCGGGAAATGGCATTAGCTGTACATCATGTGAGCGCATGCCTGCCTTACACTGCCTTACACTTTCTGCGCAATGAGATGGGCATTTAGATGCAACACACACTGGCAATGAGTAATACTCACCGATGTGCTACGCAATGGCTGGAGAAAAGGTGCTGGGCCATTACACGCACCCGAGCCACCAGTCCGTTGTGCTACCCATCATCGCACCAGCGCCATCCGTGCTAATCCCGGCGACCCTGCTCTTGTCGATTCCAAGAGAGTCAAGGAGGGTCACCAACACGGAAAGCAGAGAAGCGCCATCGCATTTCTCCACCGTCAGTTGACCGATGTACTCCGTGACTGCACGAGATTCACGGAGAAACGTGGCAAACACGATCTGGTGTTTGACATGCACACGATCTGTACTCTCGTCACAGGTTATTCCGATGAATGGACTAGACTGTAACCAGACTTGCTGACGAGCACGGAGATATGCAGCAGTGCTTGCGATGAGCTCGGCAAACCCGTATCTGCATAAATAGGAAAAAGGTACCGAGTATAAAAAACACTGTGCTTGTTGTGAGCAACCTCCGTACTAAGGTTCTCGAGTATAGCAGCTGTTGTTGATCAACGGCTCACCTGGTATAATAAGCACCGTAGCCGTTCTTGGGGAAGCCTGGTGTCTGTCGCTCTGCAAAGTGACGAACCAATTGAACCCACATCTCAATCGGTGCGTCACATTTGCAGATGAACAGCAGGGTCTCTAGCAGAGTGATGACTCTAACGCTGGATGTCTCCAGCCATTGGACAGTCGATGATGCGCTCCTGCTTGTGAGCCGCCTGCTCCGCCATGGCCTGTCTCTCGATGACCGCTCTGTCACCTTTTGTTCTACCGCTTTAATTCACTACAACGAAACAACGAAAATAAGTTCCTACCATTATACGGATATAATCATCTACGGAACCCTTATGCTTGTACATAACTTTCGTGGGTTCGACGATATTATGGATTGGGAGCGAATACTTCTACCAATAAAAAAGCCTAACGTCGAAGATGTCCGGCTACAAGAGCGGGCGACCTACGACAATTGTTCCGGGCAAATACAAACAGTTCTACCGACAAAATATTCTACCACACAGATCTGCGCCTAAATAAGCGACCTAACAAGTGTGACTGCAGTTATCCTAACCGGGCTGACCCAAAATAAAAAAACCCACTCTATACGACCTACGTCACTACGTCGAGGACGCCAATGTTCTGCCAGTGGGCCAAGCAAGCTTAAAAGACTACGCTGGTGGACTAACAGGTGCTGGATGAAAAGATGTCAAAGAGCTTGCGGAGCATGAAATGCAAATGAAAAGGAGCAAATGAGCACAAAAACATCCATTCATACCCACCCACCACACACACACAAGCCCGTGTCCAGATCTGGTCATCCAACCCTGGGCTGGATGATTCTCCCGCCAAAAAATAAAGTTCCCTACACGACGCTTATTGGCTCTTGCAGCCTTGGGACTCTGAGAACAACTGTTGCCATGGCCACGTGTGCAGAACACCTACACTTGGTAAACAATGACTATAAAACACAATGAGCAAACGTAGGATGCTACACTTATACTCATGTTATTCATAAAACACATAAAATCAATGGTATAAAGGAACACACCTTCTGCAGCATTAAGGCTGGAGCCATGAAAAAAAACCCGGGTAAAAGCATATAACCACGCAGAAAAGACCAGTTGGTCGCAACCGGCCATGCAACCGGCGGTCGTCACTTGTCGGCCAAAGAGTTACGATGGCGAAAAATATCATACCCATGAAATCACTGGCACAAAGGGTCACGGGCAGGTTGGTTGGAACACATCTTTCACGGTCAGGTGGGCGCGGAATTGTGAGCGGCTGGCCTTGTCGTATGCGGCGGAGCCTTGCGCCCAAGCCCTTCGGAATCCGGAGCACACGGATCCAAGGCCTCGGATCATGGGGCAAACGCACTCGGAACTCCGCCACAACGTTATCAGAGTCCCGCAGAAGGGATGGGGGGAAAGACTCTCCCTATATCAACGTCTTGTAGATTTGGACTGGAAGTGACGTGACGACTGTACAAATTTCAAATATCAAATTGGTTGGATGAGATAGATGCAATGCGGTGAAGATAGGTGATGGGAGGGGGAATTGGTTGGAGGCAACATTGGCGATGGGTGTGGGGCACGAATTCCGTGCCGTGGGTCACTCGCTGGCTCGCAGGAGTGAACTGGTGAACCCCCGCATCCTGCAGGTCAGCACCACTTACCAAGTTCGTAGAGAATGAGGGGAAGTAAAGACCAGACAGGTTGCCAGAGGGGGCCGCCGGACACGGGAGGACAGTGGAGAAGTGAGTAAGGACAGGACCCCCGGAGGGGTCTGCCAGAGAGACTACAACTGGCCGACCAAGCGGCGTGAGTGTGGTGCGGTCTCGAAAGAAGGAGCGAGAAGCCCCCGAGTCAAGGGTGAAGGTGTGGGAGGCCAAAGCCGACGCAGTACCTGATAGAGCAGACTCACCAGCACCTGAAGAAGTAGACGCACTGGCACCTAGAGCAGCAGCCTCGCTAGCACCTAGAGGAGCGGCCTCACCAGTACCTGGAGCACCAGTCCCAATGCCCGTGTCGGGCGGAAAACACCGGTAACAGTCACCCTCATCAGTAATAGTCACACCATACATGGCAGCAAGAATAGCATCAAAGTCAAGGTCAAAGATAGCTACTCCCGCCCTAGACAGCTCGCCCCATCGAGGGATCTCAGTGGCCTCAGGGAACTGGTGACGCCAGGCGTCCGTCAGGCAGCCAACGCAGCGCTGGGTGGAGTGCGCACCCCCGCACGGCTCACCCGCACGGTCGCCGGTGCGTAGGACGTAGGTGCACGGACCAGTACCCCCACCCCGCTGGCGTGCAGCGTACCACTCACGAAGCTGCTGAGGGGGGGGGGGGATTCTCACGAGTGCGCTGCTGCTGATGCTGCTGGCGCTGACCACCACCGGAGCTTACCCTTTGCGCAGAGCCACCCCGACCAGCTCCACCTCCTCCGCCGCCGCCTCCTCCACCGCCGCCACCTCCGCCACCGCCGCCGCCGCCTCCGCCTCCACTGCCGCCACCAACGCCCCCACCCTCGGCACCACTCCCACCGCCACCCCCACCCCCTCCGCCGCCTCCACCACCGCCTCCACCGCCCCCGCTAGCTCCTCTAGCGCCCCTGCCCCCCTTGCCCTTGCCAGTGCGGCGTCTCTCGCTAGGGGCAGACGCTGCACCGACCGACTCAAGACCAACAAGGTCCGCCGCAGTAGCAAAGGCAACAGAGGGCAAGAGAGGAGAGGGGGAGCACCCCTCAAAGACAGGGGCACGAGGGTCACCACGAGAGACTCCTACAACGACCATGCTCTTCTCCGCTGCTAGGAGGCGCTCCTCGAGGAGGTCAACGGTGAGGGTGGTGGGGCAAACGGAGAGAAAGTGGTCCCTGACCGGGCGAAGGGTGTCAGGGAGGCGGGTGACTATGTAGTAGAGGGTGATGTACATAGGGGGGGGGGGTTTCTTGGCGCAGAACTCAGCGGGAAGGGCAGCGCGGTAGCGAATGTCACTAGTGCAAAGGTGTGTAATGAGGTAAGCGACCGCGGGAAATGCTGCGAGGTCAGGGAAGAGGTACGGCAGGATGAGGCGGCTAAGTGCAGCAGTGGCAAGGGAAGAGTAGCGTGCAACTATAGCGTCGTACAAGATCTTAGCACCCTTGTACTGGCTAAAGTGCGCACGCTTAGAGGTAGGCAAATGGCAACGCACAGCAAGACGTGCAGGAGCATCGCCCGTGGCCCACTGTGAGCGAACAGTGGCGTCACCATTAGCAGCAAGGGCAGGAGAGGCACCAGAAGTGAGGTCAAAGAGGGAGAGACCGTCTGCCCTATCGCACTGTAGGAAAAGCTGCAGGTCATCTACCCTCGCGTCAAAGTCAATGGCCCGACCCTCAGCGTCAAAAGCGAGGACACTGGGGGTAGCCATGACAGTAGTAGACTAGCAGCGCGAGCAGTAGGCTAAGGGCAGCGCAGTGGTAGAGGTGCCGCTCTTACCAGGCAGGCGAGAAGGACCGAGGCTCACCGGCAGGAACAAGGCCGCGACGGTAGTGACCGGGTGTAGCAGACAGGGCGGCTCGGACGGCTCGGCGGCTCGGCACCAACAGCAGCTCGGCGGCTCGGCGACTCAGCGGCTCGGGCAGCTCGGTGGCTCGGGCGGCTTGGCTGGAACGGCGGCTCGGCAGCTCGGGCGGCACGGCTACTGCAGGTACAGTGGCGGTTGCTGCTGCAGTGACGGCGGTGGTTGCCGCTGCAGGAGGCAGCGACGGCGGGCCGCTGTAGGAGGCGGCAACGGCGGCCGCTGCTTCAGGGACGGCGACGGCGGTTGCTGCTGGAGAGACAGCCGCGGCGGCCGCTGTGAAAAGGAGAACGTGAATGAATGAACTATGAATGAAGTGAGTACATATAGGAACCCTGATTGGGTTGTACCCCCTGTGGGATACCCCACTATAGCCTACACAACAGCATAAGCTATATAATGTTCTGACACACCCCCATAGGCAAAGTGGGGGAGAACAAGGGGTCACAAGACCAGTCAAGCAAAGCAGAGCAAGCTCAGGGTGGATCACAAAGTAACCACACAGTCCGAGCACAACGACCAGGCCACAAGGCCAGTTCACATGCAAGATTACACATATATATATAAAGCTAGACAAGCAAGAGCAGGTATATATATGTGACATAACAAGCAAGGTCAAGAGGAGAGCAAGTGAGGCAAAACAGGTACAAGACCCAGCTGAGTGCAGACGCGCTGATGGTCACAAGGCGCAAGTGCCTTGGTGAACACATCAGCAGTGTTGGCCTCAAAGGCCACGTACGCAAGTCGCAACTGACCACGCTGCTGCAGCTCACGAGCAAGAATTAACGGAGAGCAATATGCTTCGTTTTGTGCTCCAAGCGCTGCTCTCGACACAAGGCCAGCATGGCCTTGTTGTCTACGTACAGCACTGGAGGAGAACGAGGCTGCTCTCCAAGGTCAGTCAGCAGGTAGGTGAGCCAGCGAAGCTCCTGTGCAGCCATGGCCCCGGCGTAGATCTCAGCCTCACAACTCGAGCTGAGAACAGAAGACGAGCGAGTAGCCCGCCACGAGACAGAGCCGGAACCAAGACTGAAGGTGTAACCCTGTGACGACCGCTGCGTAGCCTGGTCGTCAGCCCAAGAAGCGTCTGCGTGCCCAGTGAGGACCACTGGACTCCGCCCTCCAAGCACTAGCCCCATGCTCGACGTATTGCACAAGTAGCGCAACACCCTCTTCGTTGCAGCCATATGCTGTGGTCGGTGTCTCCCAGGAGCAACATAGCGTGCAAGAATGCTAAGAGGGTATGCAAGGTCAGGTCGTGTGCAGGTCATCAGGTACATGAGGCAGCCAACAAGCTCTGGGTACGGGCCACTCGACTCTACGGACTCATCCGAAGGCAGAGCTGAGAGCCATGTGTGACTGAGTCAGGGTAATGGTGCGGCGTGCTCTGTCCCGGGTGATCTCCAAGCCAAGGTAGCTGCGCAGTTCACCCAGGTCTGTGCACGTGTGTCTCTTCAGCAGCTCGGACTTCACGTAGGCGAGTCCAGCAGTGTCAGCTGTGGCAAAGACCAAGTCGTCGACGTACACGAAGATGTAGAACGGCGACAGAGAGGTGTCGGTGCGCAGAAACAACGACGGGTCAGCAATAGAGGGAGCAAACCCAAGGGCCGCAAGCGTAGTCCTCAGTGTGTCGTGCCACTCACGCGGTGCCTGGCGGAGACCGTAGACTGGCCGTCGGAGGCTCCACTGGGTGCCAGGAGGGAAAGTCTAAGTGAAGCCAGGTGGACGGTGCAGTCAGATCTCCTCGTGCAGGCTGCCCTGCAAGAAAGCAGTGCTGAAGTCAAGAGAGTGAAGCTCGTAGTCGCGCTGAGTGGCTATGTGCAGCAGCACCCGAAGAGTGGTCATCTTCGGGGTGGGAGAGAAGGTCTGAAAGTAGTCAACTCCCGGCCGCTGACTGAAGCCACGACCGACGTACCACGCCTTGAAGACAGGTGGAGAGCCAGGCGGCCGCTTCACCCTGAAGATCCACATGCCACTGACGATGTTCGCCCCAGGAGGGGGAACCGCGTCAACGTAGGTGCCTGTGGACTTCCAGGAAGCCATCTCTGCATCCATAGCTGCCTGCCACTGAGAGGAGTAGGGACCCTCTACGGCCTCCGCGTAAGAACGCGGAGTCGGGATGTCTAGTACATCCGGGTCTCCCTCAGGGGCAAGCAGTACGGATGGGAGATGAGGTGAAGCAGCAGCCAGACACTGGAACTCCTCTTGCCTGTCCTCAAGGACGTCCGTGCCAAGAGCACATTCACCCCCAACGGACGGAGGACAGACAGACGCAGACTCAGCAACGAGACTAGCAGCGTAGTCCAGGCGACAGCGAGCAGCAAAGTCGACTAGCTCAGCAACCAGAGCAGACGCAGCAGTGGACTCAAAAGAGGGGTCAGTCACAACAGTAGCAAGAAGACGCGTGACAGTAGGACTGGCAGCACGAAGAGAGTCCGACTCCGGGTCGGCAAGCGCAGGAAGAGAGGACGCAGGAGGAGAAGGCAAAGGGGCACGCAGAGGAGCAGTGGACGGAGGCAGAGACATCCGGTGTGTGCCAGGGACAGGAGGAGGGCGCTGACGCGAACCGCGACCACTAGCACGAGCAGCACGAACAGGCAACGCTGGACGAGACGCAGGCTCACGACGCTCAGCTAGACCTCCAGTAGGACCAGTGTAAGGAGAGGGAGCAGGCAGCGGGGAGGCGGGCTCTAACAGTGACCGTGTTTGGACAGGCGGTGGACACTCTACAGGAGGAGAGAGACCAAGAACGTGCTGCAGGAGCGGAACGAAGTACAGCCGAGGCCGCGCGGGGACGCCAGACACAGGAGGGACCGCACCAGCACCTTTAGCGGCAGCACCAGCGTCAACAGCACCTCCAGCGGCAGGACCTCCAGCAGCACCCGCAGCAGGACCACCACCAGGACAGACAGTAGTAGTCTCAGCACCAACACCCTTAGCAGCACCAGCTCCAGTAGGACCCGCAGCCTCAGCAGCTCTGGGACCGGCGGCACCAGCACCCTCAGCGGCCGAAGAAGCTCCAGCTCCAGCAGTGCGCCTCTAGCGGCTAGCAAACCACTCTCGCAGCTCCTGTGGAGAGAGTGGCTCCCTCCGAGACGGAGCACCCGGAGAACCTCCAGGCCCAACACCGCCAGACGCCACAAGGGGAGGTCCAGCGGCGGCAGGCTCCGCACCTCCAGGCTCAGCAGCTCGAGACGCAGCACCCCCAGGTTCAGCAGCTCCGGATGTAGCACCCCCAGACTCAGCACCCCCAGGCTCAGCACCCCAAGTGACAGTACCCCCAGGCTCAGCACCCCCAGGCTCAGCACCCACGCGCACGGCACCCCCAGAGTCAGCACCCCCAGGCTCAGCACCCGCAGCAGTACCAGAGTCACCAGCAACCTCGACCGGCTCGATTGCGTCAACCTGGGACACACCTAAAGGGGCAGGACCCTGAGGGGGAAGGGGGTCTACGGGGGGGGACCTGGCACAAGGAAGTGCGGCGGCGGGGGGAGGGAAGGAGTGCGGCAGGGGAAGAGACGGTAGAAGGGGACTGATTCGTCGAACGTGACGTCCTGGGAGGACAGAACACGATGAGAGGAGGGGTGGTAGAACTGCCACCCTGGAGCATCAGGGGGGAAGCCAAGGAAGACACAGGGAGCAGCACGAGGGGACAGCTTGTCCGCAGACAAGTCGCGGACAAACGCCCGAGATCCCCAGACACAGAACGCAGACGCATCGCCGACCTTCCCAGTCCACAGCAGAGCTGGGGAGGTACGGACCTTCCCCGGCCGAGAAACCCCGGGGTTAAGGTTGATCTGATGCGTCGCGTACCGAACTGCAAACGGCCACAGAAAATGGGGGGCAGCCGCATGCATCATGGACGTACGAGCGACATCCATGACCATGCCAATGCGGCGCTCAGCAATCCCATTTTGCTGCGAAGAGTCCGGAAGCGTAAAGGCCTGGCGGATGCCTCGTGCACGACAGTAGGCTTGCAGAAGGCCAGAGGAGAACTCTCCGCCTCTGTTAGAGTGCAGACGCAGAACAGGAAAGTCCGAGCCGAAGCTCCTCCTGAGCTGGAGACGAGCTGCGCGGATCCAGTCGATCAACACCTCAGTGACATCACCCTTGCTGCGCAAGGGGGAGAATGTGGTGTAGCGCGAGTAGTCGTCAACCACCAGCAGGAAGTAGCGCTCGTGACCCTATCCACACACGCGGGCCGGGCCCCACACGTCCATGTGAAGCGTCTGCAGAGGAGCCTCTGTCGGAGGAAACTGGGAGGAGTGGGGGGCAGCACGGAGCCGCCCCTCGACACAGGGGACACAGGAAGGTCCAGGCCCCGAAGGAAGGGGAGGGAGAGACCGGGGGAGACCAGAGACAAGGACACGGGAAGCCATGTCCCTAAGACGAGGCAAGGAGGGGTGGCCAAGACGGTGGTGCCACAGGAGAGTCTCGTGAGACAGGAGGCGACACGAGTAGGGGGCAGACTCAGGACCAGACCTGGACGCAGCAGCAAACACCTGACCTGACGCAGCTACCTGGCCAGACGCAAGGACAGGAGGAGACTCAATGGTCAGGGTGTAGAGACTCGACCCCGGCCGACGCGAAAACGTGGCCAAGTGTCGGCCTGTGCGGGCGTCCGAGCAATGGGTCACCCGCTGACTCGCAGGAGTAAACTGGTGAACCCCCGCATCCTGCAGGTCAGCACCACTCACCAAGTTCGTCGAGAACGAGGGGAGGTACAGACCAGACAGGGTGCCCGAGGGGGCAGCCGGACACGGGAGGACAGTGGAGAAGTGAGAGAGGACTGGATCCCCAGAGGGGTCAGCCAGGGAGACTGCAACCGGCCGACCAAGCGGCGTGAGTGTGGTGCGGTCCCGAAAGAAGGAGCGAGAAGCCCCTGAGTCAAGTGTGAAGGTGAGGGAGGCCGAAGCCGACGCAGTACCTGAGAGCGCAGCCTCACCGGTACCTGAGAGCGTAGACGCGCTGGCACCTAGACCAGCAGCCTCACAAGCACCTAGCGCAGTAGTACCAATGCCCGGGTCGGGCGGGAAACACCGGTAACAGTCACCCTCATAACTAATAGTCACAGCATACATGGCAGCAAGGATAGCATCAAAGTCAGGGAGAACACCCCTCAAAGATGGGGGTGCGCGGGTCACCACGAGAGGCTCCTACAGCGACTATGCTCTTCTCCGCCGCCAAGAGGGCCTTCTTGAGGAGGTCGACAGTGAGGGTGGTGGTACAGACTGAGAGGAAGTGGTCCCTGACTACGCGAAGGGATTCAGGGAGGCGAGTGACTATGTAATAGAGAGCGATGTACAAGGGGGGGGGGGGGGGGTTCTTGGCGCAGAACTCAGCAGGAAGCGCGGCGCGGTAGCGAGTGTCACTAGTGCGGAGGTGCGTAACTAGGTCAGCGAGAGTGGGAAGAGTAGCAGTGCAGGAAAGAGGTACGGTAGCATGAGGCAGCTCAGTGCAGAATATTGATCTTCTTAGCAAGCGCGGGGATCAAGTTAAAATTCGAGAGGTTGCGTAGGATGATATCGTGCGAGATGTCCGGCTTCAAGCCTCCAACATAACGGTCCACCCGCTCCGCTTCGTGCATGTAGCCGATTTGCTCGCACAATGCGAGAAAACCGCTTATATAGTCTTGGACCGACCCAAATTGTCGCCAAGTACGCAATCTCTGACGCGCCGAAATAGAAGTCCCGATCGGTTGGAAGCGCGCTCGAAGCCCTGCGCACCACGCATCCCACGTGCTGTACTGGGCGGTCTCGCAGAACAAATCCAGGTAACGGCTGGGCTTGTGGGCTCTCCCTCTTACGACGGCAGCTTGTAGGCGCGTGGCGACGTCACGATGACTCGCCACCAGTCCATGGTAGGGCCCCTCAGCAGCGAAACAGCATAGGGAATCTTCGGTGCGTCCGACTTGACGTAGTTCGCGTCGAAAAAAACGTTCATCGTGAAGACCCGCGATTGAACCGTCGGACCTCCACGTTGGCTGGAATCGAAGCAGGGTGGGTGCTGCGCCTTGAGTGGCATCGATCTTATGAAGTTGTAGTTGCCACTTGTTGCCGCAAACTCCATGTGCCGACGGGCTTCACGAGGCTCTTGTGTGCTTGGTGCGGCCGTGTTCCTCACTGGCTGCGCCTGAGCACTGTCCCACGCAATCATGTTGTGATGGTGTGCCTAATGAGATGACAATCGGCTCCTCCAGTTGCGCGAGTACATTTGCAGGTGCGTGTGTTGGTGCTGGTGCATTCACCGTTGATTGCTGGCGAGCAAAGTCCCATTCCGCCGTGAGTGTCGCAATTTTGAGTGCCGAATCTTCGAGTTGGCGCACGAGACGGTCAAGTTGCTCCTGCTTCAGTGTCTCGATGTTGATGTCGGTCATGGCGGGGGTGTCGGGCAAGCTCAGCGAGAGCCTCTATCATGGCCGTTCGTGCTTACGATGGAGCACTACGAGCGGCTGTGCTTGTTCGCTGAGAGACGTCCACCCCCTCCAAAATTTGAGATTGTAGCGAATGTGTGGGTGCGATCCGACAAGAGATTGTAGGCTCTGAATACCAATTGAGCGAGCGAGCGAGAATTGCACTATCGAGGCAAATAATACAATGAGCGAATAATATATAGCGAAACTATAGAGGTAACGGTAATGCGTGGAAATGGGGTGCGCGACGGGCCTAGCGCCGAGGTTGGGAAAATGTCGAGGCGGAGGTCCGGAGCGCGGATTACCAACCAAACCGTGAGGTTGGGTCGCGGCGTAAACAGTGGCGAGAACATTGTCAACGCGAGTGGTAAGAGCTTACTATTTGGTGTTGTTGGCGGGAACAGTGGTGTACGCGCTGAGCAAGGACGCGAAGTAAGGAAAAAAAAATTCCTTACACATATGAAGTATTGAAGGCCGTCTATGAAAACATATTCAAAAAAATTAACGAGCCCAATAATTCGTAGGTATAGCTTAATGTTTTGATTTGAACACGAAATCTGGCGGGAGTGGGATCGATTCTTGCAAGGTTTCCTTTGTTTCCACTTCAGTTATCCCATGAATGTTTCCTCGCTGTCTGGAAACTCATACGAAATATAACCAGTGTTCTGAAAAAAACATATGAGTATAAACGCCTTGTCTGAGCTCTCATATGAGCTACATTTTTCTGTCTGCGAAAACATATGAACAACAAAAATGAGTTTGAGATCTAAACCAACAGACTAAATTAGTTTAATAACGAGTGCCCTGAGGGCAACTAGTGCTGCTCGACACGAAGAACCTTCACCTATCCGGCTCGTCAAAATAACGGCCACGGTTTTGTGGGCCTTTCAAGATCATCCAAATGGTGTCACCTGTCACCACGAAGCTGCTGCTACCGGACGATTGGCGTATACACGACGCCTTCCATGTCAGCCTCCTTCGAAAGTTCGTGCCTGCCACGACCGACATAGCATGCCAGAATGTCGCCCTGACAGCACAACCTGTCGAACAACCGACACTGAACTCGTCATGATTTTGGCACATCATGTTTGGCTTGATGCATTTGGACACCACATGGATTATTTAATCTGTTGGACTGACCGCACAAGTGAAGACGACACTCGCGTGCCATCTGCCTCGCTTGACAATCCCCGCTCATTGGTGATTATCTCGCCTGCAAGCGAGCTGTGGTTATTGACCACCATTCTTAAAGAGGGGGAGGGGATAGTGTAAGGAATTCTCCTGATTTTCGGGCTTGACTGCTACGCGTACAACCCCAATTTTTAGACTTGCACGTTCGGCCGACATACATAATGGCGAGGATCCTCGCATTGCCTTCGGTGCATTGTCAGTTCATTGAGTCACATCTTCATTACTCGTTTTTCTGCCTAATCTCTTTTACAACTCATAACAATGGTAGTTAAGTCCGCGAAGTGAAATCTTGAACTGCCGAGAGCTTATTCAACATCGAGTTTGAGTTCGAAATTTCTCGGTCAGGACGCACAGGTCCGTCAAGGCTGTGAAGAATGAGGAATAAATAAACAACGAAAGAGGTGGGTACAAGTAGGAAAACCAAGAAATGTTGAACCCCATATTGTCTACCCCACTATAGCCTACACAAACTATAGCATATAAGTTTGACACACCCCCATAGGCAAAGTGGGGGAGAACAAGAGGTCACAAGACCAGTCAAGCAAAGCAAAACAAGCTCAGGGTGGATCACAAAGACACCACACAGTCCGCGCACAAGAGTAAGGCCACAAGGCCAGTTCACATGCAAGATCATATACAAAGGTAAACAGGCAAGTGCAGGTATAGAAAGATCACAGTACAAGCAAGGTCAACAAGTGAGCAAATGAGGCCAAAAAGGCACAAGACCTAGCATCGTACAGAAGCGTTGATGATCACCAGGCGGAAGTGCCTTGATAAAGATATCAGTAGTGTTGGTCTGAGAGGCCACGTAAGCAAGGCGCAGCTGACCACGCTGCTACAGCTCACAAGCAAGGAAGTAGCGAAGAGCAATGTGCTTCGTTCGGTGCTCCAGTCTGTGCTCCCAACACAAGGCCAGCATGGCCTTGTTGTCTACCTACAAAACTGGAGGAGAACGAGGCGGCTCTCCTAGGTCACTCAGCAGGTAGGTGAGCCAGCGTAGCTCCTGTGCAGCCATGGCCCCCGCGTAGATCTCAGCCTCACAGCTGGAGCCGAGAACAGAAGACGAGCGGGTAGACTGCCACGAAACACATCCATAGCCAAGGCTGAAGGTATAACCCTGTGATGACCGCTGCGTAGCCTGGTCATCAGCCCAAGAAGCGTCTGCGTGCCCAGTGAGGACCACTAGACTCTGCCCTCCAACCACTAGCCCCATGCCCGACGTACTGCACAAGTAGCGCAACACCCTCTTCGCTGCAGCCATGTGCTCTGGTCGGTGTCTCCCAGGAGCAACATAGCGTGCAAGAATGCTACGGGGGTATGCAAGGTCAGGTCGTGTGCAGGTCATCAGGTACATGGGGCAGCCAACAAGCTCTGGGTACGAGCCACTCGACTCTACGGACTCATCCGAAGGCAGAGCTGAGAGCGAGTGGCGAGTAGACAGAGGAGTGGCTTGAGGCGAGGAGTACGTGAAGCCGAAGCGCTGAAGGACCTGCTGCACCATCTGTGACTGAGTCAAGGTAATGGTGCGCTGTGCTTTGTCCCGACTGATCTGCAAGCCATGGTAGCTGCGCAGTTCACCCAGGTCTGTGCACGTGTGTCTCTTCTGCAGCTCGGACTTCACGTGGGCGAGTCCAGCAGTGTCAGCAATGGCAAAGACCAAGTCGTGGACGTACACCAGGATGTAGAGGACCACTCAACGTCGCCCTCCAAGCACTAGCCCCATGCTCGACGTAGTGCACAAGTAGCACAACACCCTCTTCGCTGCAGCCATGTGCTCTGGTCGGTGTCTCCCACGAGCAACATAGCGTGCCAAGATGCATAGAGGGTATGCAAGGTCAGGTCGTGTGCAGGTCATCAGGTACATGAGGCAGCCAACAAGCTCTGGGTACGGGCCACTCGGCTCTACGGACTCATCCAAAGGCAGAGCTGAGAGCGAGTGGTGAGTAGACAGAGGAGTGGCCTGAGGCGAGGAGTACGTGAAGCCGAAGCGCTGAAGGACCTGCAGCACCATGTGTGACCGAGTCAGGGTAACGGTGCCCTGTGCTCTGTCCCGGCTGATCTGCAAGCCATGGTAGCTGCGCAGTTCACCCAGGTCTGTGCACGTGTGTCTCTTCTGCGGCTCTGACTTCACGTGGGCGAGTCCAGCAGTGTCAGCAATGGCAATGACCAGGTCATGGACGTACACGAGGATGTAGAGCGGCGTCAAAGAGGTGTTAGTGGGCAGAAACAGCGACGTGTTGGCTGTAGAAGGAGCAAACCCAAGAGCCGCAAGTGTAGTCCTCAGTGTGTCGTGCCACTCACAGGGCGCCTGGCGGAGACTGTAGACTGGCCGCCGGAGGCTCTACTGGGTACCAGGAGGAAACGACCCAGTGAAGCCAGGTGGGCGGCGTAGCCAGATCTCCTCGTGCAGGCTGCTCTGCAGGAAAGCTGTGCTCAAGTCAGGAGAGTGAAGCTCGTAGTCGCGCTAAGCGGCTATGTGCAGCAGCACCCGAAGAGTGGTCATCTTCAGGGTGGGAGATAAGGTCTGAAAGTAGTCAACTCCCTACCACTGACTGAAGCCTCGAGCCACGTAACGCGCCTTGACGACAGGCGGAGAACTCGGCGGCCGCTTTACCCTGAAAATCCACATGCCACTGACAATGTTCGCCCCAGGTGAATGAACCTTGTTGACGTAGGTGCCTGTGGACTTCCAGGAAGCCATCTCTGCGTCCATGGGTGATGGCCACTGAGACGAGTAGGGACACTCGATCGCCTCAGCGTACGATTGAGGAGTCAGGATGTCTAATGCATCCAGGTCTTTTTCAGAGGCAATCAGCATAGACACGAGATGAGGCAAAGCAACAGAAAAACACTGGAACTCCGCCTGCCTGTCCTCAAGGACGTCCGTGCTAAGAGCACACTCACCCCCGACGGACGGAGAACTGTCAGACTCAGACTCAGCAACAAGACTAGCAGCGTAGTCTAGACGACAGCGAGCAGCAAAGTCGACAAGCTCAGCAAGAAGGGCAGATGCAATAGTGGACTCAAAGGAAGGGTAAGTGACAACAGTAGCCAAGAGACGCGTGACAGTAGGACTGGCAGCATGAAGAGAGTCAGACTACGGGTCAGCAAGAGTAGGAGGAGAGGACTCTGGAGGAGACGGCAACGGGCCACGCAGAGGAGCAGTGGAAGGACGCAGTGCTCGGGACCGGAGGAGGACGCGGACGCGGAGCACAACTACTTTCGCGAGCAGCACGAACAGGCGACGCAGGACGAGACGCAGACTCACAACGCTCAGCAAGACCTCAAGTAGGACCAGTGTAGGGAGAAGGAGCAGGCACGGGGGAGGTGGGCTGTAACAGTGACCGTGACTAGACAGGATGTGGACACTCTAAGGGAGGAGCAGGACCAGTGGAGGGCGCGAGAACAAGAACCTCCTCAAGGAGCGGAACAAAGTACGGTCGCGGCCGCGCTGCGCCTCCACAACCAATAGGGAGAGCACTAGTACCCCCAGCGGCAACACCAGCGCCAACAGTACCTCCAGCTCCAACAGCGCCAACCCCAGCACCCTCAGAAGTAGCAGCGCCAGCACTACCACCCGTGCCAACACCCGCAGCAGCTCCGGCTCCAGTAGCTCCAGCACCTCCAGCTCCAGCAAGACAGTCAGCTCCACTACCGCCAGCACCTTCAGGAGTACGTCCACCAGGACCAACTCTAGCAGCCCCAACAGCACCCCAAGTCCCAGCAGCTCCAGTACCATCAGTAAGAGCACCTCAAGGACAAGCAGCAATAGTAGCACCTCTAGCTCCAGCAGCACGCCTCAAGCGTCGGGCAAACCACTCGCGCAGCTCCTAAGGAGAGAGTAGCTTCCGCCTCGACGAAGCACTGCGAGAGGCCACACAAGCAGACCTAGCACCCCCAGGCTCTGCACCCCCAGGCTCAGCACCCCCAGACTTAGCATCCCAAGGCTCAGCACCCCCAGACTCAGCACCCCTAGGCTCAGCACCCCTAGACTCAGCACCCCTAGGCTCCGCACCCCTAGACTCAGTACCCCCAGGCCCCGCACCCCCAGGCTCAGCACCTCCAGGCCCGGCACTCGCAGGCTCAGCACCTCTAGCAGCACCAGAGTCAACAGCTACCTCGTCAGGCTCGACTGTGTCTACCTAGGACACACCTGACGGGGCAGGACCCTGAGGGGGGAGGGGGTCTACCGGGGGAGGACCTGGCGCAAGGAAGAGCGGCGGCGGGGGGAGGGGTGCAGTGCGGTAGGGGAAGAGACGGTAGTAAGGCACCGACTCGTCAAAGGTGACGTCCTCGGAGGACAGAACACTGCGCGAGGTGGGGTGGTAAAACTGCCACCCAGGCGTATCGCGGGGGAAGCCAAGGAAGACGTAGGGAACAGCACGGGGGGACAGCTTGTCTGCAGACAAGTCGCGGACAAACGCCCGAGATCCCCAGACCCGAAACGCAGACGCATCGCCAACCTTCCCCGTCCACCGCAAGGTGGGGGGGGTCTCTGGCAAGGAGACCCGGGGCTGAAGGTTGAGCTGATGCCCTGCACACTGAAACGCAAACGGCCACAGAAAATGGGGGGCAAACGCATGGATCACGGACGTACGAGCGACGTCCATGGCCATGCCAATGCGGCGCTCAGCAGTCCCATTTTGCTGTCGAGAAGCCGGAAGCGTGAAGGTCTGGCGGATGCCCTGTGCACGACAGAAGGCTCCCAGACGGGCAGAGGAAAACTCCCCGTCCCTGTCAGAGTGCAGACGCAGAACACGAAAGTCCGAGCCAAAACTTGCTCTGAGCTGGAGACGAGCTGCGCAGATCCAGTCGATCAACACCTTAGTGACGTCACCCTTGCTGCGCAAGTGGAACATCGTCATGTAACGCGAGTAGTCGTCAACCACCAACAGGAAGTAACGCTTGTGACCCTGGCCACGGACGCGGGCAGTGCCACACACGTCCATGTGAAGAGTCTCGAGCGGAGCCTCTGTCGTAGGAAACTCAGAGGAGTGAGGGGCGGCACGCTGCTGCCCCTCGATGCAGGGAACGCAGGTAGGGCAAGGCCCCGGAGGTAGGGGAGGGAGAGACCGGGGGAGACCATAGACAAGGACACGGGAGGCCATGCCTTGGAGACGAGGCAGGGAGGGGTGACCAAGACAGTGGTGCCAAAGGAGAGTCTGGTGGGACAGGAGACGACACGAGCAGGGAGCAGACTCAGGACCAGACCTGGACACTGCAGCAAACACCTGACTCGACGCAGCTACCTGACCAGACTCAGCAACCGCAGGGGACTCAGTAGTCAGTATGTACAGGCTCGACCCCGGCCCACGGGTAAACGTGGCCAAGTGTCGGCCCGTCCGAGCACACGTACAGTGGGTCACCCGCTGACTCGCAGGAGTGAACTGGTCAACCCCCCTATCCTGTAGATCAGCTCCACTCACCAAGTTCGTAGAGAACGAGGGGAGGTAGAGACCTGACAGGGTGCTAGAGGGGGCTATCGGACACGGTAAGACAATGGAGAAGCTAGCAAAAACCTAGACCCCCAGAGGGGTCCACGAGGGAGACCGCAACCGGCCGACTAAGCGGCGTAAGCGTGGTGCAGTCTCGAAAGAAGGAGCGGGAAGCACCTGAGTCAAGGGTGAATGTGTGTACGGTCTGAGCCGACGTGGTACCTAAGAGACCAGACTCACCAGCACTTGGGGCAGCAGACGCACTAGCACCTAGAGCAGCAGCCTCACCAGCACCTAGAGCAACAGCCTCAATGCCCGGGTCAGGCGGAACACACAGGTAACAGTCACCCTCATCACTAGTAGACACAGCATACATGGCAGCAAGAATAGCATCATAATCAAGATTAAAGATAGCAACCCCCGCCCTAGACAGCTCTCCCCAGCGAGGGATCTCAGTGGCGTTAGGGAATTGGTGACGCACGCGTCCGTCAGGCGGCCTAAGCAGCGCTAGGTGGAGTGCGGGCCCCCGCACTGCTCACCAGTGTGGTCGCCGGTACAGAGGACGTAGGTGCAGGGACCAGTACCCCCACCTTGCTGATGCTCAGCGTACCACTCACGAAGCAGCTCGGGGGACAGGGTCTCACGACTGCGCTGCTGCTGCTGGCGCGGACCACCACTGGAACCACTCCTGTGCGTGGAGCCGCGACCAGCTCCATCGTCGCCGCTGCCGCCGCCACCTCCGCCGCCTCCGCCACCTACGCCGCCTCTTCTCCCTCCGCCACCGCCGCCGCCTCCGTCGCCTCCACTACTGCCACCGACACCTCCACCCCCGCCACCACTCCCACCACCACCCCCACCCCCTCCACTACCTCCACCACCACCTCCACCGCCCCCGCCAGCCCCTCCAGCGCCCTTGCCCCCCTTGCCCTTGCCAGAGCGGCGTCTCACGCTAGGGGCAGACGCAGCGCCCACCGATTCGAAGCCAACAAGGTCGGCCACAGCATCAGAGGCAATAGAGGGCAAGAGGGGGGAGGGGGAACACCCCTTAAAGACGGGGGTGCGAGGGTCACCGCGAGAGGCTCCTACAGCGACTATGCTCTTCTCTGCTGCTAGGAGGCACTCCTCAAGGAGGTCAATGGTGAGTGTGGTGGGGCAAAGTGAGAGGAAGTGGTCCCTAACTAAGCGAAGGGAGTCAGGGAGCCGAGTGACTATATAGTAGAGGGTGATGTACATAAGGGGGGGGGGGGGGGGGGGGGGGGTTCTTGGCGCAGAACTCAGCAGGAAGCACATCGCGATAGCGAGTGTCACTAGTGCGAAGGTGCGTAATGAGGTCAGCGACTGTGGGAAAGGCAGCAAGGTCAGGGAACAGGTACAACAGCATGAGGTGGCTAAGAGCAGCAGTGGCAGGGGAAGAGTAGCGTGCAACTACAGCGTCGTACAAGGTCTGAGCACTCTTGTACTGACTAACGTGCGCACGCTCAGTGGTCGGTAAGTGGCGACGCACAGCAAGACGGGAAGCAGCATTGCGTGTGGCCCACTGTGAGCGAACAGTGCTGTCAGCATCAGTAGGCGGGGCAGGAGAGGCACCGGAGGTGAGATCGAACAGGGAGAGTCCGTCTGCCCTATCGCACTGTGGGAACAGTTGGAGGTCATCGACCCAGACCTCAAAGTCAACAGCACGACCCTTAGCATCAAAGGTAAGGACACTGGGGGTAGCCGTGACAGCGCTGGTATAGCAGGGAGTGATCTCACCAGTCCGAGTGAGTAGGGCCGGGGCGCGCCGGTAGGAACAGGACTGTAACCGCGGTGGCAGCGGCTCTGCAGTGACAGTAGCGGCTTGACGGTAGGGCGGCTCGGCGGCTCGGCTGCTGGGCGGCTCGGCGGATCGGCTGCTGGGCGGCTCGGCGGCTCGGCTGCTGGGCGGCTCGGCGGCTCGGCGGCTTGGCTGCTGGGCAGCTCGGCGGCTTGGCTGCTAGGCTGCTGGGTGGCTCGGATGCTCGGGTGCTGGGCGGCTCAGCGGTGACGGGACTGCTAGGGGCGGCGACGGGGCCGCGAAGGGCGACGACGTGGCCGCGAGGGTCGGCGACGGGGCCGTGAAGGGGCCGCAAGGGGCCTAGAGGGGTGGCGACGGGGCCTAGAGGGGCGGCGACGGGGCCGCGAAGGAGCTGCGAGGGGCCTAGAGAGGCGGCGACGGGGCCTAGAGGGGCGGCGACGGGGCCGCGAAGGGGCCGCGAGGGGCCTAGAGGGGCGGCGTCAGGGCCGCAAAGGACGGCGATAGGGCCGTAAGGGGTGGCGATGGGGCCACTAAGGGTGGCGCAAGAGGCCTCTAGGAGGGCGCGACGTGAGGGCGGCCTACGGGGCGCGCCTTGGGCAGGAAAAAATAGTCGAGTTCAGAGGTGGGCCTTGAGAAGCGTTCCCACGAGGGAACCTGCTCTTTACCATGTGAAGAATGAGGAATGAATCAACTAGGAAAGAGGTGGGTACAAGTAGTAAAACCTAGAAATGTTGTACCCCATATTGTCTACCCCACTACAGCCTACACAGACTATAGCATATAAGTTTGACAGAGGCAGTGAAATCTCGAGACTCGTAAATGGGCGAGCCTGGACCCTTTACAGGGCACAGTGCCAAAGTGCGGAAAACCAGAACTTAGGAGTACAATGCATTTTTGTGCAGTAACTCCCTGTTACTTACTTAGGCAAGATGCAAACCGATTTGAAAAAAACGGCTCCGTAAGTTGCAACATTTGCAACACATGGGAGATGTCTATAAGCGCCAGTGACGTCACGACTAAACATGAGCATAGTGATCCTCAACCGTGCTGCTCATGGACTTTAGTATATCGAAATGACATTTTCCATGTTATTCATTTGGATGCTTAGGCTACAAGAGAGTCTGAGAAACATTACGGGGTTGGTTTATCGGATACAACGATCATGTCAAGAGTGATGAACGTCGACAGCGGTATGACAGCCTAGTTTTTTTTATTGTGAGGACGTAGGAAGGCCGTAGAGTCTCGAAAATGGCGACCGCTCGAGTTATCTCTTGCGTTGGTTACACTGGTCATGTCAAGGGTGATGAACAATACCTAGCAATGACACTCCATGCGGAGCTGCGGGAGGAATTATATCGCCTCCACCTTCTCTCGTGCTTTCCAACGATAGGAGCCCCGCCCGCACCGCATGCCGATGCAATGTGGTCGAGATTCGACACTAGCACCACCACCATTCCATTCGGGTAAAAGGCTCGACATGCATGGGTGTGCAAGGCAAACGGATGACAGGTGGGGTGAGAAAGCGTGCACTGCGATTGATTGATGGGTGATAGGTGGCACGTCGCCTCTTGCATGAATGACTCACGGCACCGCCAATCAAAACATGCCTCCCGTGTCCTCCCTTCTGTCCTCCCTCCCTCCTCATCTGCTGCCTTCTCCCTATTCCTCCTTCGCTTGCTCTCAGAAATAGATTCAGCTTCTACATATTTCCACCTGTTTTCGCTCAGAAAGCTCGTGAGCATACGTCCTCTCCGTTCCCTCTTGCGGCGTTGATCTTCCTCACCACCTTTCTCTCCCCTGGCTGCGAAGCTTTCTCAATCTTTTTACCTATATTTCTTTACATAGTTCCCTAGTACATCCTATTTTCTAGCCATAGGAACTAGTTTGACCTCGTTCGCACAACTACACAGCACGTGGTGGGCCCTTTTGACCTTAGGTCGGAGTGAATTAAAATGACTGAGATTATTAAAACACGCAAATATAATCGTTTATATTAGAGTACAAGGGAATATGAAACGACCTAGACTAGCGATGTACTGTAAGGGGTACATTCTCTTATTGCAGCAAATCCCAATCGATCCGAACAGTTACGAACCTGTTCCCGCCACAATCGTAGCCATTGCAACTGCCCGATGCTTCTGTTCCGACGGTCCAGATGCTACGTAACCTGACGCGACTCTTCGTCAATTCATCATTCATAACACATCTTGCCTAGGATCACCACAGGAAGGTTCGCGCAGAGTAAATTGCAGCGGAATTATTAATCTAATGTCAGAGTGAGTATAAAATGACTGAGAATATCATAACAAACACATAGATAGGCTTATACAATGGGAATGCACAGCTATATTTACTATTCCTAACAACAATTGTGTGACTGGACCACAATTCATTGAAATGAATCTGGCAAATCATTGATTGACAAAAGGTATCAAGAGAGTTCAGTGAACAACACGTTATACAAATGGCAAATATTTACTTAATAGATTGTACAGCATTCTACAAATGATTCACGAGGCTGGTTTGAAGCTCGGCCTAGAAAGGCTCGGGAGGTTCGGGTTCGCTAGCTGGAAAGCTGCGTTCCGCAACTTCAAGCTCGAACCTTGGGCTGGTTGCACGCCAGCTTCAAAACCTGCCCTCAACCTGCGCTCAACTTGCGGCAACGTACCGCGCACCTACACTTCACTTACCCTAAACCTGCGCCATAGCAATGAGGTGCAAACGTAGGCTTTTCAGAACCTACGTCACACACACTTGTGAAACAGACTAGCTCTGACTACTGGAGGTCTGGAAACTTGGCTGGAAAGTCTTAGCAGGGCTGCTGGAATTGACTGGATGAGGTAAAACTTCACTATGTTTAAGATTAACAAGCCCACTAAAGCACAACTCTATAGGCATCACAAACAAGACAGATTGAAAGCTCAAACTAGGCTGATAGACAATGTAACTTCCCTGGTAACTTGGGCATAATCTAGATTGGATGGACCTTGAGTGACTTTGGGTGCCACATGAGGTGCATGAATAAGAAAACTCTGAATATTTCTGTTATAGCTGATTCTGATGTGTAGAAACCTGTAGAAACTGCCAACACTTAGGTTTGAAGGCAGCTTTGAACTGTATCGAGTCTTCGGCTGAAATCTGATTGGTGGTGGAACTTTCGAAGTACTTCCTGAAGCCTCTGATTCATCGCCGACATTCCCCCTTGCTGCTGCTTGTGTGCAAAGGGCTGGGGCGGCAGAAACTCGATTCTCCAACACTCCCCCTCGCACCAGACCCGAAGCACACATACACCCATGCTGATGCTCCTTTCACATCTCCTTAGCATACACTTCATGCTGCTGCCCACGTCTCTTCCCCTCACACTCCTCATTCTCCTCAAACTGCTCCACTGCTTCATGAAGTGTCATGAGGCCTGCTCTTGCCTTGCACATGTTGAATGCATCATCTTGAAGAACCTTGGTCATGAAATCTGCTGCTTGATCAAATGAACGGCAAAAGTTGATGGCGAGAACTCCCTTCTCTAGTTGCTCACGAATGAAGTGGTACTGCACCTTGATGTGTTTTGTACGCCCATGATGAACCGGGTTCTTGGAAAGAGCTATGGCTGAAGTGTTGTCCACGTAGAGCGGAGTTGGTTGAGTTTGCGGCCGCCTCAAGTCCTCCAAGAGTCCACGTAACCAGATTGCCTCCCTTGCTCCTTCGGTCATTGCCATGTACCCAGCTTCAGTTGTTGAAAGTGCCACACAACTTTGCTTGCGTGATTGCCAAGAAACAGCGGCACCACACATGAGGAAGATGTAGCCGCCGGTAGACTTGCGTGTGCTCAATTCTCCCGCCCAATCTGCATCGGTAAAGCCTTGGAGGGAGCTTGCATGTGGGCTGGCTTGGAAGAGAAGACCATGATTAGAAGTACCTTTGAGATACCGAAGAGCTCGCTTGGCTGCATGCATATGAATAGGTGAAGGGGCACTCATGTGTTGAGCTAGCTTAGATACCGTGAATGCTAGGTCAGGCCTTGTGCATAGGGCTGCATACATGAGACACCCAACCTGACTTCGGTAGAGAGCTAGGTCTTGTGGGGGTACCTTGGTGAAGTTTCACCATGATGCTCACTCTCCTCAAGACACAACTCCTCAATGCCCGTGATGTCAAGGCTTGACTCCCTCTCTTCATAGGGCTGATGTGATGACAGAGGGACAAAGTTGGAAGGAAGCGGGGTAGGTGATGGCTTGCTATCATCAAGACCAAACCTCTCAAGGACCTTTTAGATGTACCTTTGCTGGAATAGGAAGATGGACCATGACTTACGATCTCTCACAATGTTCATACCAAGATAATGACTTGGCTCACTAAGATCGGTCATCGTGAATGCACTTGTGAGAATACCTTTCACCTTGTTGAGAAGATCAAGCGAACCTGAGACTAGGAGGAGGTCATTGACATATACCAAGAGCCAAATGTACTCCCCCTCACTCGTGTGCATGAAGTACAGAGCATTGTCTCTCATGGACCTTGTGAAACCATGCTTGAAAAGTACTTGCTCAAGAGCATGATACCAAACCCGTGGGGACTATTTGAGATCATAAAGGGACTTTACCAAGCGACACACTCGACCCGTACCGTCATCATAATCTTCGGGTTGTGCCATGTATACCTCTTCTTCCAACACACCGTAGAGAAATGCGTTCTTGACATCCATTTGATGGATATGGAGACCAAGATATGCGGCTATGGCAAGGAGACGCCATGTACCTCGCTTCATGAGACTCTCAATCTCTTCTTCCTCGGCTTTCAACCAATGCTCTCTCTCGGGACTTGCCATTGCCTCACGACGACTCAAGGGCTCTCGCACAAGGTGTGATGCTGCCATGCATATTGCCTCTACCTTTTTGTGAATGCAATTCTCACTCTCCTCACATGTGCACCTTGATGACATGTCAACCATGTAAGTGAAGGGCTTTTTTACCTTGCGGACTCGTTAACCTTTACCAAACTCCTCACTTGGCTGAGACACATTAGTCGTAGGGTTCGGTCTCACAGTGTCTGATTGCGTTGATGCGGTCATTTGCGGCTGAGACAACGGCTGCGACATCGGGTGCGACGGCGGCACGGCTGCTTATTCTTCTCCTGGCGTGGAAATATCTTGATTATCGGTGTTGACTTGAAGATTATGTATGGTGACTCGTGGCGGTGAAGCTGAAACGTTTGTCGGCATAGTTGGTTGTGAAGATGCTCTTAGTGGGGATGCTGAGACTAGAAGCTTGGGAATTGATGATGATGCTGCTTTGTCGAGAGGTGGTGATGGTTGGGGCTGGTTGGTGTTGTTGCTCGGTGTTGAAGATGGTGGTAATTGATGACGACCGAATCCGGGACGTGGGGATGAAGTTGAGAAAGGTCTTGGGTGAAGAAGTGGACTGTTGGAGCTGGTGTTGGTGGTGACTCTCTGAAGTGATCCTCGTGCTATGAGCTGGCTTGACGTTGGAACAAGTGATGAAAGTGTGGTATGAGAACGAGGTGTTGAAGTGACGGTTGACTTGTTGCTAGGAAGAGTCGTAGATGGTGTTGATGTAGGTACTTGGGGTCTTGTAGCTGTTGACTGCTGCTGCGTGGGATGATGATGAGCTTCTGTAGTTGCCTCTGGAGTGATGGCTGGTGATGGGTTTGATGGCGTAGTGGTGGGCTGATCCGGTCGGCGTTGAAATTGTGAGGTTGGCGTTGATACAGCTGGCTGGTTTGTGACTGTTGGCTGCTGCTCCTTTGGTGGTGATGGAACGGTGACTTGCTGCAGTGGATGGTCTTCGTTTGATGGCTGAATTTCATCTCCACTTGGTTGAGTAGCTGCTGGTGGCACTGGCGTGGCACGGCTGGACTCGTTGACGATGGCTTGAGGGAGATCGATGATCGGTCCGCAATGGTCAGAATCGGTGTCATCTTCTTCCTCCTCTTGTGTTGTTTCCTCAGGTGCGCTTGCTGGTTCCTGTTGGATAGAGGATAGAGAGGAGGAAGAGGAAAACTTATGCCAACCTGCAAGGGACATGTCTTCATAGAAGACAACATCCCTTGAAACCACTTCTCGCTTGGTGACAGGATCCGAAAGGACCCATCCCTTGCTCTCATTGCTCATGTCGATGAAGAGGCCCCAATGAGCTTTGCTGTCCACCTTGAGTCTCTTTGCATCTGGAACACGGTATTGGGCCATGGAACAAAAAACACGAAGCATAGACAGATCTGGTTTAACTCCAAACCAAGCCTCATATGGCGTTACACCATCCGGTAGGGGCCTTGTGGGTCTCCTGTTGCGAACATAAATTGCCATAGTGATTGCCTCACCCCACCAGAGCTTGTCAAGGCCCTTAAACTGAAGAAAAGTGGTAGCTATAGCTTGAATAGTGCGATGAAACCTCTCTGCCACTCCGTTTTGCTGAGGACTATAGGGACAAGTGAACTGTTGTTTGATGCCCAATGCCAACAACTCCCCCTGAAATGCTTTCCCCATGTACTCACCTCCTTGATCAGACCTCAAGGTGCGTAACTTCTTCCCTGAATCTCTCTCAACAAGTGCTAGCCATTGCTTGAACACTTGTGCACTTCATCCTTGGTGTTGATGAAAAAGGACCACGAGAAACGACTCTTGTCATCAATGAAAGACACCAAATATTTCTTACCGTTTCGAGTAGGGTCTCGCATGGGGCCGAATAAATCAGTGTGGACCAACTCTAGGAGGTCCCTTGACTGAGACTTAGAAGGAAAAAATGGCTTTCTTGCTAACTTATCTTCGACACAAGATGAGCATGGGACGGTAAAAAGAGACTTGACTACACTTACACTCAAATTAAGTCCTTCCACGATCTTGTGACTTACTAACTCTTTGAATGCTTGCATCCCCAAGTGCCCCAAGCATGCATGCCATACCTCAGCTTGGGAGATACTCCCTTTGTTGTTGAATTGATCGGCTGAAACAGCGGGAAGCGAAACAACGTCGTTCTTGGCGTTGCTAGAACCGCGCTTAATCTCCAACTTCATCTTGTAGAGACGCCCAGTACGCTTGCCTTCAGCCACCAAATTTCCTGCACTATCCCACACTTTGGCTTTCCCCCCTTGCAAGAGAATGGAGGCACCTTTCTCTTCGAGTTGTCCGGCTGAGAGCAAGTTTGCTCCCAAATCAGGAATAAACAAAGCTTTATTCACATAAAATGACTTACCATCCTTTTCAAACTCAAGCTTGCCGACTCCTTTGATAGGTACTTTGCCAAGATCAGCAAGTGTCACAGCTTTTGAGTCACACGAAGGCTGAAAATCTTTGAGAATGGAATGATAGGGAGTCATGGTTTCAGAACAACCACTATCAAGAATAAACTCCTCACTACTAGTAGAAAAAACGTGCATGCAAGTAGCAGCGTTGAAAAGGACAGGACCATCAGAATCTTTGGACTCATTTTGACTAGTAGAATGACTTGCTATATTTGCTATGGCTGCCTTACCCTTTTCAGATAGTAGCTGAGGAGGGGGGACCCAATTAGGAGGCTTCTTAGGACAAGCATATCACGGATGACCCCACTCATGACAACAAAAAAACTCAAAATTAAACTTTTTAGCATTTGAGGCTTGGCTGAAATTATTGACTCTTGGCGGATTAACTCTTGCATTCTTAGGCTGATATTGATTGGGAATAGAAGGCCTTGGCTGGACATAGCGACTTGACTTATAGGGAGGACTTGACTGAGCAGAACGAGAGGGTTTGTATGGGTTGGAAGGTGACTGGAAATTCGTACCATAGTATGGTTGAGGGCGGTTTGGGCTGAAATTTCCTTGCCTCTGGGATTGGTTGCCATATCTTGTAGCTGCTGCAGCACTCCACGCACCTTCGTCACACCGCTTGTTATGTGCAAGGTCTCGACTCTGCTGCTCGTTGACAAGGGCCTCAAAGATGAACGCACAACTCTTCATTGACTACGGGAGCGCTTGTAGTGTTGCACGGAAAGTGTCCCACTCCAGTGTAAGGCCGGTGAGGATGACGGTCTTGAAAAGAGACTCTGGAATCTCCAAGCCGATCGCTGCTGCTTCCTCCAACATTGCTTCAGCTCGTTGTAGGTAGGCTTGTGCTAATTCATCTTCTTCCATCTTCAGATTCATGAAGCGGCTCCACATCTCGGCTTGGCTGCTCTCGGATTTTGGCTGGTGCATAGTCTTCAGTCGGCTCCATGTTTCCTCTGCACTGTTTACCTTGGTAGAACAGGGCAGGAGCGACTTCAACTGCTGCTCGTGAATGCTATTGAGTAGGTAGAGGAAGGCCTCCTTGTTGCGTCGTTCGTAAAGTCGTTTTTCAGCTTCTGAAGCATCTGCTGCTGGTTTGGCTGCTTCTCCAGTGTAGTAAGGCCACAGATCCAGAAGGGATGCAGTGAGCTCAAACTGAGTTGCCCATGTTGGAAAATCTTTGCCGTTGAACTTAGGCATATGGTGAGTGGTGAAGCTTAGGCATGAAGGAGGTGAGTGGTGAGTATGTTGTTGAAGAACTGCCTGGTGCAACTGCTTCCACTAATCCAGTAGCTGCTGATGTTGACTCTGAAGCTCCTCCGGCTGGCTGGAGTGCAGGACAAGATGGATTCTCTCCCGCCATGTTCGTATGGTGCTAGGATAGGAACGTGGTGGGCTAGGTTGATCGAAACGACGAGCTCTGATACCAACTTGTAAAACAGAGTAGCTCTGATGAGTGGAAGGCTGGAAACTTGGCTGGAAAAGCTCAACAGAGCTGCTGGACTTGGCTTGATGAGAGAAAACTTACACTATGCTCAAGATTGTACAAGCCCACTAAGGCACAACTTCTTAAGCATTACAATCATGCAGATTGATAGCTCAAACTAGGCTGCTAGACAAGGCAACTTCCTTGGGAACTTGGGCACAATTCTGCTTCCATGGACCTTGAGTGACTTTGAGAGCCACATGAGGTGCATGAATAAGAAGGCTCTGGAATTCTCTGATTTAGCTGATTTTGGATTGTAGAAATCTGTAGAAAGCGTTAACACTTCGGCTAAAAGTGATTCCGAACTGTAAAGAGACTTCGGCTGAAAACTGATTGGTTGCGGAAGTTTCTGAATATTTCGCGAAGCCTTGACTCCGTCGCCAACATTCCCCCCTTGCTGCTCCTTGTGTGCTAAGGGCTGGGGCGGCAGAAACTCGCTTCTCCAACAGAACTTGCGACATAATTAGGGTAGGTTCTGATGATTTACGGTTTGCAAGACCTAGGCGCTGTTCGGGAGGCTCTCACTCCGACTGGTCCCAGTCGGGGTGGAGAAACCGCTATAGAATTTCGCAGAGTGTTGGGTGTGGAAATAAAAAACTGTTGTTGAAAAAGTGGAGAGACGCATTCAGACGGGAGTTGGTTCGGCTCGGCTGGTTTGGTGTGATTTGGTCTGAATCCTAGAGGTGTTGAGAAGGTTCCAGGGGCTAGGGAGAAATTTTAAAGAGGATGCGCGAAACTCTCTCGCCAAGCATGTGTAACCCTAAACGAAGGTACAATTGCTTCGGCAAAGTTGTTTAGAGATTGCCTTGCTGTATGCACGGCTGACCGTTGAGTTTCGAGAATGCTTCGCGCCAAGTTCGTCTTCCAAATTTTACTGCTGGTTTCTAAAACTGACAGAACCTAGTTTAGTACGTGTTAGCACCTACCGCGCAAACAGCTGAGACCTGCGCTACTCCGCATTCGAGAGCAGGTACTGCCGTCACGTGCCGTGAAAAGTCATGTATGTCACTGCGTCGAACGCTGCGACTGGATCCAATCGACACGTTGTCGCTCTCGCCAGTCTCCCCATAGCGCGCCGTGAAGGCGATGTTCGCCAATTAATTGCATTGCGAGCGTGCGATATTCAACAACGTCACTGCGCGCGTTGGGACCATGATCCTCTCTTCGCGAGACCCCTACGCCGTCAGCCTTGTTGCGTGCGACGAAGGCGAGGGGCGGGATGGCGAAGCCATCTCTTCGTGCCAATGTTTCCGCGTGCGCCTGCAACTTCATCGCTGCATCGCATCACTAAAATTCGCAGAACTCGTCGCGCTGGACGTGTTTGGACGCACCGCTGCGCCGTAGCAGAACTCGGAATGCGCGTCATCGCCTATCCGTGCCCGGGTTTCTGGCGCTACTCCGCGGATGCGGCAGAGTGAATCTGAGCATAGCTTTCCCATGCGAGCCATTTCCAGCGCTGGCTCTCATCGCCACATTTTCCGTGGCAGCATGCATGCATCTGGCACGAGAACCCGCGAGGCCTCGCGGCGCGTGGTGGAGGCCACATTGCGGGTGGTGCTGGTGGCGGTCGTGTTCTCGTTGGCCGCGGGAACTCCTGGCAGGAGGGAGATGGGGGACGAGGGGAAGCAGGATGGGCAGGGCGAGGGGGAGGAAGGCGTGGAGGCGTGGGTGGTGCCGCGTGTGCTGCGACCGCTGGTGCAGCGACTGATGCGAGCCAAGGTGCGTCGAGGCGAGTTTTGCCACGACAACCCCCCCTTTGCTCACATCCTTGTCATTTGGCTACCCCATGTGCCAGCTGTCACATTTTGATGCCTTCTTCTCCGTCGCCCTGACCTCCCCACTTTCCCCCGCCCCCACCCCCCCCCCCCCCCCCGTCCCCCCCCCCCCCCCCCTCCTCCGCCCAACCCGCGCTATCCCGCAGGTGATTGCCGCCTTCCACTTGGAAAGGGCAGCGTCGCAGGGTGGAGCTGGCAGTTCACGATTCTCACATCAGCAGCAGTGTATACATGGACGCGTGTTAGCGGATAGAAGCAGTCGTTCGGTCGTTCGCAGGAAACTCGAGGCGCGCACCACTGGCGCCCGCGTCTACAGCAGAGTGCTTGCGGTGATGCGGGAGGAGTGGGACTTGGGTGGAGAGCAGGGTGGCGAGGGTGGAGTAGTAAGACAGGCAGGCAGCGCTTGCTGGGCAGTCGACAGGGTGCGTGCCGTTGGGGCCAACGCAGCTGCAGGGTGCCGCCACGCAAGGGTGGTCACAGCCTGAGGGGGAGCAGCAGCTGCCGCTGCATCAAGGGTGAGGGTGAGCGTGAGCGGTTGCAGGGTGTGTGGGCCGCAGATAGGCATGGGCAGAAACGGCGGAAGTGGATTCGCGGCTGACAAAGTGGCTGTTGGGGAAGGGGTGCCTGCGCCCCTGTCCCTGTTCCAGTCTGTTCCCCGTGCCCGTCTCAATCCATCAGCACAAGCCACGGTATTCCGGCGCCCCTCTCCTCCCCCCCAACCCCGCCTACCCCACCTTCGTACCCGCCAGCCACACCATGCCTGTAGGGCCCTCCTCGCCCCTGGACCACGCCATCTCCCCCTCCATCCCTGCTCTCGCAGTCGGGTGGCCCCATGCCCGCTCCCTATGTGGTCACTGCGCCCTCCGCCTCTCCTCAAACAACGCGTTACAGGGCTGGGCAGTGGCAGCAACAGTGGCAGGTGTGGTGAAGAGATATGCCTGTCAATTATACACCAGTCGCAAAAGGTTCTCCTTGCATGGCAGATAACCACTCTTCTGCCACCACCCTTCCTTCTCTTTCCCCTTCCCTTCACCGAGGGCTGTGGCGTTCCCAGCGCCGTCGCTGTAGCCTCCTCCCCCGCCCCGCGTCCCGCAACAACTTCTCCGAGCAAGGGGAGGGCGAGAGGGCACGGGAGGTGGCGACCACGGCGAAGAGAAGTGGGGGCGAGAGGGCACGGCGGTGGCTGATGGACGAGCTGGGGGCGCTGGGCGTGGACAGCAGGGAAGAGAAGTGGGGGAGGCGGGGAGTGGGGTGGGTGAGGTCCGTTCTGTGAGAATGATGGGGAGGGGGAAGGGGAGAGCGCAATGGAGAAGGGTGCGTGGGGCCGGTGTGCACGAGTGAGTGGGCTGGAGAGGCGCGTCCATGCTGCTTCTGCAGCTGAAGCTGCTGCTTGTGTGAGCATCGGTGCCTCGCCCCCCCAGCCCAGCTTGCGGCAGCTTCGTCTGCGCGCGGTGGGCAGACAGGCAGCCGGCGCAGTGGAGCGGCAGGGTGAATTGAGGGCAGGCAGAGTGAGGAGCGAGAGGCAGGTAGCGTGGGGTTAGCAGGGAGTTTGGGCGAGGGGAACGCGCATACTGGCGGGTGGCGGCCGTGGTGGTGCGGATGGTGGCAGGCTGTGTCCAGCACGTTGCTTCAATGACCGCCCTCCCTCGCTCTTTGGGTATGCTTTGCACATGCGTGCCCGCTATGACTGTCCCCCACGACATGCCATCCGACACCACGTCTCTGCTTCTCACATTCGTCCCACCAGCTCCTCGCCTCTCCTCTTTCTCCCCCCGCTGCCCATGCCAGGCCCCTCACCCCAGCCCCTCCTCCGCACGCCTCGCCTTGCCTCCCCTACTCCTCCTCAGCACCAACTCCTCTGCTGAGCGACCCCAAAGGGACGACTTGGGGGCAGCATGGGCGAGAGCAGTTGTGGAAACACAGGCGGAGCAGAGGTGGGAGCATGCGAAGGGGTGGGGAGGGGAAAGGGGGTTTGGGGGACCTTGGGTCAGAACATGGGGGGGAGCATGAGCGGCAGTTTCATTGATACGAACATGAGCGGAGGAGGTGGGATAGCAGGGGCAGGGAGACAAGGTCACCCAGGCATGGAGGGAGTGCGGCGGCCACAAGCAGGAACAGGCAGCATAGGTAGCACACGCAGCACGGGCAGCATAGGTAGCACACGCAGCACGGGCAGCATAGGCAGGAGGAGCGCGAGCATGGATGTGTCACGCCGTTGCTGGCAGTCGATGCCATTCTCACTCACAGACGCCTCCTCCTCCCTGGGCTTCCCGCAGCACCGGCAGCATGGCAGTGCCGCAGTGCCCACAATGGTGGCGGCGGTGGCATGGTGGGCAGCAGTGTGGAGTGCAGTCACAGCATCAGCGTGGTGATGGGGCGGCACAGCCTTGACAGCAGCGGCAGCGGCGTGATGCTGCAGAGAACGACTGGGCAGCTGCGGCAGGGTGGAATGGGGACTTTTTCAGGAGACTTACGCGCGTTAAGCAGCACCAAAAAATCCCCATCGAACGAAATTAATCACCTCTTTTCCCGGTGTGATGCCATCAGCTACCCGATGTCCCTAGCTCTCCTCTCCCTCATTTCTCCCACTGCCTTCCCCTTCGCACACCGACAGCATTGTACATGGGCATACAAACCGAGTTACGAGATTGATTTTCTTTCGGGACACAACTCGACCAAGTCGAGTTAAGCAAAACTCGCGATTTCAAGTAGATGCGCTCACGGCCACATTTGGCATGGTTGGGGGGGTTGCTGTGGCGGCGGAAGGCATTGGGAAGGTGTGGGGTGAGCAAGGGGGCGACGTGGAGTGGGATAGGGTGGAAGAGGGCATGGTGACTTTACGTCTGTACAGGATTTAGGGTTGCCAGGGCGAGGTGGAAGGGGAGAGGGTTGGGGGGAATGGGGTCTCTCTGCAGCAGAGATTGACTTTTGCATGATGACGTAATCCAAAATCTGATTTTTTCGCAAACCGCACCCCATCCCCCTTCTCCATGTACCCACCCCTCCTCCATTGCAACTCGGAAAATTTTGTTACGTCCGAGTCGAACCTGGGCCGTTTCGATATGGGTTCACTCAGGGCACCTAAGTTGCAAAATACGCTCAGGACACTGCGTTTAGCGGATATACGCTAGCGTTTACACGCTAAACGCTAAACGCAAGCTAATACGCTATACGCTTGCCAATTGTTTTTGGGGCAGCCCGACCGAAAAAAATGTGAATATACGGAAAGATGCGGAATTGCACGACGAGCATTTTGCCACCGTCAAATTCACGTCCGCGATTTGTGCAAGAGTGAACGGCAATCTCCGCGCTGATCGGCAATTTCCCTTCCCTGCAGATCCGCGCAGATTGAAGGTTCTTCCCGCAGAAGGGATGGGGGGAAAGACTCTCCCTATATCAACGTCTTGTAGATCTGGACTGGAAGTGACGTGACGACTGTACAAATTTCAAATATCAAATTGGTTGGATGAGATAGATGCAATGCGGTGAAGATAGGTGATGGGAGGGGGAATTGGTTGGAGGCAACATTGGCGATGGGTGTGGGGCACGAATTCCAGCATTGGCAATGGTTTCCCTGTCCAGGATCTCTCCTACGCCTCCTCATACACTCTAGCAATCATGCCTTGGGATAGCGAGCCCGAAGCAGAGCAGATTCGCGCAACGCTATTGAAGTCTATAGCCTACGAACTCTGCATCTTAACCCGATTTTGGGCCGAGACAAGGGTGGTTATCTTGGAATGGAGAAAAACTTACCTCTGAAACATAACCCCTTAGATCCCCCCCCCCCCCCCCCCCTATAATAGCCCGGGCGGATTTTTTTCCCTGCCCGGGAAAGTTTTTTTCCTGCCCCAAAAAGCGTATGTCCAAATCGCTCCCTTACGCGTATAGCGTATATACGCTAGCGTATATACGATACGCGTATATACGCTATAAGCGTATTTTGCAACTTAGCAGGGCACAAAGAGGCTGAATTGGCGGAAGGAGCTTTCCCTCCTGGATGATCATGCCATTTGATCCCCCACCTTCGTCCTTTTTCTTCCCCCCCTCTCCTTTCCCTCAACTTCCCTTTCCTTCCCCACTGATCCCCCTCCTTCCTCCCCTCCCATCTTCTCTCTTGTGCACCCATCTCGTATCCTTCTTACCACCCCCTCCCTGTCATTCTCCCTCATGTCTCCCTTCTCATCTCCAAGTCCTCCGCTCACCCCATTCAGCTCCTCCACCCTCCCCGCATGCCGTGTTGCTCATTCGTACAACTACATTGTGCTCTGTACGTCACTTCACTTCATGGCACCCTCGTTCATCTGTCAACCGTTTCTTGCCATTCAACCTGAACATAAACCAATTGTCCATCCCCATCTCACGTCCTCCTCACACCATCACCCTCCCATCTGCATCCCCACAACTCCTGCCAAGCAGCATCACTGTAGCCACAATCTCTCCCTTAGTTAGCTCATACATTCATCATCAAACCCCAGCATCCCCTGCCACCCGGTTGATCTCGTTTTGTTATGCCCTTCACCCTATCATGTCATGCTCCTCGTTACATCACCCCATATGCACGAACCAAGAGTCCCTTTCGGCCCCCCATCATCCTCCTTTACCCACCATTGCCTTCCCATTGCCTCTCACGTCCTCCTCCTCCACTAGCCATCATGTCAGCCCAGTGTTGGGACAGCTTTGGAAGTGCACCTCATTCCTCATCCCATACCTCATCCCATATCTCAAACCTCTCCCATACTTCATCCCATACTGCATCCCATACCTCATCCCACATGCCTCATCCCATACCTCATCCCATACCTCATCCCATCACTCATTCCATGCCTCATCCCATGCCTCATCCCATGCCTCGTCTCGTACCTCATCTCATACCTTATATCTCATCCACCCTATCCTCTCTTCCTGCTGTCAGCAGTTTGATCATAAGATCGCACCATGACCTGCCCTTCATACCATCGCCGAACAAGCGTGGCTGAAGTGGGTTCAGCTTATGCTGTATGTGAACCACATGACCAGCCATGTGTGTGAGTTTGATTCTTATTCATACTGAATAGGCCCAAATCGTGTGTTCTTATGGGATAAGGTAGTATGGGGGCAGCTGTGCCGTGCACTTCATCCCCCGCCTCATTTCCATACCACATCCATCTACTCTTCAAACGCTTCACATTGTTTATAGTATGCCTGCCCTTCACTCGTGCCCTTCAACTTGGCTGGTTCAAAAACTGTGTGGTCTTCGGTGACACAGTGCAGCACACTACATGAAGAGGGTGAGATGAAATGGAAGTCTTTAATTGCCTGGATCCCAGTCAAATCCCGTCCAGTTGGAAGGAATGGAAGTGTTTATTGCTTCTCTCACTGTGTTTTGCTTGCTGTAATTCACAACAGGTTGCTGAAGGCAGTGGTGACAGAAGCATTGAGAGAAATGGGTGACTTAAGGGCGGCGGGGCCGCGTAGGTAAGGGCGGCGCAACGGGCCGCTAGGGGCGACACGGAGGGTCGCTAAAAAAAAGGAAAACGCGCCTCGGGGCGCGCTTCGGTGGGCCCTAGAAGCAGTCCCTAGGAGGGGACATGCTCTGATTCCATGTGAAAAGAAGAACGCGAATGAGTGAACTATGAACAAAGTGAGTACATATAGGAAACCCTAATTGGGTTGTACCCCCTATGGGATACCCCACTATAGCCTACATAACAGCATAAGCTATAATGTTCTGACAGGTACTACAGTGGTGGCATCCTTGGCTGCCAGCGCCTCTCTGCACAACATGAGGTGGGCACGAGAGAAGGGAGGGTAACGGGGATAGAAGGGCAGATTTGGTTGAAGGAGGGAGGATTTGCATAGACTGTTTTTGCGGGCCGTTGCTGTAAGGGGAGGAGGAAATATAAAGAGCGAGAAATGGCATTAGCTGTACATCATGTGAGCGCATGCCTGCCTTACACTGCCTTACACTTTCTGCGCAATGAGATGGGCATTTAGATGCAACACACACTGGCAATGAGTAATACTCACCGATGTGCTACGCAATGGCTGGAGAAAAGGTGCTGGGCCATTACACGCACCCGAGCCACCAGTCCGTTGTGCTACCCATCATCGCACCAGCGCCATCCGTGCTAATCCCGGCGACCCTGCTCTTGTCGATTCCAAGAGGGTCAAGGAGGGTCACCAACACGAAAAGCAGAGAAGCGCCATCGCATTTCTCCACCGTCAGTAGACCGATGTACTCCGTGACTGCACGAGATTCACGGAGAAACGTGGCAAACACGATCTGGTGTTTGACATGCACACGATATGTACTCTCGTCACAGGTTATTCCGATGAATGGACTACACTGCAACCAGACTTGCTGACGAGCACGGAGATATGCAGCAGTGCTTGCGATGAGCTCGGCAAACCCGTATCTGCATAAATAGGAAAAAGGTACCGAGTATAAAAACACTGTGCTTGTTGTGAGCAACCTCCGTACTAAGGTTCTCGAGTATAGCAGCTGTTGTTGATCAACGGCTCACCTGGTATTATAAGCACCGTAGCCGTTCTTGGGGAAGCCTGGTGTCTGTCGCTCTGCAAAGTGACGAACCAATTGAACCCACATCTCAATCGGTGCGTCACATTTGCAGATGAACAGCAGGGTCTCTAGCAGAGTGATGACTCTAACGCTGGATGTCTCCAGCCATTGGACAGTCGATGATGCGCTCCTGCTTGTGAGCCGCCTGCTCCGCCATGGCCTGTCTCTCGATGACCGCTCTGTCACCTTTTGTTCTACCGCTTTAATTCTCTACAACGAAACAACGAAAATAAGTTCCTACCATTATACGGATATAATCATCTACGGAACCCTTATGCTTGTACATAACTTTCGTGGGTTCGACGATATTATGGATTGGGAGCGAATACTTCTACCAATAAAAAAGCCTAACGTCGAAGATGTCCGGCTACAAGAGCGGGCGACCTACGACAATTGTTCCGGGCAAATACAAACAGTTCTACCGACAAAATATTCTACCACACAGATCTGCGCCTAAATAAGCGACCTAACAAGTGTGACTGCAGTTATCCTAACCGGGCTGACCCAAAATAAAAAAACCCACTCTATACGACCTACGTCACTACGTCGAGGACGCCAATGTTCTGCCAGTGGGCCAAGCAAGCTTAAAAGACTACGCTGGTGGACTAACAGGTGCTGGATGAAAAGATGTCAAAGAGCTTGCGGAGCATGAAATGCAAATGAAAAGGAGCAAATGAGCACAAAAACATCCATTCATACCCACCCACCACACACACACAAGCCCGTGTCCAGATCTGGTCATCCAACCCTGGGCTGGATGATTCTCCCGCCAAAAAATAAAGTTCCCTACACGACGCTTATTGGCTCTTGCAGCCTTGGGACTCTGAGAACAACTGTTGCCATGGCCACGTGTGCAGAACACCTACACTTGGTAAACAATGACTATAAAACACAATGAGCAAACGTAGGATGCTACACTTATACTCATGTTATTCATAAAACACATAAAATCAATGGTATAAAGGAACACACCTTCTGCAGCATTAAGGCTGGAGCCATGAAAAAAAACCCGGGTAAAAGCATATAACCACGCAGAAAAGACCAGTTGGTCGCAACCGGCCATGCAACCGGCGGTCGTCACTTGTCGGCCAAAGAGTTACGATGGCGAAAAATATCATACCCATGAAATCACTGGCACAAAGGGTCACGGGCAGGTTGGTTGGAATACATCTTTCACGGTCAGGTGGGCGCGGAATTGTGAGCGGCTGGCCTTGTCGTATGCGGCGGAGCCTTGCGCCCAAGCCCTTCGGAATCCGGAGCACACGGATCCAAGGCCTCGGATCATGGGGCAAACGCACTCGGAACTCCGCCACAACGTTATCAGAGTCCCGCAGAAGGGATGGGGGGAAAGACTCTCCCTATATCAACGTCTTGTAGATCTGGACTGGAAGTGACGTGACGACTGTACAAATTTCAAATATCAAATTGGTTGGATGAGATAGATGCAATGCGGTGAAGATAGGTGATGGGAGGGGGAATTGGTTGGAGGCAACATTGGCGATGGGTGTGGGGCACGAATTCCGTGCAGTGGGTCACTCGCTGGCTCGCAGGAGTGAACTGGTGAACCCCCGCATCCTGCAGGTCAGCACCACTTACCAAGTTCGTAGAGAATGAGGGGAAGTAAAGACCAGACAGGTTGCCAGAGGGGGCCGCCGGACACGGGAGGACAGTGGAGAAGTGAGCAAGGACAGGACCCCCGAAGGGGTCTGCCAGAGAGAATGCAACTGGCCGACCAAGCGGCGTGAGTGTGGTGCGGTCTCGAAAGAAGGAGCGAGAAGCCCCCGAGTCAAGGGTGAAGGTGTGGGAGGCCAAAGCCGACGCAGTACCTGATAGAGCAGACTCACCAGCACCTGAAGAAGTAGACGCACTGGCACCTAGAGCAGCAGCCTCGCTAGCACCTAGAGGAGCGGCCTCACCAGTACCTGGAGCACCAGTCCCAATGCCCGTGTCGGGCGGAAAACACCGGTAACAGTCACCCTCATCAGTAATAGTCACACCATACATGGCAGCAAGAATAGCATCAAAGTCAAGGTCAAAGATAGCTACTCCCGCCCTAGACAGCTCGCCCCATCGAGGGATCTCAGTGGCCTCAGGGAACTGGTGACGCCAGGCGTCCGTCAGGCAGCCAACGCAGCGCTGGGTGGAGTGCGCACCCCCGCACGGCTCACCCGCACGGTCGCCGGTGCGTAGGACGTAGGTGCACGGACCAGTAACCCCACCCCGCTGGCGTGCAGCGTACCACTCACGAAGCTGCTGAGGGGGGGGGGGGATTCTCACGAGTGCGCTGCTGCTGATGCTGCTGGCGCTGACCACCACCGGAGCTTACCCTTTGCGCAGCGCCACCCCGACCAGCTCCACCTCCTCCGCCGCCGCCTCCTCCACCGCCGCCACCTCCGCCACCGCCGCCGCCGCCTCCGCCTCCACTGTCGCCACCAACGCCCCCACCCTCGGCACCACTCCCACCGCCACCCCCACCCCCTCCGCCGCCTCCACCACCGCCTCCACCGCCCCCGCTAGCTCCTCTAGCGCCCCTGCCCCCCTTGCCCTTGCCAGTGCGGCGTCTCTCGCTAGGGGCAGACGCTGCACCGACCGACTCAAGACCAACAAGGTCCGCCGCAGTAGCAAAGGCAACAGAGGGCAAGAGAGGAGAGGGGGAGCACCCCTCAAAGACAGGGGCACGAGGGTCACCACGAGAGACTCCTACAACGACCATGCTCTTCTCCGCTGCTAGGAGGCGCTCCTCGAGGAGGTCAACGGTGAGGGTGGTGGGGCAAACGGAGAGAAAGTGGTCCCTGACCGGGCGAAGGGTGTCAGGGAGGCGGGTGACTATGTAGTAGAGGGTGATGTACATAGGGGGGGGGGGGTTTCTTGGCGCAGAACTCAGCGGGAAGGGCAGCGCGGTAGCGAATGTCACTAGTGCAAAGGTGTGTAATGAGGTTAGCGACCGCGGGAAATGCTGCGAGGTCAGGGAAGAGGTACGGCAGGATGAGGCGGCTAAGTGCAGCAGTGGCAAGGGAAGAGTAGCGTGCAACTATAGCGTCGTACAAGGTCTTAGCACCCTTGTACTGGCTAAAGTGCGCACGACGCATAGCAAGACGTGCAGGAGCATCGCGCGTGGCCCACTGTGAGCGAATAGTGGCGTCACCATCAGCTGCAAGGGCAGGAGAGGCACCAGAAGTGAGGTCAAAGAGGGAGAGACCGTCTGCCCTATCGCACTGTAGGAAAAGCTGCAGGTCATCTACCCTCGCGTCAATGTCAATGGCCCGACCCTCAGCGTCAAAAGCGAGGACACTGGGGGTAGCCATGACAGTAGTAGACTAGCAGCGCGAGCAGTAGGCTAAGGGCAGCGCAGTGGTAGAGGTGCCGCTCTTACCGGGCAGGCGAGAAGGACTGAGGCTCGTCGGCAGGAACAAGGCCGCGACGGTAGTGACCGGGTGTAGCAGACAGGGCGGCTCGGACGGCTCGGCGGCTCGGCACCAACAGCAGCTCGACGGCTCGGCGACTCAGCGGCTCGGGCAGCTCGGTGGCTCGGGCGGCTTGGCTGGAACGGCGGCTCGGCAGCTCGGGCGGCACGGCTACTGCAGGTACAGTGGCGGTTGCTGCTGCAGTGACGGCGGTGTTTGCCGCTGTAGGAGGCGGCGACGGCGGGCCGCTGTAGGAGGCGGCAACGGCGGCCGCTGCTTCAGGGACGGCGGCGGCGGCCGCTGCTGGAGAGACGGCGGCGGCGGCCGCTGTGAAAAGAAGAACGTGAATGAATAAACTATGAATGAAGTGAGTACATATAGGAACCCTGATTGGGTTGTACCCCCTATGGGATATCCCACTATAGCCTACACAACAGCATAAGCTATATAATGTTCTGACACACCCCCATAGGCAAATTGGGGGAGAACAAGGGGTCACAAGACTAGTCAAGCAAAGCAGAGCAAGCTCAGGGTGGATCACAAAGTCACCACACAGTCCGAGCACAACGACCAGGCCACAAGGCCAGTTCACATGCAAGATAACACATATATATATAGAACTAGACAAGCAAGAGCAGGTATATATATGTGACAGTACAAGCAAGGTCAAGAGGAGAGCAAGTGAGGCAAAACAGGTACAAGACCCAGCTGAGTGCAGAAGCGCTGATGGTCACAAGGCGCAAGTGCCTTGGTGAACACATCAGCAGTGTTGGCCTCAGAGGCCACGTACGCAAGCCGCAACTGACCACGCTGCTGCAGCTCACGAGCAAGAAAGTAACGGAGAGCAATATGCTTCGTTTTGTGCTCCAAGCGCTGCTCTCGACACAAGGCCAGCATGGCCTTGTTGTCTACGTACAGCACTGGAGGAGAACAAGGCGGCTCTCCAAGGTCAGTCAGTAGGTAGGTGAGCCAACGAAGCTCCTGTGCAGCCATGGCCCCGGCGTAGATCTCAGCCTCACAACTCGAGCTGAGAACAGAAGACGAGCGAGTAGCCCGCCACGAGACAGAGCCGGAACCAAGACTGAAGGTGTAGCCCTGTGACGACCGCTGCGTAGCCTGGTCGTCAGCCCAAGAAGCGTCCGCGTGCCCAGTGAGGACCACTGGACTCCGCCCTCCAAGCACTAGCCCCATGCTCGACGTATTGCACAAGTAGCGCAACACCCTCTTCGCTGCAGCCATATGCTCTGGTCGGTGTCTCCCAGGAGCAACATAGCGTGCAAGAATGCTAAGAGGGTATGCAAGGTCAGGTCGTGTGTAGGTCATCAGGTACATGAGGCAGCCAACAATCTCTGGGTACGGGCCACTCGACTCTACGGACTCATCCGAAGGCAGAGCTGAGAGCGAGTGGCGAGTAGACAGAGGAGTGGCCTGAGGCGAGGAGTACGTGAAGCCGAAGCGCTAAAGGACCTGCTGCACCATGTGTGACTGAGTCAAGGTAATGGTGCGGCGTGCTCTGTCCCGGGTGATCTCCAAGCCAAGGTAGCTGCGCAGTTCACCCAGGTCTGTGCACGTGTGTCTCTTCAGCAGCTCGGACTTCACGTAGGTGAGTCCAGTAGTGTCAGCTGTGGCAAAGACCAAGCCATCGACGTACACGAAGATGTAGAACGGCGACAGAGAGGTGTCGGTGCGCAGAAACAACGACGGGTCAGCAGTAGAGGGAGCAAACCCAAGAGCCGCAAGCGTAGTCCTCAGTGTGTCGTGCCACTCACGCGGTGCCTGGCGAAGACCGTAGACTGGCCGTCGGAGGCTCCACTGGGTGCCAGGAGGGAAAGTCCGAGTGAAGCCAGGTGGACGGTGCAGTCAGAGATCCTCGTGCAGGCTGCCCTGCAAGAAAGCAGTGCTGAAGTCAAGAGACTGAAGCTCGTAGTCGCGCTGAGTGGCTATGTGCAGCAGCACCCGAAGAGTGGTCATCTTCAGGGTGGGAGAGAAGGTCTGAAAGTAGTCAACTCCCTGCCGCTGATTGAAGCCACGAGCGACGTACCGCGCCTTGAAGACAGGTGGAGAGCCAGGCGGCCGCTTCACCCTGAAGATCCACATGCCTCTGACGATGTTCGCCCCAGGAGGGGGAACCGCGTCAACGTAGGTGCCTGTGGACTTCCAGGAAGCCATCTCTGCATCCATAGCTGCCTGCCACTAAGAGGAGTAGGGACCCTCTACGGCCTCCACGTAAGAACGCGGAGTCGGGATGTCTAGTGCATCCGGGTCTCCCTCAGGGGCAAGTAGTACGGACGCGAGATGAGGTGAAGCAGCAGCCAGACACTGGAACTCCTCTTGCCTGTCCTCAAGGACGTCCGTGCCAAGAGCACATCCACCCCCGACGGACGGAGGACAGACAGACGCAGACTTAGCAACGAGACTAGCAGCGTAGTCCAGGCGACAGCGAGCAGCAAAGCCGACTAGCTCAGCAACCAGAGCAGACGCAGCAGTGGACTCAAAAGAGGGGTCAGTGACAACAGTAGCAAGAAGACGCGTGAGAGTAGGACTGGCAGCACGAAGAGAGTCCGACTCCGGGTCGGCAAGCGCAGGAAGAGAGGACTTAGGAGGAGAAGGCAAAGGGGCACGTAGAGGAGCAGTGGACGGACGCAGAGATATCCGGTGTGTGCCAGGGACAGGAGGAGGGCGCTGACGCGAACCGCGACCACTAGCACGAGCAGCACGAACAGGCGACGCTGGACGAGACGCAGGCTCACGACGCTCAGCTAGACCTCCAGTAGGACCAGTGTAAGGAGAGGGAGCAGGCAGCGGGGAGGCGGGCTCTAACAGTGACCGTGACTGGACAGGCGGTGGACACTCTACAGGAGGAGAGAGACCAAGAACGTGCTGCAGGAGCGGAACGAAGTACAGCAGAGGCCGTGCGGGGACGCCAGACACAGGAGGGACCGCACCAACACCCTTAGCGGCAGCACCAGCGTCAACAGCACCTCTAGCGGCAGGACCTCCAGCAGTACCCGCAGCAGGACCACCGCCAGGACAAACAGTAGTAGTCTCAGCACCAACACCCTTAGCAGCACTAGCTCCAGTAGGACCCGCAGGCTCAGCAGCTCCGGGACCGGCGGCACCAGCACTCTCAGCGGCCGAAGAAGCTCCAGCTCCAGCAGTGCGCCTCCAGCGGCTAGCAAACCACTCGCGCAGCTCCTGTGGAGAGAGTGGCTCCCTCCGAGACGGAGCACCCGGAGAACCTCCAGGCCCAACACCGCTAGACGCCACAAGGGGAGGTCCAGCGGCGGCAGGCTCCGCACCTCCAGGCTCAGCAGCTCGAGACGCAGCACCCCCAGGCTCAGCAGCTTCTGATGTAGCACCCCCAGACTCAGCACCCCCAGGCTCAGCACCCCAAGTGACAGTACCCCCAGGCTCAGCACCCCCAAGCTCAGCACCCCCACTCGCAGCACCCCCAGACTTAGCACCCCCAGGCTCAGCACCCACGCGCACGGCACCCCCAGAGTCAGCACCCCCAGGCTCAGCACCCGCAGCAGTACCAGAGTCACCCGCAACCTTGACTGGCTCGACTGCTTCAACCTGGGACACACCTGAAGGGGCAAGACCCTGAGGGGGAAGGGGGTCTACCGGGGGGGGACCTGGCACAAGGAAGTGCGGCGGCGGGGAGAGGGAAGGAGTGCGGAAGGGGAAGAGACGGTAGAAGGGGACTGATTCGTCGAACGTGACGTCCTGGGAGGACAGAAGACGATGAGAGGAGGGGTGGTAGAACTGCCACCCTGGAGCATCAGGGGGGAAGCCAAGGAAGACACAGGGAGCAGCACGAGGGGACAGCTTGTCCGCAGACAAGTCGCAGACAAACACCCGAGATCCCCAGACACGGAACGCAGACGTGTCGCCGACCTTCCCAGTCCACAGCAGAGCTGGGGAGGTACGGACCTTCCCCGGCCTAGAAACCCCGGGGTGAAGGTTGATCTGATGCGTCGCGTACCGATTTGCAAACGGCCACAGAAAATGGGGGGCAGCCGCATGCATCATGGACGTACGAGCGACGTCCATGACCATGCCAATGCGGCGCTCAGCAATCCCATTTTGCTGCGAAGAGTCCGGAAGCGTAAAGGTCTGGCGGATGCCTCGTGCACGACAGTAGGCTTGCAGAAGGCCAGAGGAGAACTCTTCGCCTCTGTCAGAGTGCAGACGCAGAACAGGAAAGTCCGAGCCGAAGCTCCTCCTGAGCTGGAGACGAGCTGCGCGGATCCAGTCGATCAACACCTCAGTGACATCACCCTTGCTGCGCAAGGGGGAGAATGTGGTGTAACGCGAGTAGTCATCAACCACCAGCAGGAAGTAGCGCTCGTGACCCTGTCCACACACGCGGGCCGGGCCCCACACGTCCACGTGAAGCGTCTGCAGAGGAGCCTCTGTCAGAGGAAACTGGGAGGAGTGGGGGGCAGCACGGAGCCGCCTCTCGATACAAGGGACACAGGAAGGTCCAGGCCCCGAAGGAAGGGGAGGGAGAGACCGGGGGATACCAGAGACAAGGACACGGGAAGCCATGTTCCTAAGACGAGGCAAGGAGGGGTGGCCAAGACGGTGGTGCCACAGGAGAGTCTCGTGAGACAGGAGGCGACACGAGTAGGGGGCACACTCAGGACCAGACCTGGACGCAGCAGCAAACACCTGACCCGACGCAGCTACCTGGCCAGACGCAAGGACAGGAGGAGACTCAGTGGTCAGGGTGTAGAGACTCGACCCCGGCCGACGCGAAAACGTGGCCAAGTGTCGGCCCGTCAAAGCGTCCGTGCAGTGGGCCACCCGCTGACTCGCAGGAGTAAACTGGTGAACCCCCGCATCCTGCAGGTCAGCACCACTCACCAAGTTCGTCGAGAACGAGGGGAGGTACAGACCAGACAGGGTGCCCGAGGGGGCAGCCGGACACGGGAGGACAGTGGAGAAGTGAGAGAGGACTGGACCCCCAGAGGGGTCAGCCAGGGAGACTGCAACCGGCCGACCAAGCGGCGTGAGTGTGGTGCGGTCCCGAAAGAAGGAGCGAGAAGCCCCTGAGTCAAGTGTGAAGGTGAGGGAGGCCGAAGCCGACGCAGTACCTCAGAGCGCAGCCTCACCAGTACCTGAGAGCGCAGACGCGCTGGCACCTAGACCAGCAGCCTCACAAGCACCTAGCGCAATAATACCAATGCCCGGGTCGGGCGGGAAACACCGGTAACAGTCACCCTCATAACTAATAGTCACAGCATACATGGCAGCAAGGATAGCATCAAAGTCAAGATCAAAGATCGCTACGCCAGCCCTAGACAGCTCTCCCCAATGGGGAATCTCACTAGCCTCGGGGAACTGGTGACGCCAAGCGTCCGTCAGGCGGCCAAAGCAGCGTTGGGTGGGGTGGGCACCCCCACACTGCTCACCCGCGCGGTCGCCGGAACAAAGGACGTAGGTGCACGGACCAAAACCCCCACCCTGCTGACGCTGCGTGTACCACTCACGGAGCTGCTAGGGCGGGGGGATGTCCCGCGAGCGCTGCTGCTGCTGACGCTGACCACCACCAAAGCCGCTCCGCTGCGGGGTACCACCCCGACCAGCTCCACCCCCTCCGCCACCGCTGCCTCCACCTCCGCCACCACCGCCGCCTCCGCTCCCACCGCTGCCGCCGCCACCGCCTCCTCCTCCGCTGCTGCCACCACCACCACCGCCCCCGCCACCACTCCCACCGCCACCCCCACTCCCTCCGCCGCCTCCACCGCCACCCCCACCGCCCCCGCAGCTCCACCCGCGCCCTTGCCCCCCTTGCCCTTGCCAGGGCGGCGTCTCCCGCTAGGGGCAGACGCCGCGCCAACCGACTCAAGACCAAGCAGGTCGGTAGCAGCAGCAGAGGCAACAGAGGGCAGCAGGGGGGAAGGAGAACACCCCTCAAAGATGGGGGTGCGCGGGTCACCACGAGAGGCTCCTACAACGACTATGCTCTTCTCCGCCGCCAGGAGGGCCTTCTCGAGGAGTTCGACAGTGAGGGTGGTGGTACAGACTGAGAGGAAGTGGTCCCTGACTACGCGAAGGGAGTCAGGGAGGCGAGTGACTATGTAATAGAGAGCGATGTACAGGGGGGGGGGGGTTCTTGGCGCAAAACTCAGCAGGAAGCGCGGCGCGGTAGCGAGTGTCACTAGTGTGGAGGTTCGTAACTAGGTCAGCGAGAGTGGGAAGAGTAGCAGTGTAGGAAAGAGGTACGGTAGCATGAGGCGGCTCAGTGCAGCAGTGGCAGGGGAAGAGTAGCGCGCAACTACAGCGTCGTACAAGGTCTGAGTGTCAAACATCATATATGTTATGCTTGTGTAGGCTACAGTGGGTTAGCCTATAGGGGGTACACAATTCTAGGGTTTCCTACTTGTACTCATTTCACTGCTAGTTCATTCATTCCTGTTTTCCTTGTTTCACACTGAGCACTCTTGTACTGACTAAAGTGTGCGCGCTCAGTGGTAGGCAAGTGGCGACGCACAGCAAGACGTGCAGCAGCATCGCGGGTGGCCCACTGAGAGCGAACAGTGGGGTCAGCATCAGCAGCAGGGGCAGGAGAGGCGCCAGAGGTGAGGTGAAAGAGGGAAAGACCGTCCGCCCCAGCGCACTGTAAGAACAGCTGGAGGTCGTCGACCCAGACCTCAAAGTCGATGGCTCGACCCTCAGCGTCAAAAGCGAGGACACTAGGGGTAGCCATGACGACGAGAGTGTAGCAGTGCAAGCAGTAGGGGAAGGGCACGCAGTAACAGTGGTGCTGTGCTCACCGGGCTGGGCAGGTCGGGCGGCTCGGCAGTAGGGCGGCCCGGCGGCTCGGCGGCTCGGCGGCTCGGCTGCTGGGCGGCTCAGCGGCAGGGCGGCTCGGCTCCCGGGCGGCTCGGCGGCAGGGCGGCTCGGCTCCCGGGCGGCTCGGCGGCAGGGCGGCTCGGCGGCAGGGCGGCTCGGCTCCCGGGCGGCTCGGCTGCTGGGCGGCTCGGCGGAAGGGCGGCTCGGCTCCCAGCGGTTATGGTGCTAGGCGGCTCCGGTGCAGGGCGGCGCGGTGGCGCTGGTTCAGGGCGGCGCGGCGGTCGTAGGCGGCGGGGCCGGTGTATTAGGCGTCGGGGCCGCGAAGGTAGGCGGCGGGGCCGGTAAGGTAGGGCGGCGAGACCGCGAAGGTAGGCGGCGGGGCCGCGACCGTAGGCGGCGGGGCCGCGAAGTGGGGCGGCGGGGCCGCGTAGGTGAGGGCGGCGGGGCCGCGACGTGAGGGCGGCGGGGCCGCGTAGGTGAGGGCGGCGGGGCCGCGTAGGCAAGGGCGGCGGGCCGCGACGTGAGAGCGGCGGGGCCTCGTAGATAAGGGCGGCGGGGCCGCGACGTGAGGGCGACGGGGCCGCGACGTGAGGGCGGCGTGGCCGCGACGTGAGGGCGACGGGGCTGCGACGTGAGGGCGGCGGGGCCGCGACGTAAGGGCGGCGGGGCCGTGTAGAGAAGGGCGGCGGGGCCGCGTAGGTAAGGGCGGCGGGGCCGCGACGTGAGGGCGGCGGGGCCGCGACGTGAGGGCGGCGGGGCCGCATAGGTAAGGGCGGCGCAACGGGCCGCTAGGGGCGACAGGGAGGGTCGCTAGAAAAAAAAGGAACGCGCGCCTCGGGGCGCGCTTCAGTGGGCCCTAGAAACAGTCCCTAGGAGGGGACCTGCTCTGATTCCATGTGAAAAGGAGAACGTGAATGAATGAACTATGAATGAAGTGAGTACATATAGGAACCCTAATTGGGTTGTACCCCCTATGGGATACCCCACTATAGCCTACACAACAGCATAAGCTATATAATGTTCTAACAGCCGCTGCTCCAGGGATGGCGGCGGCCGCTGCTGTAGGGGCGGCGGCGGCCGCCGCTGCTGCAGAGACGGCGGCGGCCGCTGCTGTATGGACGCCGGCGGCGGGTGCTGCTGCAAGGACGGCGGCGGCCGCTGCTGGAGGTGGCGACGGCGGGCCGCGAAGGGGCCGTAGGGGGGGGGGGGCGCAAGAGCGGCGCGAGGGGGCATAAGGGGCCGGAAGGGCAGCGCGAGGGGCCGACAAGCAGCGCGAGGGGCAGCAAGGGCGGCGCGCGGGGCCGACAGGCGGCGCGAGGGGCCGCAAGGGCGGCGCGCGGGGCCGACGGGCGGTGCGAGGGGCCGCAAGGGCGGCGCGAGGGGCCGCAAGGGCGGCGCGCGGGGCCGTAAGGGAGGCTCAAGGGGCCGTGAGAGGGGGCCGCTAAGGGTGGCGCGACGGTAGGGAGGGCACTCGGGGCGTAACTCGGGCAGGAGCGAAGCGCGCTCCGGGCAGGAAAAAAAAAATTTCGAGGTGGACCCTAGAAAGCGTTCCCACTAGGGAACCTGCTCTGAAACCATGAGAAGAAAGGAGGAATGAAATGACTAAGGGAAAGTTGGGTACAAGTACAAACCCTAGAAAGCTGTACCCCATATGTGCTACCCCACTATAGCCTACAGCAGCTAAGTCATATAAATCTGACACGTTCGGGTGGCTCGAGGGGTTGTAGCAATCCAGCTGGTGGCTGAGAGATTAGCAAGTGTGGTAATGGGGAGAGATGGAGCAAGGAGCGTTCTATGCTCTGCTTAAGGCAACCAAGACGATAACCGTGCAAACGCTACCCATCAAGGAGGACTTGTTCATGCTATATACGGACTAGAGCAACTCGAAGGTGGGAGCAATACTATGCAAGGAGAGAGAAGGCAAGGAGAAAGTGATGGCCTTTGCCAATAGGAGCTGTAATCCAGCCGAGGCCAGCTACAGCTCCTACAAAGGGGAGGGCCAGCTACAGGTGTGGGCAATAACATTCTACTAATTGTACTTACAAAGAATGACAGAGCACCAGCCAGTGGCCATGCTAATTATCAACCAGGCCATGACGATGAGGCTATTGGAGTTCACCATAAGTCACCAACGAGACAAATCAATGCAGCACGTGGATGGGTTGTAAAGGAACCTACTGCCAGCAAGGCCGACAGCATGTCTAGTAGCATTGGCCAGGGAAATTGATGGAAAGGGAGCCAGGCGTGGGCAAGAGATAGGGGCAGATGAGGTGCGGGAGGATGAGGAAATACTTCGGTGGGTAAGAGGGAAGACGATAGAGGCAGAACCAATCACTGACAGGGCAAGGGCAAAAGGCGCACGTTACACGTAGTATCTGGAGCAGCTGAAGAAGAGCACGAAAAGCGGGTGGATGGTGGTTCCTAGAAAAGTGGAAAGAGAGCGCATATAGCTAAGGTGCGCAGGCAGCTCGGGCATTTTGGAAGCTTAAGAATGACACAGCTGGTAGAAATGGGAGAAGAATGAGAAGAGCTGCGAGTTGTGTAGTAGGAATAAGGTGGAGCTACAGGGAGGGAGGGAGGAACTGCAGTCACAGCCAAGAAGGGGCCTGGGATTCAAGTGGTCCTTTGACCTGGGGGGGGGGAAATGGCACTGAGCCGCAGAGGAAAACGGTACATACCAATAATGATCTAGCAAATGTAAAAATGGGTAGAGGTGAGAGCGTTACCTGGTAAAAACTCGGCGCGCGTAGTAGAAGCTTTCGAGGAGCAGGTGCTCACAAGATGTGGGGCGTGTAGAGAAGTGCTGCAGGATCGGGGGACAGAGTTTTGGGGTGAGTTTGAGAAGCTGCTGGTAGAGACAGGAATCACACACCACAAAGCCTCAAAGTATCACCTATAGAGTGACGAGTTAACAGAGAGGTTTGTATAGACGGTGAAAAGAGGGCTGAGAGCCGATGGGGAGAGGTACAAGAGGGACTGGGATGCCAGGCTTCCGTCGGTAGTGGTGGGGTACAAACAGGTTGCATTGAGAGACGTGTCCCTAAAATACCTACTCTTAGAAAGGGAACAAATGCTGCTAGTAGATGTGCCTAAGATTCTGATAGAGACAGTGACAGCAGGGAGCGAGGAGAAGTGGGAGGGAGGTCCTCAGCTACAATGTTCGTGATCTACGTAGAGCCCGCCATATCGAATTCTAGCTCTGCTGGGTCAGAGGGTCCAAAATCGAAACGTATCCAGTCGTGACAGACTACCTTCGCAGTAGATTTCTCTGCGATGTCAACGCACTTTTGTAAAAGCCTTCCTCGGGGAGAGGGGTAGCGTAAGGGATCATAATTTCCTTACCGTGCGTCACCTCACATACCGCGTACAACACTATTCCCACCATCACAACCAAACAGTGTCCCTTAACCACCTCGTGACATTCGCCTCAACTACTGTTCCTGCCACCACGACCGTCGCACCCAAACCACTTGGCTCGATTAGTATCTCCTGACACGACCCCACGCCTCGACAATTCTAGATCTCGACGCTAGCCCCGTAAGGCACTCCATTTGTCCCTCGTTACCGTTACCATATTGTTTTGCAATATAACAACTCCCTCATGCCTTTTCTCATTGTATAGATATGCTTCGATAGTGCAATCTTCGTTCGCTCAATCAAGTCCACTAATGGTAACAAAAAGATATGGTTGAGGAGGTTATTCTAAAAATTAAGTTTTGGGAGGTTGTTCTAAAGATAATGAAAATCCTTTAAGAGACGCGAATAAGGAACAGTGAGGTGAGGGGCACTTCATATTAGGAACATTCGGAACTCACTTCCCAACAACTTTTGGTTGGTGTGTGACGGCTCACCCTAGTTAGGAAAGCCACGAATGCAGCCCACTCGTAGAAGTACTAGTATCGGCTTGGCGCTTTTCGTGCGTCAGAGTCGGTGGGGCAGCGAACCACTTAGATAGGCCGAAAGTCAGTTGCGGGTGGGGCCCCGAGGAGACAAGGGTTGAGGAGGAGGCGAGGGCCAAATTAATTAGGGATTTTTGTGATGATTGGGGGGCCGGCTGCCGCGGGCTCAACGGCGACGACACGTGATCGTGAGCGCGTGCAGCGCGCGTGGGCATTGGCGTGGTGGCTCGCCGTCCTTGTCGCGCCCGTCGCGATGGTGAAGGCCGTGCCTCTCGAAGCCACTCAAGGCAAGTGTGTCTCTCGAAGCGACTGTCTCATTTTAATCAATTATGGAAATTCGCGTGGAAATTGCTCCGAGACCCCGCGGCGCGACAAGCGGAAGAGCCGCATCAAGCATCAACATCATGCCTGGTTGCCACCGAAATGGCGTACCTTACGGCGTATGATCCGCTGGCTCGCTGCACCGCTGTCACCCCACACGCGCCACCCGTGCGGCGGCATGACCGCCTGGCAGGCCAAGGGACAGAGGGCGAAGGGCGAAGGGACACAGGCGAAGGACCCAGACCAAAGGCGAAGGACAGAGAGGAAGGGCGAAGGACAGAGAGGAAGGGCGAAGGACAGAGAAGAAGGGCGAAGGAGAGAGAGGAAGAAAGAAGGACAGAGAGCAAGGGCGAATGACAGAGAGCAAGGGCAAAGGGCGGAGAGGAAGGTCGAAGGACAGAGAGCAAGGGCGACAGAGAGCAAGGGCAAAGGATAGAGAGAAAAGGGCGTCGTACACAGAATAAGGGCGAGCAAAGGGCGAAGGACAGAGAGCAAGGGCAAAGGAAAGAGAGCAAGGGCGAACGACAGAGAGAAAGGCCAAAGGACAGAGAGCAAAGTGCGAAGTACAGAGAACGAGGGCGAGCAAAGGGCGAAAGGATAGAGAGCAAAGGGCGAAGGACAGAGAGCAGAAGGGTGAAGGACAGAGAGCAAGGGCGAAGCACAGAGAGCAAACGGCGAAGGACAGAGAGCAAAAGGGCGAAGGGGAGAGAACAAAGGGCGAAGGAAAGAGAGCAAGGGCGAAGGACAGAGAGCAAAGGACGAAGGGCATAGAGCAAAGGGCGAAGGACATAGAGCAAAGGGCGAAGGACAGAGAGCAAGGGCGAGGGGCAGAGAGCAAGGTCGAGGGGCAGAGAGCAAGGTCGTGGGACCTGCTAGAGCACCAAGACAGGCACAAGGTGTGAGAAATGTTATGTATTTTTATTTTTTGCAGTAGTGCTGTGGGTGACCTCCCATCCCAGCACACGGTGTTGACATGTTTGTCGGCCAGAGCAGGCTCCATAAGTGCTTCTTCCCTGTGGGTGAGTTTTGCGACAAGCGTTGCAAAAGAGAGGCGAGATGGAGCGACATGGGCAAGGGCGACACAGGATGGCAATCACTGAGCGTGAGTCGTCTTCAGACCGATGCCAGCCATGGGGTTTGTTGTGGAGAGTTTCCAATCCCTCCAAGAGAGTCCCTCCCCATCCTGCCTCACCCCCCCCTTCGCCCTCCTGACCCCACCCGCTACCACTCATTGCAGTGCAATTCCTGCAGGAGTGCCAGGCAGCATGGGGGCAGAGCATCTCCGGGTGGAGTGGTGAGATTCCGGACTGCAGCAGTGCCACGGGCCTCACGTGCGATCCCTCCGGCATGATCGTGATCATGTAAGGCGATGAGAGAGGCGATGCGAGGGAGGCTATGGGAGTGAGAGGATGGGAGTGAGAGGATGGGAGCTTAGTTGGCAGTTTTACGTTTTTTTTGGTCACGCAAAGGTGTAAGTTTACCTTTACCTTTCACTACTCGTAATTTAGATCGAAGTTGCTCGGGCACGGCAAAAGAAAAAAACAAAGGCTACCCCAAATATGCAGCCCCATCCGATCCGACCATCACGAGGCAGTAACATGGCAGTGTATGCACGAAGCATCTGTAAGGTGATGTAAGTTGTTAAAATGCTTAACACGGGAGAATCAAATGTTACGTACACGTAAACCCCCGTAAGCGTGAAGTGCCAAGCCAACTTAAGATGGGAGTGAGAGTATGGGAGTGAGAGGATGGTAGTGAGAGGTTGGGAGTGAGAGTATGGGAGTCAGAGGATGAGTCTGAGAGGCCATGATGTACTTATTGCCATTTTTGAGAACCCATGCTCAGTGCTCACCATTATTGACACGCCATCATTGGCACACCATCGTTCACACGCCTCATTGTCACACCACATTCACTCACCATCATTGTGACACCACCATTCACTCACCATCATCACACCACCATTCACTCACCATCATTGTCACACCACTCACCATGATTGTGACACCATTACTCACACACAAACACATCATCACCACACCATAAAACAGGCAACTCCGGAACTACAAGCTGGGAGGGCAGATTCCAAACTCCCTCAGCAGCCTTAAGAAGCTCATTTATCTGTACGTCCTCTCCTCAGTGCCGTGTTGCCCTGAGACTCAGGGCCTGAGGTTTTGCATCAGGGAAATGCAACTCCACCTTTCTTCCCACAGCACAGCTACGCCTCTTCCCAAAGCACAGGTTTCTTTTCACCACCCCTTCACCAGCCCACCCCTCCCTCCTCCCGCGTTTTTCCCTGTCTTTGCCCCCGTTTCCCATTTCTGGCCTCCCTCTAAGCCGTTAACATTTTTTTGCTCTCTCCCCCTATCTCTCTATTCCTAGCCCTCTTACCTCTTCTGATCCCCTGTACCTCACTGGCCAGTTGTCATCGGGCCTAATAAAAAGCTGTGGCCAGCTGTCTATCCATGTGGCTGGCTAAGTTGGCCTGACCAACTAACCGAGCCGAGGATTGGCTCGGAAAACCATCGAGCCTAGCCTCTGACTTTGCGTTGCAGCTCGCAGCGAGCCCGTCCTGAGTGCTTTTCTGGCATGTGGCGTGGCGTGCTTCGGCGAGTCTTGTAGCAGCTTAGTTGAGGAGACGAGAAGTAGGAATCTGAGTCGTGGTTGTCAATCCGGGGATAAAATGAGCTTCATATCTGGTTATTTCAGCTTTATGTCTGGTTCTTTTCAGTTTGTTTCGTATCATTACTTTCTGCTCCTTTGCCTCGCTAGGCCCATACTTCTCCACATCACCATATCCTTCCGAAACCTTGGTTAGCTCTAATTCCTTGAGAATCCACCTTTTTTCGCTTCCAGTAGTACGACTTGTCGAGTAGTAGTACTCGAGCAGAACCATTTCACAGGCAAGCCACTAGAGGCTTGTGGCCGGCCGCTTGTGGCAGGGTGGCTTGTGGCCGGCCAGGCCAACTCCCGGCTCACCGGAATGGCCCATTTGTGAGCTGGACAAAGGCAGCTCAGCTCGTGTTGCACAGACTTGGCTCAACTCGGGATAACGACAGCTGACTCCAGCTGGAGCCAAGCTGGCTCGGCTCGGACCCGTGCTCAGGCCTATACATGGGCAAACGAGTCGAGTTTTTCCTCGACTCGTTCGAGGGACTCGAAAAGCTCGAGTTTCGAGTTTGTTTTTTTGTAAAAAAAACTCGGTTGCTCGAGTCGAGTTTTGCTCGCGAGTTAAAAAAACTCGTGAAAAACTCGGCTACCAAGCAAGTTTTTTCAAAACTCGCAAGTTTTGGGGGCTCCTGAGCATTTTGCCACCAGATCCGCCCGCGCCTAGCATTCCGCCGCTAGATCCGCCCGCACCTAGCATTCCGCCGCCAGATCCGGCCGCCCCTAGCATTCCGCCGCCAGATCCGGCCGCACCTAGCATTCCGCCGCCAGATCCGCCCACACATAGCATTCTGCCCGCACATAGCATTCCGCCGCTAGATCCGCCCGCACCTAGCACTCCGCTGCCAGATCTGAACGCACATAGCATTCCGCCGCTAGATCTGCCCGCACCTAGCATTCCGCCGCCAGATCCGCCCACACATAGCATTCCGCCGCTAGATCCGCCCGCACCTAGCATTCCGCCGCCATATCTGCCCGCACATAGCATTCCGCCGCTAGATCCGCGCGGCATTTCCTTTCACTAAACTGGTTTCGTGGGGTGGTGGGTAAGGGGGGTGTTTAACGAGTCGAGTTTTACTTGACTCGGACGAGTTTTCTTTGAACTCGTCCGAGTGTTGAAAAAACTCGGTAATATGGTCGAGTTTCGAGTTTGCTTTGTGGCACAAAAAACTTGGCGAGTTTTCCTCGACTCGACTCGTGTGTGACAAAAAACTCGTCAAAACGAATCAAGTAAAACTCGACTCGTCTTTTGCCCATGTATACTCAGGCCCATGGCTAAGGCTCTGCTCGGGGATGGGCGGGCGATACGGGCCGGTCTGGTCGCAAAGGTGGGCAGGCCTCATGGTTTTTCTTCCTTGTGGTTTGCTCAACTGCTAGGCCCGCCCCCCTTTCTACCGTCATCGTGTCCTCACAGCGATCTCACAAGCAACCAGTTGCCAGGCAGCATCCCTGCCACCGTGACTGCGCTCAGCCTGCTGCAATACCTGTGAGTGTGATGCACACCGGACAACGCCCTGCCACGTGTTTTCTTTGTTCTGGTCCCCTCTCTCCCTGTCCGTGCACGCGCACGCATGCATGTCCGCATGCTCGTACGCACACAACCCCTGTTTCTCTGTCCGTGCAGGTGGCTCTTCAACAATACACTCACCGGCGCTATCCCGGCTGACATTGGCTCACTGACCAGTATGATCACCCTGTGAGGTTTCTTGCTGCTGCTGCTCTTTCAAGCATCACTCGTCCCTTCTCCACTCCTCTTACGTCCTCCACGTGTGCTTGTCTATTTTTTTTTTTTGCACTGCACTCTACTCTGCCTGCCTTACTTGCCTTGGCTGCTCCCTTCCTTGCTCGCTCCCCTTATCACTTGTGTTCCTTTCCTCCCATCATTCCAACGTCCCCCAATGGAAAAAAGAGGTGGTCTATTCTACACTACCCATTTACACGCTAGCTTAAATGCGTCTCACACTCGTGGGGGGATGGGGCAGATGCTAGAAATACGCAGTGTCCGCTGATACGGACGTCTGGTAAGTGGGTGGGTGATAGGGGAAGGGAAAAATGTGTTACTGGGCCCGCTACTTCCGTTAAGAGTTACGGACGTTTACATGGGCAGGAAACATGACCCCCCTATCATGTAAGTCGAGTTCTTTTAGTGGACCAATTGAGATTGGATGCGTAGAGGGAACGGGTCTGGAGAAGTTTGGGGGGAGTGAACGTGTTGGGAAAAGGGTTGGGGGTGCAGATGTCGGTTAAAAGAGCCGAGCTGACGGCATGTTGTGGCAAAATTAGTCTCCAGAACTCGGAAGGAAGCTGGGTTGTGAATGAAGGGAATGGAATATTAGAAACAAAGCTGGCGATCGTATCCTGCTCTTGTCATGTTGCGCAACCTCTTTGTTGTGTCAATTCAATACACCTTGCATTGACTTGTCATGAGGCGGCCTCCCTCAGCTATCTCTTCTCCAACATGCTTTCTGGCTCCGTGCCCTCCTCAATCACAAAGCTGACTGCACTGACGATTTTGTGAGACATTTACTCCACTGCAACGAGCTTGCTTATGGCTGGCTCGCCTAAGGGATACGTACGCCAACTAAGAAGCAATTTTCCTATTTTCCAAGCATGCCCTTCTGTCTTATGTGCTTCTGCCTGCCTCACGTGCTTCTGCCTTGTGCTCTTCCTTTGTGAACGAGTTATTGTTGTGTTGCCGAGGTGTAGCTTTTACGAGCCAGGTCCCACACATGCTTCTGCATTCTCCTGTAGATATCATGTTCACCACATCCTTGTGTGCTCTTGACAGAGGAATTGGCACGTTCGTCTGTCGTACAGCCAACGCTTCACTTTTATATTTAGTTGTGCAAATGCAGCACACCTCAGGCAAGGCGAGTATTACTTGCTACGCACGGATTATACATGTGCAACGAGGCGAGCTTCTCCGCGGCTCGTACGGTGGACTCGTTCAACGACGAGTGATGGTTTTGAGTTCTGGCGAGAAAAACATGTCCGAGCCGAGCCGAGTATTGCTCGGCGAGTTAAAAGAACTCGCCGAGCACTCGTCAGTTCGACGAGCTTTTAAAAAAACTCGCCGAGCAGAGGAAAAAAAACATCGTCGCGATTTAGCGATGGCATCTTGGTATAGCAGACGAACTAGTTGTGGGACATTCATGAAATCCAGTTGATCGAGATCTAAAACTTGTAAATCTAACACTGACGCTCACAATTCCAGATCTCAAGTTGGTTGGGTTTTCTAGATTCAGTGTGGTGAAGATCGGTAATGGGAGGGGGGTTGGAAGCAAAATGGTTCACAAATCTGTGGGCTGCGGGGTACGAATTCTAATTTTGACCTAGCTTTTCTTTTCCCAATTTCTCCCACACCTCTCCCGAAGCTGTTTCTAGAAAGTTTGGCCTGCTCGTTGCAAAGCAGAGGCGCGCAACTCTTCAGCCCTAGCTTTTGATAGTTAGGAGTGGCTGCACTGCAATGCTACAAGCCGAGCTTTGCTCGCACTCGTTCGAGCATTTTTCAAAACTCGGCCGAGCTTTAAAAAAAGCTCGTCAAACATGACGAGTGGCGAGTTCTGTTCTTCGCGGAAAAGGCTCGTCCGAGCAAAACTCGGCTCATTGAAAAGCTCGCACGAGCTTGACCTGTGACGAGCCGAGTTTTGCTCGGCTCGTGCCAATGCCCATGTATAGCACGGATCACCGTCATTGTCATCGTAACCTACCTACCCACGGAAGGACGTAGGCGAGTACTACTACTGTCTCAGCAATGAGTAAAATTTTACTCCTGACAAGGAAAAAAATGTGATTGCCAAAAGTGACGAGGCGGCGAGAGTCGAGAAGCTCCTCATCCGAGTAGTACTACTAGCCTCGCATTGTTGCACCTCCAAACAAGGCGAGCATCACTTAACGCGCTACTTGCTCAGAATTATATATTTCCATGCAAACGCATCTTCAACCACTCGTCCTCATGGCACTGGCCCCATTGTTTGAACACCGTGAGTGGGACAGGTCGCTGGCCTCCAACCAGCTCAACGGCTCCATCCCGGCTGACATTGGCGTCCTCACCAAGTTGACAAGCATGTAAGAAGATACGCTCTTGTTGTTCTTCTCACATCTCCCGTGTAGTTCCAAGATTCTTTTCCCGCACTGTTCAGTTTACCTCACCTTCTGTGCTCTCCCTCGACTCCTTCCTGTTTCCCTTGATTTCTCTGTTGAATAATTTTCTTCACCAGTCTATCTCCACTTAGGTGCCTCTTGCTTGTAATCATTTTCTCACAGTCTCTTTTCAGCAGATTAATGCCGTAAAATCATATTTGTGTGACTCTTGATGTTTCTCCCAAATGTATGCGTAGCGTCATGCCTCTTCTTCCGTCTCCAAGAAACGACCATCTTCTTTTGCTATTCACCCTTCTGGTATTCCCAAACCTCATCGCCGTCCCGCCTCTCTTCTGTCCGTCCATTCTTGTCTTGTATCCTCCCACCTCACATTAACCCCAGTGATTTTTTTTCAATATCTAAATACATATATATATATATTTTTTACTCAGAGACTTTTCAAGCAACCAACTGTCTGGCAGCATTCCGGCTACCATCAGCACACTCACCCAAGTTTCTTACCTGTTAGTGACACTCTAGTCTCGTCTCAGGGGAGCTTTTCTCATCTACATGTGAAACGTGTTGCGCGTTTGATACGAAAGTGCACGTACGCGATACGCGCACGGGGGGGGGGGTGGGGTGGGGGGGGGGAGTGTACGCACGAAATACAGACCCTGGCAGGTTAATAAATCCCTGGACAGATTTAGATGTTGGGTCAAGAGAGTGATGAGTGCTGTTGTAGTAGTGGAGGTCATCATGGCAGGTGAGCCTGGAAGGGAAGAAAACGAATGATGAGAATGGAACCCATAAATGTCTCAACTTTTTGCTGCGGAATATGAGTCCGGTTGAAGACTCGTCCATCGAACAACAGAAAGGGGTTGGGGAATGGATGGGGTTGGAGTGGATTGTTGAGTGCTGGACAGGAGGAGTAGAGATGAGCATTTGCCCCGCTCGGGTCGGGCCGGCCCGACCCGACCTGTGGTTTAGCCCGGGTCGGGTCAGCGGTTTCAATTCAATAGCCGGCCCGTGTGGGCCGACCCGACCCGGGCTAAAACCCGACCAGAGCATGGTGCTCAGGCCGAGCCGGGTCAGGTTTCGGGTCAGCTTTGACCCGACCCGTTTTTGGGTCAGGATTTGGCCCGACCCGATTTCGACAAAGGGGGGACCCAAAACCCTAACACATTTTATGTCAAGGATGATTTCTTCCCCTCGACATCTATTCATTACCGCACACCTAATATCCTTCCTCCAGCGACCAAAGGCACCTAGGAAGCATAACTACTTAGTTTGCAGCCACATAATGATGCGACAAGTTAGAAGTCGACTTTGTTGAGAGGCTCAATGTCGAGAGATCTGTGAAGAGTGGGAGGGGGGGGGTTGGAAATGGTAGATTTAGTGCGGTAAGGAGTGGTGAGCAGTGGCGAATTGGTTGACACATTTGTTGGAAACGAGTGCCACGGCGAAACTCCTGATCTCCACCAGATCGACCAGCGAAATTGACGATTTGCAGAGTTACGCCAACGAACTCATTGATCTGCGCAGATTGGCGGACGAAAGCGCCGATCTGCGCAGATCTGCGGGCGAAATCGCCGATCTGTGCAGATTGGCGGGATGAATCGCCGATCTGCACAGATCGGCGGGAGAAATCGCAGATCTGCGCCGATCGGTGGGCGAATCGCCGGTCTGCGCCGATCGGCGGACGAAAGCGCCGATCTGCACAGAGCGAGGGCAAAATCCGGTTTCCTGACCGGACCCGACCTCGGGTCGGGCCGAGCCGAAGTCGGGTCAGGAAAGACCCGGCCCTGTACCTCCCGGGTCGGGTCAGGGTAGGGATGAGCAAGGTGGCGAACACCTGTTCGGTTCGCCTCGAACGTGTTCGAGGCGAACCGAACAGGTTTTGTTTTTTAGCTCAAATCGTTTGCCGAACAGTGTTCGATGTTCGCCCGAACACGTTCGTGTTCGGGCCGCTGCTGAAATTTGCCCGCGACGAACACGAACAGTGTTCGAGGTTCGCCCGAACACGCCTCCACAGGCGAACAGCGAACACCTGTTTTTTCCTAAACTGTTCGCCGAACCGAACAGTGTTCGGTTCGGCAAAAGAGGGTGTTCGACAAGGGGCGAAGACAAACATGTTCGTGTTCGCCCTTTGCTCATCCCTAGGTCAGGGTATTCAACATCCTGGCCCGAGGCTGGCCCGGGAACCCGCTTGGCCCGGCCAAGTCGGGTCGGGTTGGGCCAAATGCTCAACTCTAGGAAAGAATGATACACAATAGTTAAAACATTCAGACCGCAGGTTGCAATCCCTCTGTGCGAACTCAGATTTGAATTGCAATACTCAAATTTGCTTTTCCCACGTCGCAAAATTAACTCCTTTTGTTTTTGTTTTTATAAAATTTCCGGTCGGCCCCGTGCGGATCTCAGTGTTTTTTCAGAATCGCAGCATACGGCTTTTTATGCGTATTTACTCTATACGAAACTACATTTTAGCCTTTTTTCTAACAGCATATGGGGGTGACATGATAAATGCAAACATGCATGCATTGAAAGAATGGGTAGTGACTCAATGAAGTGTGGTGCTTAAAAGATTCTGCTTGCTTCGGTGCGGCCAGTTCCATTTTCCAAGACATTCTCACTGCCTTCTCCTTACTGCCCTGCTTTCAAAATCCATTTTCCTCAGTTAAAGTCACCAGCATTCCTCTCCTCATACTAGTGCATGATCCTTGAGACACGTCTTGATGAAAAAAAGCTTCCGTCCTTTGTTTGACACAGGTCAGTGCCCATGGTAAAACCCCACCTACTGGTCTGGTTCTTCCTTGCATTCGTACGCAATGGCAGGTCCCTGAGAAGTAATCAGCTCACCGGTTCAATCCCTGCGGAACTTGGCTCTCTACTATCTCTCTCATCCCTGTAAGGCTCCTTTCTGCCTCTTTATTGACACAATAGTAAATGTACAATGTATACAAGGCAAATCGAGACACCTAGTGCATGGAAAGACATGCAGGCTAATCCTATTGTGAGACCTACAAATAGGCCTCTGAGATGTCTCAGTGGTCCTCTCCAAAGTAAGGCTCCTTTCTGCCACATGACCATAAGTCTGGCCCGATCTGGCTCGTTTTGAGCCGTGACAAGCGGGCGGGCTGACAAGTCAAGCTGGAGACTCCGCTCGACGACCGTGCTGGCAGCTGCCTGTGCCTCGTCCGTCGTAGCAAGCTGGTCGAGCCAGGATTTTCCACGAGCAATCTCACAAATCCGTGTTGGCACCTACCCGCCAGATCCGAGTGGACCAGGTAATAGTTGCGTGTCTGCAGGACTGACAAAATGGATCGGTGAACTTAGGGCACGATAGGAAGAAGAATTGTGCTGAGTAAGAAAAAAGGTACAAGTCTTAAGACTAGAGCAAGGTCCTTGTCCAAGGATGGTATCTAGTGAAGTGGGAAGCCACATATATGTGGCTAAACTCTTGAGGCTAGTTGCAGCACCTCAATGCTGAGGGCAAGGCTAGCCAACCTTGCCAAGCTAGCAAGTGAGACCACATGTTGCACATGTGGGCCAGGTTGGAACAACAGCCCACATGACAGCATATGACACACCATAGATGCTAGCAAGGTGAGTGTGGGATGAGTGGACAGGTGCCAATGCCAACTGTGACCACACGCACTGTGGAGGAGAGTGGTGGAGTGTGGACATGTAATGTGGAGCATAATGAGAAGGAAAGTGTAGCTACTGAGAATTGAACTCAAAACCTCTAAGACCCAACCCAAGGTGAGAATTCACCCTTTGACAAAATACTCGCTGCACAACATGGACAAGCCATTGAAGGCTCGACAATGATCTGACCTACTCATCGAGCTGGGTCTTGACGACCTAGCGGTCGAGCCAGCGGAGCAGGACTCTTGGCTCAGCTCACCCTGCTGACGAGCAGATCCGACAAGCTGATCCATTGGCTGAGACCTATGCTGATGTGTGCTCCCTACTATTTTGTCTCTCTCGATTTTGTCACCTCTGGTATTTCTACATTTCTTTTCCGTGACTCCCTCCATTCCCTTTTCTACATTGTGCAAACACACCGACGGACACGAATCTTGCCTTCCCGGGTGTCCACCCCCCACCACACCACACCACCAACAGCTCTCTCAACTCCAACTTGCTGTCAGGATCTGTGCCCTCCTCGATCACAAAACTCACTGCTCTTACATTTTTGTAATTGGGTGCCAGGTTCCCAGAGGTCCTAATAAAGATCCGTTGTATTGTTTTTCTCTTTTTTTCTTTTGAATATTTTTTGCAGCTTGTGCCACAAAGATTTTTGTAGTACTACTAGTTAGGCAGCACGAGCAAGGCCCGAGACAGGGCAGGGCCGGCACAAAACATGCTGGGAAATCTTTCTATAGACAGTGATCCTCTCTGTTTGTACCACATCTTTATTCCAATTCGGTACTAAAACATTCGTTGAGAACAAAACGCACTGGAAAATGTGACTACAGCGATAGTGATTCCGGCCTAACTCGGGCAACCCTGTGACGAACCACCAATGGCTGACTGGAACGCGATTCTAAAATCATGCTGGCGAGGTTTGAACTGGGCCAACCTGTTTGATTCTTCCTCATTTATAGTCTCATGCTAATACCACCGTCCTACCTTTCTTCTCACCAATTTGTCCATCTCCCTTGCACGCCTCTCACGTGTCCCTCATCTCTCTGTCTCGGACAGCTCCCTCGCTAACAACCAGCTCACCAGCTCCATCCCCGCTGGCATTGGCTTGCTGACAAAGCTGGTAACCATGTAAGGATCCATTGTAGGTGCTTCGGTCACATTCGTAGGCATGAGCAATAACCGAACCAAAACTACTTGCGCACCAGACGGGGGTGGAGAGTTTCAGAACTGCACTCTTAAAGCCTTCAAGTCTTAAGGCACACGGGTTTTGCTCATGCCTTGATTGAACACCCTGATTGGGACAGGAGAGCTTGCCTGTCCCATGTTTCTCACCTGTCAGTTGCCCTCTTGTCTAGTGCTGTCAATTTCCTCTCACAGGAGAGCTTTTCTCATGATGAGCGCGAGCTAAGAACACAAGGGGGTGACTTTGATACATACGTGTGTCCATGCAATGAAGTCATTCGTGGAGTGCCCCCTTTTTCCATTGTTTTGAATGGATGGGTTGCTGTACTTCAAATGTGGTGCTCAGTTGAATTCTCCTTACTTTGGTTAGCCCCACGATCTCTCTGTTCTTCTTACTGCCCTAGTTTCATGAAACATTTTCCTTCAAAAAGCCCACCAGCAGCATCCCACTTCGCATACTGGTGCATCATCATCCTAGAGTGCTGGTCTGGTTCTTCCTTCTTGCATTCGTACGTGTAGAATGAGGATCGGTGAACTTGAGGCACAATGAGAGAAGAACAATATATCCTTAGTAGGAAGATGGTACAAGCCTGAAAGGCTAGAGCAATGTCCTTTCCAAGGATGAGTTCTAGAGAAGTGGGAAGCCACATTTATGTGGCTGAACTCTTGAGGCTAGCTGCAGCACCTCAAAGCTGAGGGCAGGGCTAGCCAACCTTGCCAAGCTAGCAATTGAGGCCACATGTTGCACATGTGGGCCAGGCTGGAACAACAGCCTACATGGCAGCATGTGGCACACCATAGGAGCCAACAAGGTGAGTATGGGATGGGTGGACAGATGGCAATGCCAACTGTGACCACACTTCACTGTGGGTGAGTGTGGTGGAGTGTGGGAGTGTCTTGTTCGGCATAATGAGAAGAGAAGGTGCTGCCGATGAGAGTTGAACCCGCGACCACTAAGACCAAAGGTACCCACTGGGACATTCTTGCTTCCACAACACCCCCCCTCAAGGATGTCCCCGGGGTAGGGTGCCTCAAGAGGAAACATGGGTGAGACCGAGAAGACCACGGATGCGAAGAAAAGGGTCACGGGGCAAAGGCTTGGTCCCAATGTCAGCGAGGTTGTCTTGAGTAGGAACATAGTGAAGGGTGATGGAGTGGTCGGCAACATGATCGCGAATGAAATGGTGCTTGATGTCGATGTGCTTGGCCTTGGGATGAAAGACGCCATCGTCCTTGGCGAGAATGATGGCACTGTTGTTGTCACACGAGATACGGGTGGTGCCGGTAGGGGGAAGTCCAACTGCAGTAAGGAGCGAACGAAGCCATAATGCCTCGTGCACCGCGGCGCCCAGAGAGTAATATTCAGCTTCACATGAAGAGGTAGCAACGACGGCTTGGCGTTTGGACTGCCAAGAGATGAGTGACGGACCGAGGAAGAACAAGTAGCACGTAACGGAGCGACGCAGCTCCCCCTCCGGTCCCCAAGAGGCGTCACACCAGCCATGAAGTTCGAGGGTGTCGGGAATGCCACCAAGGAGAAGCCCAAGGGAGGTAGTCCCTTTCAAGTAGCGAGCAATGCGTTTGGCAGCCGAGACGTGAGGAGTAGACCAATCGTGAAGGTGACGAGCAAGAACTCCAGCGCTATATGCGAGGTCGGGACGGGTCCCCACCATGGCATACATGATGGAGCCGACAAACGAGGTGTAAGGGAAGGAGGAGGAGTGCGGGGAGGAAGTCACGGGTGGCTGAAACTTTGTGTCCATGGGAGTGGCAGCGGGGTTCAGTGGAGAGAAGGAGTAGGTGTCTAGAATGGAGGTGATGAATTTGGATTGATGAAGGTGGAGAGTGCGGGAAGTTCGATCACGAGTGATGTGAAAGCCAAGGTAGTAGGAGAGAGGTCCGAGGTCACGAAGTTTGAAGCGAGATGAAAGGGCATGCTTGAATGAGGCAAGAAGAGAGGAGGAGGAGGAGAGAATGATGAGGTCGTCAACATAGACGAGAAGCATGAAGAAGGATGCAGCTGTAGGCCGATAAGGTGAGTGAGGAGGAGCAATGAAGAGGCCGGGGTCCGCACGAGCAGCAAAGAGGTGAAAGGCAGCAAGCTCCTCACGAAGCTTGCGGTACCAGCATCGCGGAGCTTGCTTCAACCCGTACAGCGGTTTGTGCAAGAGACAAACTTGCTCAACACCATGGACCGCCGGAAGGTCATAACCGGGAGGCTGCATCATGTAGAGAATCTCATCAAGGGTGCCGTTGAGGAAGGCGTTGGAGATGTCCAGCTGATGGACGTCCAGGTTGAAAGCGGCAGCTATGGTGAGAAACAAGCGGAGGGTGGCGAAGCGGACGGTAGGAGCAAAGGTGTCATGAAAATCAACACCATCACGTTGCTTGAAGCCTTTGACAACAAGGCGGGCTTTGCGGCGTTCAATAGAACCATCAGCGTTCTCCTTGACCTTGAAAATCCATTTGCATGGAATCGGCTTGCACTTGGGTGGTCGAGGAACAATGCTGTAGGTGTCATTAGCGTGCAGGGCAGCGAGTTCCGCATCAGCAGCCTTGATCCATTCGGCAGCATCAGGGCCGGTACGAGCCTCATGAATGGTTTGAGGTTCGTAATGATGGTGAAGGGCAGCATTGGCAGAGGTGTTGGAAAGAGGAGGAAGAGTGAAGTCAATGGGTTCGGAAGGGGATGGTAAGACCTTGAGGAAGGAGAAAAGGGAAGGATCGGGAAGAGCTGAAGGGGATGGCGGGGAGGAGCGAGTCGTGCAATGGGGAGGGGGAGGCGAAGAGGGAGGAGAGAAGGATGGAAGGTGAAAGTCTTGCGGCGTCGAGGGCAGAGGAAGGTTGGAAAACAATGGAGGAAGAGAAGATGTGGCTGGTGCGGGCAGGTTTGGGGATTGTGGGTGGGGGTTGGTGGAGGAAGGTATGGTGGGGGAAGGAGAGGGAGGGGAGATTGGGTCCAAGGAAGAAGGGTGTGTAGGAGGAGGTAGTGAGGAGGATGTGGGTGGAGATGACGATGGAGGGTCGCGAGAGTCGTCGGAAGGCGGTGCAGAGGGCTCCATGAAGATGACATCACGAGAAAGGATGACACGGTGCTGAGATGGGATATAGATGCGGTAAGCTTTGGTGCCGTCGAGATGACCATATCCAACCATGATGCCGGCCGTGCTTCGGTCGTCGAGCTTAGAACGCCGTTGGGAAGGAATGAGGACCGAGACGGGTGAACCGAAGATGCGGAGGTGTGATACATCCGGACGTGCACCGGTCCATAGTTCCATGGGAGTCTTAGAAGTTGAACCACCCCGACTAATGGCATGATTACGAAGATAGGCAGCAGTAAGAGCGGCTTCACCCCACCAGCCTTTGTCCATGTGTGCATCATGGAGCATGGAACAGACCATCTCAAGTAAAGTCCGGTTGGCCCGCTCAGCTACTCCATTTTGCTCAGGTGTGTATGGCGTGGAGAGGTGGCGGGCGATGCCATGAGCTGTAAGGAATGAAGTGAAGGCTTTGGAAGTGAACTCCAAGGCACCGTCAGAGCGAAAGGCTTTGATGGTGTGTGGGGAATGCATGTTGTGCACCCGAGTGACGTAAGCCTTGAAGCATGAAAGTGCCTCCGACCGGTGGCGTAGGAGATACACTGTAATGTGGCGGGAGTAGTCGTCGATGAAGGTGAGAAGGTAGCGAGCGCCGCCAATGGTAGTTCCATATGAAAGCGGTCCAGCAATATCTGAGTGAATGAGTTGGAGTGGGGCTGTGGTGCGAGAATGGGACACGCCAAATGGCTGACGTGTTTGTTTCCCACGATAGCACGAGATGCAGGGGGGAATCGAGGTGGAGGAGAGGTGAAGACCGGTGACCAGCTGCTGCCGATGAAGTGTTGACAAGGCCTGCATGTTGAGATGCCCGAAACGACGATGCCAGAGGTACGAGGAGGTGGTGGTGGAGGCTGGACATGCAGTTGGCTTGATAGAAGGAGCAGCACTGCTCCCATGATGCAGTTGAAGATAAAACAGATTGTTGCGGGTGTAGCCCTCGCCAATAGGAACGTCATCAGATGTGAGAACAACGCGCCCAGCAGCGGGGAACGAGACGGCAACGCCGGCAGCACCAAGCGCACGAACAGAGAGCAGGTTGTGAACTGATGAAGGGAGAAATAGAACGTTGTCAAGCTGAATGGTGGTTTCCGATGTTGGTGACCGAAGAGTAGCCACCACCGTGCCGACTCCCAAGACCTTGTAAGTTTCTCCTCCACCAAAACGAACAAGGATCTCTTCGTTGGGCTTCTTGAGAGACGAAAACAGCGAACGATCCGAGCAGATATGGGAGGATGCGCCGCTGTCCACCAGCCACGACGAAGTCCGCTCCATATTGAATGAGGAGGCCGTGAATGCCGATGCGTAGGGAGCCCCATAAGGGAAGAGGAGGAGGAGAAGGAGGATGGTGAGAATGAAGACAGCAGCGACGAGAGGAGTCCATGTGGAGAAGATGGGGTGGTGGCTGGTGCTGACAGCAATGTCCACGTACCGGGAATCAGGTACGGACTGAGGGGTTGATGGGGCAGGAGGTGGTGTGGGGGTCGGAGTAGCTTCAGCAGAGGAGCTGGTGGAGACATGCACCGAGGGTTGGAAGACGGATTTCTCCCGTTTAGAGCTTTCTTCAAGCTCTTTCTTCTTCTTCAATTTGAAGCATTCATCGATGGTGTGACCCGTTTTCTTGCAGTAACGGCAGGTGGGCGACTGGCGTGAACCGGAGCGAAGAGGGTGGGAGGGCTGGGAATTGAGGTTGTATGCACCCTCCATGTTACGGCTTGTACCAGATTGTGACCGCTCCCAATCGGCATCGAGTAGGCGTGACTGTAGGTATTCAACCGTCATAGACTTTATGTCTTTCACGGTGCAAATGGTTTCAGTAAGGGTCTTGAACGAGTCCGGAAGGTTGAGGATGATGGAGATTACCACCACCCATGATGGTAGCTCAAAGCCGGCAGATTTGAGTTGGTGTGTAAGGTTTCCAACTCGATCAAAGTAGGAGCGAAGACTTGTTGTTGGGTCCATCCGTGTAGTGATGAGATCCCGGAGGAGAGCCACTTGTGCATGGTTGCCCATGCAGTCGAACCGCGCCATGATGCATCCCCACATATCCTTTGTCGTGTTGGCTTGAGCAAGAGTGAGCGATAGTTGAGGATGGACGGCTGACATGAGAAGATAGTATGCATGCTCCTCTTTTTCTTCATCCGGCAGCGAAGCAATCGAATGGGCTGTCTTAGGGGCTGCACCGCTGTTGCCTTCGGTAGTCTCTCCACCGCTGGTTGTGGAAGAGGAGATTGAAGGACGCGAAGCAACCTTGGGATCTCCAAGGAGGGAGATCAGCCCGAGGACATTGAAGATGTAGCAGATCTTTTTCTTCCATGGAATGAAGTTGGAACCATCTGGTTCCAAGATGGGAAGGGTGTGCCGACCGAGAGGCGTTTCAACTTGAGCCATGAAGTGTGCAACGTTCACTAAGCTAGAAGCCTTGCTCTGATAGCATGTAGAATGAGGATCGGTGAACTTGAGGCACAATGAGAGAAGAACAATATATCCTTAGTAGGAAGATGGTACAAGCCTGAAAGGCTAGAGCAATGTCCTTTCCAAGGATGAGTTCTAGAGAAGTGGGAAGCCACATTTATGTGGCTGAACTCTTGAGGCTAGCTGCAGCACCTCAAAGCTGAGGGCAGGGCTAGCCAACCTTGCCAAGCTAGCAATTGAGGCCACATGTTGCACATGTGGGCCAGGCTGGAACAACAGCCTACATGGCAGCATGTGGCACACCATAGGAGCCAACAAGGTGAGTATGGGATGGGTGGACAGATGGCAATGCCAACTGTGACCACACTTCACTGTGGGTGAGTGTGGTGGAGTGTGGGAGTGTCATGTTCGGCATAATGAGAAGAGAAGGTGCTGCCGATGAGAGTTGAACCCGCGACCACTAAGACCAAAGGTACCCATTGGGACATTCTTGCTTCCACACTTCACTGTGGGTGAGTGTGGTGGAGTGTGGGAGTGTCATGTTCGGCATAATGAGAAGAGAAGGTGCTGCCGATGAGAGTTGAACCCGCGACCACTAAGACCAAAGGTACCCACTGCCGATAAGAGTTGAACCCCCTTTTTCCATTGTTTTGAATGGATGGGTTGCTGTACTTCAAATGTGGTGCTCAGTTGAATTCTCCTTACTTTGGTTAGCCCCACGATCTCTCTGTTCTTCTTACTGCCCTAGTTTCATGAAACATTTTCCTTCAAAAAGCCCACCAGCAGCATCCCACTTCGCATACTGGTGCATCATCATCCTAGAGTGCTGGTCTGGTTCTTCCTTCTTGCATTCGTACGCAATGGCAGGTCCCTCGGGAGTAATCAGCTCACGGGTTCAATTCCTGTGGAGATTGGCTCTCTACTATCTCTGGCATCCCTGTAAGGCTCCTTTCTGCCACACGAGCATAAGACTGGGCTAAGCTGGCTCGTTTTTGGGCCATGGAAAGCCGGTGGGCTGACAAGCCAAGCCGGAGTCTCCACTCGACGGTATACATGGGCAAACGAGTCGAGTTTTTCCTCGACTCGTTCGAGGGACTCGAAAGGCTCGAGTTTCGAGTTTGTTTTTTTGTAAAAAAAACTTGGATGCTCGAGTCGAGTTTTGCTCGCGAGTTAAAAAAACTCGTGAAAAACTTGGCTACCAAGCAAGTTTTTTCAGAACTCGCAAGTTTTTGGGGCTTGTGAGCATTTTGCCACCAGATCCGCCCGCGCCTAGCATTCCGCTGCTAGATCCGCCCGCACCTAGCATTCCGCCGCCAGATCCGGCCGCCCCTAGCATTCCGCCGCCAGATCCGGCCGCACCTAGTATTCCGCCGCCCGATCCGCCCGCACATAGCATTCCGCCGCTAGATCCGCCCGCACCTAGCACTCCGCCGCCAGATCTGAACGCACATAGCATTCCGCCGCCAGATCCGCCGGCACATAGCATTCCGCCGCTAGATCCGCCCGCACCTAGCATTCCGCCGCCATATCTGCCCGCACCTAGCATTCCGCCGCTAGATCCGCGCGGCATTTCCTTTCACTAAACTGGTTTCGTGGCGTGGTGGGTAAGGGGGGTGTTTAACGAGTCGAGTTTTACTTGACTCGGACGAGTTTTCTTTGAACTCGTCCGAGTGTTGAAAAAACTCGGTAATATGGTCGAGTTTCGAGTTTGCTTTGTGGCACAAAAAACTTGGCGAGTTTTCCTCGACTCGACTCGTGTGTGAAAAAAAGCTCGTCAAAACGAGTCGAGTAAAACTCGACTCGTCTTTTGCCCATGTATACTCGACGGGCCGGGCTGACTCGGCCCGTGGCTCGTCCGTCGTAGCAAGCCTTTGATAATGTGTGATCCCCCCCCCCCCCCCCCAACCTACTATCTCGTCTCTCTCGAATTGGTCACCTTTTTGACCTCTACATTTCCTTCTCGTCACTGGCCCCATTCCCTTCCCTATCGTGTCCTGCAAACACGCCAATGAACTCATATTTTCTTTCCGTGCGTCCACCCGCCACATCACCACCACAGCTCTCTCAACTCCAACTTGCTCTCAGAGCAATAACCGAACCAAAACTACTTGCGCACCAGATAGGGGTGGAGAGTTTCAGAACCGCGCTCTTCAAGCCTTCAAGTCTTAAGGCACACGACACGGATTTTGCTCATGCCTTGATTGAACACCCTGATTGGGACAGGTCACTTGCCTCCAACCAGCTCAATGGCTCCATCCCGGATGACACTGGCGTCCTCACCAAGTTGAGAAGCATGTAAGAAGTTACGCTTTTGTTGTTCTTCTCTCATCTCCTGTGCGCTCCCAAGAATCTTTCCCCACGCTGTTCAGTATACCTCACTTTCTTTGCTCTCCCTCTTTCCCTTCATTTCTCTATGGATGCATTCTCTTCACCAGCCTATCTCATCTCGTCCGTCTCCAAGGGACGACCATCTTCTTTTGCTATTCACCCTTTGTATGGTCTTCCCCAACCTCATTGCTGTCCCGCCTCTCTTCTGTCTTGTCTTCTCTGGTATCCCGAGTCTAAGTTGCAGAAGACGCAGGGAGCGTCCTGCGTCTAGTGTCTAGACGCCATAACCTCAGTGATACTTATATTTTTGGCATTCTTTTTCCACTCAGAGATGTTTCAAGCAACCAGCTGTCTGGCAGCATTCCTGCTACCATCAGCACACTCACCCAAGTTTCTCGCCTGTCAGTTGCCCTCTTGTCTAGCGCTGTCAATTTCCTCTCACAGGAGAGCTTTTCTCATGATGAGCGCGAGCTAAGAACACAAGGGGGTGACTTTGATACATACGTGTGTCCATGCAATGAAGTCATTCGTGGAGTGCCCCCTTTTTCCATTGTTTTGAATGGATGGGTTGCTGTGCTTCAAATGTGGTGCTCAGTTGAATTCTCCTTACTTTGGTTAGCCCCACGATCTCTCTGTTCTTCTTACTGCCCTAGTTTCATGAAACATTTTCCTTCAAAAAGCCCACCAGCAGCATCCCACTTCGCATACTGGTGCATCATCATCCTAGAGTGCTGGTCTGGTTCTTCCTTCTTGCATTCGTACGCAATGGCAGGTCCCTCGGGAGTAATCAGCTCACGGGTTCAATTCCTGTGGAGATTGGCTCTCTACTATCTCTGGCATCCCTGTAAGGCTCCTTTCTGCCACACGAGCATAAGACTGGGCTAAGCTGGCTCGTTTTTGGGCCATGGAAAGCCGGTGGGCTGACAAGCCAAGCTGGAGTCTCCACTCGACGGGCCGGGCTGACTCGGCCCGTGGCTCGTCCGTCGTAGCAAGCCTTTGATAATGTGTGATCCCTCCCCCCCAACCTACTATCTCGTCTCTCTCTGAATTGGTCACCTTTTTGACCTCTACATTTCCTTCTCGTCACTGGCCCCATTCCCTTCCCTATCGTGTCCTGCAAACACGCCAATGAACTCATACTTTCTTTCCGTGCGTCCACCTGCCACATCATCACCACAGCTCTCTCAACTCCAACTTGCTCTCAGGATCTTTGCCCTCTGCAATCACAAAGCTCACTGCTCTTACATTCCTGTAAATAATCCATTGTATTGTTTTTCTTTGTCAGAAACCTTCGTAGAGTGTGCAACAAAAGCTATTGTAGTAGCACAAGTTAGGTACGATCAAGGGCTGAGCCAGGGCAGGGCCGGCACAAATCAAGGCTAAGTGGGAATATACGCTCAAACCTGTTTGCGTTTAGCGTATACACGCTAGCGTGTATACGCAAAACGCTAAACGCTATCGAATTCGCTATACGCTCGCCAATTTTTTTTTGGGGCAGCCCGGCCAGAAAATTTCAACCTATACGGTTCACTTCGGAATTGCACGACGAAGACATTGGCGGGGTCAGATGGCACGTCCGCGCTGTGTGCTAGCGTGGACGTGGGTTGAAAGTTCGTGTCGCAAATGGAAAGTCACGTTCGTCGAGTCGCGCCTGCACGTTCCCTCACATTTTGGTGTTCACTATCAGTACCGCATTCAAACCCTTCGCAACCAACACCTCTCCAATTTTTGTTGGCCATCTTCCCACTCCCACAATCAACTCGCCATAAAACAAGCACACCCCCAACATCCAACTCATTAGGTCTTCTCTCGCTACCAGCAGAGCACTAGGCATTCCCTAGCGCATGGTGCCTATGTCGACGACTACTACCTCTCCTCTAACGCCATCGTCAGTTAACACCGTTGGCAGTTCTCAAACTCTCTATCTGAGGCACGGGAGTATCTCCCCGACGTTGACCATGCCGTCTTCAAGCACTTCCGCATCATCAAGAGGGTCGAGGGAAAAGCTCAGCAGTACGAGTGCAAATTCTGCAGCAACGTCTACACTGGTGCTGCCATCCGATGCGCGCAACACTTCACGTCGTGGAAGGGGATGAAACGCCGTGAAGTGGTGCTTTGCAAGGATGCGCCGCAAGATGTGCGCTTGGCCATGCGCGCGAAATACGAGGCAAAGCGCGCTGCGGCCGAAGAGAAGAGGCGGGCAGCAGCTGAAGCGGTTGCCGCGGTCAAGGCTAATGGTGTGAAGCGGGCGTGCATCACCGATTACCTTGAGGGGGACGCGGCTGCAAGAAAGAGAGAAGCGGACGAGGCACTTGCGCTTGCTTGGGCCGCCCTCCATATCCCCGAGCGCCACATTGACCATCCTCTGATGGTCAATGCATTGAACCTCGTCAAGCGCGCCGGCGTCGACTACGTCCCTCCCAAGAGGAAATACATCGGCGGTGCTGGCCTTCTCTCGTGTCGCAACGGGATCGAGCAGGGTTTGGTGGGCATTAAGGCGAGCTGGAAGAGGACGGGCGTGACGGTTTCGTCCGACATGATGACGGACCGCAACGGCAGACCGCAGGCCAACGTGCTTCTCGTAAACGATTCCGGCGCCGTCTTCACCGACTGTATTGACTGCAACATGGAGAGGAAAACCGGAGGTTACGTGGCGGGGATTCTTAGGCCAGTGGTGGAGGAAGTGGGTCCAAAAAACGTTGTTGCGTTCTGCATGGACGGGTGGTCAAACTATGCGGTGGCGGTGAAGCAGCTCTTACAGGAGTGGCCGCACATTCAGGATGTGCCGTGCGCCACTCACGTGTTGGATCTTCTCATGGAAGATGTCGGGAAGATGGGATGGGCTAAGCCGGTGGTCGACAAGGGAGGGGAGATATCTAGCTTCGTCCGCAACCACCACTGGACCCGAGGGTACCTGCGGAAGCCGGAATTGGTGGAGGGGAAGGTTCTGCAGGCGCTGAAGCCGGCTGGAACCCGATTCGGGACCAACTACACAGCCATATCCCGACTATGTGCGATGCGCGGCAGCCTTACCAACATGGTGACGAGCGAGGGTTGGAAGGAGTGGGCGGTAGGGGACCGGAAGAAATCGTGTGACGGGTTCAGTGCGCTGATCCATGATGCTGCCTGGTGGAAGACGGCCGAGTTCTTCGTCGCACTGCTGAAGCTGCCTTTTAAGGTGATGAGGCAGACGGACGGGCATGCCGTGGGGATGATGGGGAGGCTGTACGATTTGATGCTGCAGCTGACTGAGGACGTGGGGGGCTTGCTCGATGCGGACGAGGAGCAGCTGAGCGACGGGGACAAGGACAAGATCCGCCGCATCCTCAGAGACCGCTGGGACGGCAGCCTCGCATGCGCCATGCATGTCGCTGGCCGCATCCTCAACCCCGCGAATCAGGAGGAAGATATTTTCGGCACTGATCCCGAGTGCACGAAAGTCTTCAAGGCGTTCCTCAGCCAGCAGGCCGAGTTCCTTGCAAGCCGCGGGGATGGGGGGGATGACGCGTGCGACATCTTGCTTGAGCTGGGGGACGGGCTGAGGGCGTTCCTTGACATGAAGGGTTCTTTTGGGATGCCGGAAGCCGTGGCACAGAGGAAGCTGGTGAAAGAGGGAAAGTATAGCATGGTGAAGTGGTGGCAGTGGAATGGGACTGATGCCCCTCGAGTGGCGGGGCTCGCGGTACGGGTGCTGTCTCAGGCCGTGTCAGCCTCACCTTGTGAGCGTGGATGGTCCTCGTGGGATGCCGTCCACACCGCACGTCGCAACAGGCTCGGATCCGCCAAGTGCAGGGACTTGGTCTATGTTGCGCACAACTGGAATGTTGTGCGCAACTGGGACACGCGCGTTGATGCCTTGCCACATGTGGTGCCCGGGATTGGAGCGGAGCCTCCTATCCCGGCATGATACAATGGGCTGGAAGACGAGACGAAGGGAGAGGATGAGGAGGAAGGCGAAGACGACATCCTCGAAGACGAGTACGCTAACTAGAGGGGGAATATGTGGCATTTAGTAGTGATGATAGTGATGATAGTAGTGATGACAGTAGTTATGTGTAGGCCGTGGTATATGTGTAATGTGGAAAAAAAAAAATCTCTGAAACTTCAGGCCCCATATGCATATCCCCCCCCCCCCCCCTCCCCCCTCCCCGCGCCTTTTTTTGACCCTGCCCGGGAAGTTTTTTTTCTGCCCGGAAAAGCGTATTTCCAAACCCGTCCCTACAGCGTATAGCGTATATAAGAGTGCGTATATACGATAAGCGTATATACGCAATAAGCGTATATTCCCACTAAGAATCAAGGTGGGCAGCTTTCCGAAGACAGTGATTCTCTGTGTTTGAACCACATCGTTTTATTCCATTTATGTGCTCAAACATTCGTTCACAGAACAGTTAAGCCTTGGAAAGTCCGTTTACAGCATTTGTGATTCAGGCCAAACTCGGGCAACCCTGTGACGAACCACCCATGGCTGATTGGAACCCCACCTGGCCATCAGGCTGGTGAGGTTCAAAATGGGCCAACCCGATTGATCCTTCCTCATGTCCAGTCTCATGCTAATAATCATCGTCCCACCTTCCTTCTCACCAATTTGTGCATCGCCCTTGCACGCCTCCCACATGTCCCTCGTCTCCCTGTCTCGGACAGCTCCCTCGCTAACAACCGGCTCACCAGCTCCATCCCCGCTGGCATTGGCTTGCTGACAAAGCTGGTAGCCATGTAAGGATCCATTGTAGGTGCTTCGCCCACATTTCTAGGCATGAGCAATAACCGAACCAAAACCACTTGCGCACCAGATGGGGGTGGAGAGTTTCAGAACCGCGCTCTTCAAGCCTTCAAGTCTTAAGGCACACGACACAGATTTTGCTCATGCCTTGATTGAACACCCTGATTGGGACAGGTCGCTTGCCTCCAACCAGCTCAACGGCTCCATTCCGGCAGACATTGGCGCCCTCACCAAGTTGACAAATATGTAAGAAGATACGCTTTTGTTGTTCTTCTCACATCTCCTGTGCTCTCCCAGGACTCTTTCCCCCCCTTTTCAGTATAGCACGACCTCTTTTATCTCCCTCAGTTCTCCCCTATATCCCTTCACTTCCCTGTTTCGATTGATCACTTCCTTTTCCCTTCATTGAGATCTTATCTTCTTTCTTGTGATCAAATTCTCACAAGATATTTTCTGCAAGTGGATGTCGTAATATCATAATTCCAATATTCGTGTTGCCTCACATTCTTCTAGCATTTTGCCTCGTCTCGTCTTCTCCAAAGGACGACCATCTTCATATGCTAATCACCCTTTGTATGGTCTTACCCAACCTCATCGCTGTCCTCCCTCGCTTCAGTCTGGTCTTCTCTTGTATGCTACAACGTCACTATAACCCCAGTGGTATTTTATAATCTGGCTTCATTTCAGAGCCTTTTCAAGCAACCAGTTGTCTGGCAGCATTCCTGCTGCCATCAGCACACTCGCCCAACTTCTTTGCCTGTTAGTGACTCTCTACTCTAGTCTAGTGCTGTCAGTTTCCTCTCACAGGGGAGCTTCTTTTTTATGTTAAGCGTGAGCTAACAACATTAGGGGCGTACATGCATGCATTAAAGTCTTTTGCGAAGCACCCATTTAGATCCCATGATCAGAGTTGTGACTGGATGGGGTGTGGTGAAAAGTCTCAGATAAAATCTTCCTGGTGTAGTAGCCCCATTCTATTTCCCATCACAATATCACTGGTTTTTACTTACTCCCCTACTTTCATACATACACCAAATCCCGCGAGACTAGCATCAGCCTTCTTCTCATCCTAGTGCTTGATCGGATCAACACGATTTGGTTCTGTGCAGTTTGGTTTGTTTTTTTCTGAATTGAGCCATCGTCCTTGAGCCACAAGTTTAGTACGGACCAGTTTGGGTGTGAATATAACCTTGAAACCAGAGAGTGTTGTAGCTTTATTTCAAGCTCTAATTTTCTCATAGTCTACGACGCCCCCTTCCACCTAGTCATGACCATGTGGCCCGGCCTGACCCGACCCGACCCGACTTGGCTGGGCCAGATGGGTTCCCGGGTCGGGCCAGCTTCGAGCCAAGCTTGTGGAGGGTCTGACTCGACCCGAGTTTTGAAATTCGGGTCAGAACTGACCCGACCCCGGGTCGGGTCGGGTCGGGCCAGGCTGACCCGCCCTGTTACGGGGTACGGGTGTGTATTAGCTGTAGTGAAAAGTGCTGTGCATGCGGCGCCCGTCAATCAGTACGAATTGGTACTAGTTTATGTGCTGGGCCCACTTATGAACGGTGGTTGTTTTAAGACATGGCGCGTGCAGCCTCGAAGGTGAAATCGCACTAGTAAAACGTGAACTCGTGAGTATACTATCCCACCAGTGCGGTCTCCTTTAATAGCAGAGTAACATCTTCATAGTAAATAGAAATGTCGGAAAACATGGTTCTGTAGGCTTTAAAATAGCTACTAACTTAGCTTAGGTAACATTAGTGGCTGAAGTTTGGCTACTGGGCGTGGCGCGTGCTCATGTTCTGATGACCGTTCAATCCTCGACATCAAATTTATGTAGGGTTTCGAACCCTACAGAGTTGGCCCGGCCCGAATTCCCCGACCAAGACCCGATATCGGGTCGGGTCAATCCTGGCTCGAAACCCGTCCCGACTCAGCCCAAGTTCTGATGTCGAGGGACTTCTTAATCCTCGTCATCAAATTTGTCTAGGGTTTCGAACCCTACAGAGTTGAAATCGGGTTGGGTCAATCCTGGCCCAAAACCCGGCCCTGACTCGGCCCAAGTTCCGTACTTGGGTCGGGTTTTAGCTCGGGTTCAGTCGGGCCAACCCGCGTGGGGCACATTTCTGAAATCCCTGACCCGACCAGCCCTAAACTACGGGTCGGGTTGGTTAGGTTTTCCCAACTTCCTTGCTCAAATGTATCTTAACAGTCTAATCAATAGAACTGCTGCTCTCACAACCACGGCCTCCAAGTTTCTCTCCTTGAACACTTCACTATCGTTACACTGGCTGAAACATAAAAAGGAGCTGTTATCTAAAAAGAACCGTGGGAAACACACCAATGTTAGGCTATGAGGGAGCTGGAGCTTCGGCGTGGCTCGGATAGTTGTTGAAAACAAACCGGCCGAACAGAAGAACTGGTTCAATTTGTTGAAAAAAAAAACGGCCGCAAAAAAGAAAAACGGTATAGTTTGGGTAAAAAACGAACCGAACCGCGGTTATTTTTTGTGCTCATGCGGACTTTTATCATTTCACCTCACTATAACCTCAGTGGTGTTTATAATTTGACAAGAGTTGCCCTCTTGTCTAGTGCTGTCAATTTCCTCTCACAGGAGAGCTTTTCTCATGATGAGCGCGAGCTAAGAACACAAGGGGGTGACTTTGATACATACGTGTGTCCATGCAATGAAGTCATTCGTGGAGTGCACCCTTTTTCCATTGTTTTGAATGGATGGGTTGCTGTACTTCAAATGTGGTGCTCAGTTGAATTCTCCTTACTTTGGTTAGCCCCACGATCTCTCTGTTCTTCTTACTGCCCTAGTTTCATGAAACATTTTCCTTCAAAAAGCCCACCCGCAGCATCCCACTTCGCATACTGGTGCATCATCATCCTAGAGTGCTGGTCTGGTTCTTCCTTCTTGCATTCGTACGCAATGGCAGGTCCCTCGAGAGTAATCAGCTCACGGGTTCAATTCCTGTGGAGATTGGCTCTCTACTATCTCTGACATCCCTGTAAGGCTCCTTTCTGCCACACGAGCATAAGACTGGGCTAAGCTGGCTCGTTTTTGGGCCATGGAAAGCCGGTGGGCTGACAAGCCAAGCCGGAGTCTCCACTCGACGGGCCGGGCTGACTCGGCCCGTGGCTCGTCCGTCGTAGCAAGCCTTTGATAATGTGTGATCCCTCCCCCCCAACCTACTATCTCGTCTCTCTCGAATTGGTCACCTTTTTGACCTCTACATTTCCTTCTCGTCACTGGCCCCATTCCCTTCCCTATTGTGTCCTGCAAACACGCCAATGAACTCATATTTTCTTTCCGTGCGTCCACCCGCCACATCATCACCACAGCTCTCTCAACTCCAACTTGCTCTCAGAGCAATAACCGAACCAAAACTACTTGCGCACCAGATAGGGGTGGAGAGTTTCAGAACTGCACTCTTCAAGCCTTCAAGTCTTAAGGCACACGACACGGATTTTGCTCATGCCTTGATTGAACACCCTGATTGGGACAGGTCCCTTGCCTCCAACCAGCTCAACGGCTCCATCCCGGATAACACTGGCGTCCTCACCAAGTTGAGAAGCATGTAAGAAGTTACGCTTTTGTTGTTCTTCTCTCATCTCCTTTGCGCTCCCAAGAATCTTTCCCCGCGCTGTTCAGTATACCTCACTTTCTTTGCTCTACCTCTTTCCCTTCATTTCTCTATGGATGCATTTTCTTCACCAGCCTATCTCGTCTCGTCCGTCTCCAAGGGACGACCATCTTCTTTTGCTATTCACCCTTTGTATGGTCTTCCCCAACCTCATTGCTGTCCCGCCTCTCTTCTGTCTTGTCTTCTCTGGTATCCCGAGTCTAAGTTGCAGAAGACGCAGGGAGCATCCTGCGTCTAGCGTCTAGACGCTATAACCTCAGTGATACTTATATTTTTGGCATTCTTTTTCCACTCAGAGATGTTTCAAGCAACCAACTGTCTGGCAGCATTCCTGCTACCATCAGCACACTCACCCAAGTTTCTCTCCTGTCAGTTGCCCTCTTGTCTAGTGCTGTCAATTTCCTCTCACAGGAGAGCTTTTCTCATGATGAGGGCGAGCTAAGAACACAAGGGGGTGACTTTGATACATACGTGTGTCCATGCAATGAAGTCATTCGTGGAGTGCCCCCTTTTTCCTTTGTTTTGAATGGATGGGGTGGTGCTCAGTTGAATTCTCCTTACTTTGGTTAGCCCCACGATCTCTCTGTTCTTCTTACTGCCCTAGTTTCATGAAACATTTTCCTTCAAAAAGCCCACCAGCAGCATCCCACTTCGCATACTGGTGCATCATCATCCTAGAGTGCTGGTCTGGTTCTTCCTTCTTGCATTCGTACGCAATGGCAGGTCCCTCAAGAGTAATCAGCTCACGGGTTCAATTCCTGTGGAGATTGGCTCTCTACTATCTCTGGCATCCCTGTAAGGCTCCTTTCTGCCACACGAGCATAAGACTGGGCTAAGCTGGCTCGTTTTTGGGCCATGGAAAGCCGGTGGGCTGACAAGCCAAGCCGGAGTCTCCACTCGACGGGCCGGGCTGACTCGGCCCGTGGCTCGTCCGTCGTAGCAAGCCTTTGATAATGTGTGATCCCTCCCCCCCAACCTACTATCTCGTCTCTCTCGAATTGGTCACCTTTTTTACCTCTACATTTCCTTCTCGTCACTGGCCCCATTCCCTTCCCTATCGTGTCCTGCAAACACGCCAATGAACTCATATTTTCTTTCCGTGCGTCCACCCGCCACATCATCACCACAGCTCTCTCAACTCCAACTTGCTCTCAGGATCTTTGCCCTCTACAATCACAAAGCTCACTGCTCTTACATTCCTGTAAATAATCCATTGTATTGTTTTTCTTTGTCAGAAACCTTTGCAGAGTGTGCAACAAGAGCTATTGTAGTAGCACAAGTTAGGTACGATCAAGGGCTGAGCCAGGGCAGGGCCGGCACAAATCAAGGTGGGCAGCTTTCCGAAGACAGTGATTCTCTGTGTTTGAACCACATCGTTTTATTCCATTTATGTGCTCAAACATTCGTTCACAGAACAGTTAAGCCTTGGAAAGTCCGTTTACAGCATTTGTGATTCAGGCCAAACTCGGGCAACCCTGTGACGAACCGCCCATGGCTGATTGGAACCCCACCTGGCCATCAGGCTGGTGAGGTTCAAAATGGGCCAACCCGATTGATCCTTCCTCATGTCCAGTCTCATGCTAGTAATTAGGGATGAGCAAGATCCCGAATGCCTGTTCGGTTCGCCTCGAACATGTTCGAGGCGAACCGAACAGGCTTTTTTTTTGGCTAAATTGTTCGGGCCGAACATGTTCGGTGTTCGGCCGAACATGTTGGACGTTCGGCTTTGGAATTTGCCTCTCCAAGCCGAACACGAACATGTTCGTGTTCGGCTGGGATTCGACGCGAACACCAAATGTGTTGGCGTCAAAATTGGCCGCGACCAGATTTAGGTCGCGGCCAATTTTAGTTTGAGCTCATTTCGTGAGCTCAAACTCAGAAGTTGTTTATAGGCTTTAGCGCTCCCTCACACAGCCGCCCTAGCCTCCTTCTAAGTGCAAGCAAGTGCACGTTATTACTTGGAGTGTAAATGAACGAACATTAGATTAGATAGAAGAACTATGCATAGGGTTTAACGTAGTGTAGGGAGTTTAGGGTTACTAGGGAGGTTCAGCGAGCATCTCCGCAAAGGGCTCAAGTAGGGCGTATCATTCGCTCTAGGATTCGGATCGGGCATTAGGAACGTGCGGCACCATCCAACGCTAACGTTGCCTTAGGGGGTTTTGGGGTTTATGGTCGAGGGCAGAGTGATGGCTTCCAGGGGTGGTGGATCCATAGGCCGAGGTGCAGGCAGGGCTCAGCGCAGCGCACCGGGATCTCCACCACGACCTATGCAGGGGCGAGTAGGGGATGGACCGGGTGGAGCCGGCGCGATCTTCGTTGGGGGGTTGCTTACCGTACCGGCGCCGAGCTCTCGTCGCTCTTTCCGTTACGACGGCCCTCGGCCCCCTCCTTCGGGGCAGACGCCGACGCAGCCGGAGAGTGACAGTGAGGAGGAGGATGAGGAGGAGGATGGTGAGGGCGAGAAGGAGGAGGACACTGAGGGGAGCGGGGATGACAGCGAGGCGGCGTGGGACCCAGAGACGCATGGCGGTGGGGAGGGGGGAGATGATGATGATGAAGACCACGAGATGGATGGGTTGGAGCCATCGGGGCGGGAGGAGGAGGTGGGAGAGGGTGGTGGAAGGGCGGCGACAGAGGCGGGATCACAGCATGTGCATGAAGGGGGAGGGAGCGTGGGGGTTAAGGTGGGGGGGGGGAAGGCCGTGACCATTAGGGAGCCGAGGCAGAGGAAGAAAGCGAACAAGTTGAGAGAGCGTGCGTATCCCTGCACGTTCACTGGGGAGCCCTTGGGCGAGGGTGTGATCGCTCCCGAGTTCCTAGACGAGGACGGAGGGTCCGAGAGTAGTAAGGGGACTGGCAAGGGTAATAGGAAGCCGGGGTGGCAAGTTATGATGTTCGGACCGTTAGGGGCAGACGATAAGCGTCAGTGCAAGATTTGCACGGATAGGATTTCGTGGAAGCAATCCACAACAACCCCGGGCGAGCGGCACTTTGCGAGCTTCCACACTGCACACATGCATGTGTGGCATCACCGTTACCACACCCCGTCCGTTCACTTGCCAGGGGAGACGTTTCCACGAGGGGGCTACAAGGGAGTGCCGGATGGCTACGTCTATCAGTGGCCACATGCGAAGACTTGGCCGCAGCTCGCCAAGGGGAAAGCGATGGCGACTGGTGGAGGTGATGGGTCAGGAGGGATCGAGCGGTGGATGACAACCAAACTGACCTCGGTGCAGCTACGGCAGGCGATCACGAAGCTGGTGGTCACCTGCGACCTCCCCTTCCGCATCGTGGAGGCCGAGGCTGTAAGTGCCCCATCCCATCCTATGCATGATTGGGCAAGTTTGTGGTTAGTGGACGTGTCTGTCCCTTTGTGTTTACATCAGTTTTTGTGTGGCCCAGTGCAGTGCTATATTATTTTCATCCCATCCCCCTGACGTGTACTCCCTCTCCCCCCTTGTCTCTTCCCCTCTCCAGTTTCGTGAGCTACTCATCCTGTTAAACCGCAACTGCGCGCAGAAAAACTTCATCCCCTCGCGCTGGACGGTTTCCTGCGACACAGTGGTCTATGCGGCTGCCGCTCTTCAGTCAGCCATTGCGGAGATGCTGACGAAGGAGGGGGAGCTGGGGTGCAGGGTGTCGTTCACCATCGACATGTGGACGTCGCCCAACAACAGGGCGTGGCTAGTGGTAACGGGTCACTGGATCGACGAGAATTACCAGCTGCGCACAATGGTGTTTGAATTCCGCGAGATTCACGGGCGTCACACGGGCAAGCAGATGGCGAGGGTGGTTGAGGAGACGGTGGTGCAGTGGGGGTTGGAGACGCGTTGTCTTGGGTTCACCTCTGACAACGCCTCCAGCAACACTGCCGCTTTCAGGTGGATGTCGGAGGAGGGTGGTGGCCAGTGCTTCTTCAACTCGCGCATGCACTTCCGGTACGAAAGGGAGTGTGCGTGGGATGTGCGATGAGGGAGACTGGGTGCGTCGTTCCTGTGATGTGAACATGTTGTGGTTGTAGTACAGGCGGGTGGGCCTATGCGGCTTGAGAGTGGTAGTGTATTTTGGATCTATGCCAATGTGTACTCACACTTCCCTTTCTCTCCGCCATGAATGTTTTGTGGTGTGCGCAGATGCCTGGCACACGTGATCAACCTTGCAGTGAAGGCAGCACTCGCAGTGACCGCCATCCGCAAGTTGCTGAAAATTCTGAGAGAGATGGCGTCGTGGATAGGCTACTCGCCGCAGCGCTCGGGGAAGTTCTTGGGCCTTCAGCGGACTCTGAACGCACAGGGCAACCCCGCCAAACCAAAGCCAGCATTGAAGCTGGTGCAGGACAGTCCCACACGCTGGGGGTCCACCCACGACATGGTCGAGCGAGCCGGGGTTCTGCAGGAACCCATCTCTATCTTCTTTGCCCAGTCACAGGTGTGTGTGTGTGCCAGATGTTGTGTATGCTGTTTTATGTGTTGGTATGTCGGTCGGGGTGTTTTCTTCTGGGACTTGCACCACTGTTGGCCATGCTTGACTAAACTTTCCGGACCTCCAACAACCTCAACCACCTCACTTTCCATCCTATCACCCGCCCACCCACCCATACGTTCTACCCGACAGGGCGTGTCGAAGGCTGACAAGGCGAAGATGGACACCTTGCGCCTGACGGACGCAGACTGGGAGACTCTGCATTCTGTCAAGACCTTCCTCAGCCCATTCGCCAAAGTCTCCAAGGCCGCAGAGGGAGCGGCGTACCCTACAGTGTCGATGGTCCTGCCGTACTACAACGGCCTGATCGACGCTATGGAGTCGCGCCTTGCCAAGGGGCCATCGGCTACGCTGAAGCCGATGATTGAGGCGGCGCTGGGTCTCTTGAAGAAGTATGAGTTGATGTCGAGCAACGAGTTGTGGATCGCGATCGCCACCTTCCTGGACCCTTCCATGAAGGCGGCGTGGTTCGACGACGCGCACTGGGAGACGCTACATCCCGATACAGAGCGGAGGGCGAGGCCTCGTCCCTCGTCAGGCGAGGTGATCCAGGTGGTTCGCGAACGCGTGGCCGAGTACCAGGCCCGGGCTGCAGCGATTTCCCCTCAGCCGACCCCACTTGCCCCAGTGACGGAGGAGGAGGAGGGAGACGCGGCGGATGACGACGAAAACACCGAGTTTCTCCCTAGTCGCCGACGCCTTGCGGCGCGTCTGTCGGCGAGCCAGGAGGCGGGGAGGGGTGGGATGGTGCAGGATGACGAGGTTGGCAGGTACTTATCTGAGAGGGTGCGGTGCGACGTGTCAGCGTTGGAGTATTGGCGCAGCGCCACCAACATGCAGACGCTGAGGCGCATGGCCCGGGATTATCTTGCCATCCCTGTCACGTCCGCGTCGAGCGAGCGCGTGTTCTCCCTCGGCCGCAACCTCATATCCTGGAAGCGGCACCGCCTAGCCTCTCAGAGGACGCGAGCTTCCATGATTCTCGGATCATGGTACACCTCACACCCTGGACAGAGGATCAGCGAGGGCCGCCGTCCAAAAGGCGAGGCACCACCAGAGTTCGCCATTGAAGGCGAGGGGGAGGAGGAGGACGACGAGTGGGAGGAGGAGGAGGGGGAGGAGGAGCAGGTGGGGGTGGGTGTTGGCGACACCTCTGACGCGGAGCATGCTGTTGTTGGTAGTAGCAGTGGTGTGCAGGCGTAGGATGTAATTTGGCAGTGACTTTTATATAGGCACTACATGATGGTGTCGTATGCTAGTGTGCGTTGCATGATTATATATACACCCTCCACCCCCTATCTATCTTCCCAACCCTCCAGATTCGGAGTTTCTCTATTGTGACTATAATGAAAGTGGCCACGGGCGAACTCGAACATGTTCGAGTTCGTCCACACGTACTAAATGTTCGCCCCCAAGGGCGAACGGCGAACAGCACCTGAACCCTAAGTTGTTCGCCGAACCGAACTGTGTTCGGTTCGGGAAAAGATGATGTTCGAGCGAACTCGAACCCAAACGTGTTCGAGTTCGCCATTTGCTCATCCCTACTAATAATCACCGTCCCACCTTCCTTCTCACCAATTTGTCCATCGCCCTTGCACGCCTCCCACGTGTCCCTCGTCTCCCTGTCTCGGACAGCTCCCTCGCTAACAACCGGCTCACCAGCTCCATCCCCGCTGGCATTGGCTTGCTGACAAAGCTGGTAGCCATGTAAGGATCCATTGTAGGTGCTTCGCCCACATTCCTAGGCATGAGCAATAACCGAACCAAAACCACTTGCGCACCAGATGGGGGTGGAGAGTTTCAGAACCGCGCTCTTCAAGCCTTCAAGTCTTAAGGCACACGACACGGATTTTGCTCATGCCTTGATTGAACACCCTGATTGGGACAGGTCGCTTGCCTCCAACCAGCTCAACGGCTCCATTCCGGCAGACATTGGCGCCCTCACCAAGTTGACAAATATGTAAGAAGATACGCTCTTGTTGTTCTTCTCACATCTCCTGTGCTCTCCCAGGACTCTTTCCCCCCCTTTTCAGTATAGCACGACCTCTTTTATCTCCCTCAGTTCTCCCCTATATCCCTTCACTTCCCTGTTTCGATTGCTCACTTCCTTTTCCCTTCATTGAGATCTTATCTTCTTTCTTGTGATCAAATTCTCACAAGATATTTTCTGCAAGTGGATGTCGTAATATCATAATTCCAATATTCGTGTTGCCTCACATTCTTCTAGCATTTTGCCTCGTCTCGTCTTCTCCAAAGGACGACCATCTTCATATGCTAATCACCCTTTGTATGGTCTTACCCAACCTCATCGCTGTCCTCCCTCGCTTCAGTCTGGTCTTCTCTTGTATGCTACAACGTCACTATAACCCCAGTGGTATTTTATAATCTGGCTTCATTTCAGAGCCGTTTCAAGCAACCAGTTGTCTGGCAGCATTCCTGCTGCCATCAGCACACTCGCCCAACTTCTTTGCCTGTTAGTGACTCTCTACTCTAGTCTAGTGCTGTCAGTTTCCTCTCACAGGGGAGCTTCTTTTTTATGTTAAGCGTGAGCTAACAACATTAGGGGCGTACATGCATGCATTAAAGTCTTTTGCGAAGCACCCATTTAGATCCCATGATCAGAGTTGTGACTGGATGGGGTGTGGTGAAAAGTCTCAGATAAAATCTTCCTGGTATAGTAGCCCCATTCTATTTCCCATCACAATATCACTGGTTTTTACTTACTCCCCTACTTTCATACATACACCAAATCCCGCGAGACTATCATCAGCCTTCTTCTCATCCTAGTGCTTGATCGGATCAACACGATTTGGTTCTGTGCAGTTTGGTTTGTTTTTTTCTGAATTGAGCCATCGTCCTTGAGCCACAAGTTTAGTACGGACCAGTTTGGGTGTGAATATAACCTTGAAACCAGAGAGTGTTGTAGCTTTATTTCAAGCTCTAATTTTCTCATAGTCTACGACGCCCCCTTCCACCTAGTCATGACCATGTGGCCCGGCCTGACCCGACCCGACCCGACTTGGCTGGGCCAGATGGGTTCCCGGGTCGGGCCAGCTTCGAGCCAAGCTTGTGGAGGGTCTGACTCGACCCGAGTTTTGAAATTCGGGTCAGAACTGACCCGACCCCGGGTCGGGTCGGGTCGGGCCAGGCTGACCCGCCCTGTTACGGGGTACGGGTGTGTATTAGCTGTAGTGAAAAGTGCTGTGCATGCGGCGCCCGTCAATCAGTACGAATTGGTACTAGTTTATGTGCTGGGCCCACTTATGAACGGTGGTTGTTTTAAGACATGGCGCGTGCAGCCTCGAAGGTGAAATCGCACTAGTAAAACGTGAACTCGTGAGTATACTATCCCACCAGTGCGGTCTCCTTTAATAGCAGAGTAACATCTTCATAGTAAATAGAAATGTCGGAAAACATGGTTCTGTAGGCTTTAAAATAGCTACTAACTTAGCTTAGGTAACATTAGTGGCTGAAGTTTGGCTACTTGGCGTGGCGTGTGCTCATGTTCTGATGACCGTTCAATCCTCGACATCAAATTTATGTAGGGTTTCGAACCCTACAGAGTTGGCCCGGCCCGAATTCCCCGACCAAGACCCGATATCGGGTCGGGTCAATCCTGGCTCGAAACCCGTCCCGACTCAGCCCAAGTTCTGATGTCGAGGGACTTCTTAATCCTCGTCATCAAATTTGTCTAGGGTTTCGAACCCTACAGAGTTGAAAACGGGTTGGGTCAATCCTGGCCCAAAACCCGGCCCTGACTCGGCCCAAGTTCCGTACTTGGGTCGGGTTTTAGCTCGGGTTCGGTCGGGCCAACCCGCGTGGGGCACATTTCTGAAATCCCTGACCCGACCAGCCCTAAACCACGGGTCGGGTTGGTTAGGTTTTCCCAACTTCCTTGCTCAAATGTATCTTAACAGTCTAATCAATAGAACTGCTGCTCTCACAACCACGGCCTCCAAGTTTCTCTCCTTGAACATTTCACTATCGTTACACTGGCTGAAACAGAAAAAGGAGCTGTTATCTAAAAAGAACCGTGGGAAACACACCAATGTTAGGCTATGAGGGAGCTGGAGCTTCGGCGTGGCTCGGATAGTTGTTGAAAACAAACCGGCCGAACAGAAGAACTGGTTCAATTTGTTGAAAAAAAAAAACGGCCGCAAAAAAGAAAAACGGTATAGTTTGGGTAAAAAACGAACCGAACCGCGGTTATTTTTTGTGCTCATGCGGACTTTTATCATTTCACCTCACTATAACCTCAGTGGTGTTTATAATTTGGCATTCTTTTTCCACTCAGAGATTTTTCAAGCAACCAACTGTCTGGCAGCATTCCTGCTACCATCAGCACACTCACCCAAGTTTCTCGCCTGTCAGTTGCCCTCTTGTCTTGTGCTGTCAATTTCCTCTCACAGGAGAGCTTTTCTCATGATGAGCGCGAGCTAAGAACACAAGGGGGTGACTTTGATACATACGTTTGTCCATGCAATGAAGTCGTTCGTGGAGTGCCCCCCTTTTCCATTGTTTTGAATGGATGGGTTGCTGTACTTCAAATGTGGTGCTCAGTTGAATTCTCCTTACTTTGGTTAGCCCCACGATCTCTCTGTTCTTCTTACTGCCCTAGTTTCATGAAACATTTTCCTTTAAAAAGCCCACCAGCAGCATCCCACTTCGCATACTGGTGCATCATCATCCTAGAGTGCTGGTCTGGTTCTTCCTTCTTGCATTCGTACGCAATGGCAGGTCCCTCAAGAGTAATCAGCTCACGGGTTCAATTCCTGTGGAGATTGGCTCTCTACTATCTCTGGCATCCCTGTAAGGCTCCTTTCTGCCACATGAGCATAAGACTGGGCTAAGCTGGCTCGTTTTTGGGCCATGGAAAGCCGGTGGGCTGACAAGCCAAGCCGGAGTCTCCACTCGACGGGCCGGGCTGACTCGGCCCGTGGCTCGTCCGTCGTAGCAAGCCTTTGATAATGTGTGATCCCTCCCCCCCAACCTACTATCTCGTCTCTCTCGAATTGGTCACCTTTTTGACCTCTACATTTCCTTCTCGTCACTGGCCCCATTCCCTTCCCTATCGTGTCCTGCAAACACGCCAATGAACTCATATTTTCTTTCCGTGCGTCCACCCGCCACATCATCACCACAGCTCTCTCAACTCCAACTTGCTCTCAGGATCTTTGCCCTCTGCAATCACAAAGCTCACTGCTCTTACATTCCTGTAAATAATCCATTGTATTGTTTTTCTTTGTCAGAAACCTTTGCAGAGTGTGCAACAAGAGCTATTGTAGTAGCACAAGTTAGGTACGATCAAGGGCTGAGCCAGGGCAGGGCCGGCACAAATCAAGGTGGGCAGCTTTCCGAAGACAGTGATTCTCTGTGTTTGAACCACATCGTTTTATTCCATTTATGTGCTCAAACATTCGTTCACAGAACAGTTAAGCCTTGGAAAGTCCGTTTACAGCATTTGTGATTCAGGCCAAACTCGGGCAACCCTGTGACGAACCGCCCATGGCTGATTGGAACCCCACCTGGCCATCAGGCTGGTGAGGTTCAAAATGGGCCAACCCGATTGATCCTTCCTCATGTCCACTCTCATGCTAATAATCACCGTCCCACCTTCCTTCTCACCAATTTGTCCATCGCCCTTGCACGCCTCCCACGTGTCCCTCGTCTCCCTGTCTCGGACAGCTCCCTCGCTAACAACCGGCTCACCAGCTCCATCCCCGCTGGCATTGGCTTGCTGACAAAGCTGGTAGCCATGTAAGGATCCATTGTAGGTGCTTCGCCCACATTCCTAGGCATGAGCAATAACCGAACCAAAACCACTTGCGCACCAGATGGGGGTGGAGAGTTTCAGAACCGCGCTCTTCAAGCCTTCAAGTCTTAAGGCACACGACACGGATTTTGCTCATGCCTTGATTGAACACCCTGATTGGGACAGGTCGCTTGCCTCCAACCAGCTCAACGGCTCCATTCCGGCAGACATTGGCGCCCTCACCAAGTTGACAAATATGTAAGAAGATACGCTTTTGTTGTTCTTCTCACATCTCCTGTGCTCTCCCAGGACTCTTTCCCCCCCTTTTCAGTATAGCACGACCTCTTTTATCTCCCTCAGTTCTCCCCTATATCCCTTCACTTCCCTGTTTCGATTGATCACTTCCTTTTCCCTTCATTGAGATCTTATCTTCTTTCTTGTGATCAAATTCTCACAAGATATTTTCTGCAAGTGGATGTCGTAATATCATAATTCCAATATTCGTGTTGCCTCACATTCTTCTAGCATTTTGCCTCGTCTCGTCTTCTCCAAAGGACGACCATCTTCATATGCTAATCACCCTTTGTATGGTCTTACCCAACCTCATCGCTGTCCTCCCTCGCTTCAGTCTGGTCTTCTCTTGTATGCTACAACGTCACTATAACCCCAGTGGTATTTTATAATCTGGCTTCATTTCAGAGCCGTTTCAAGCAACCAGTTGTCTGGCAGCATTCCTGCTGCCATCAGCACACTCGCCCAACTTCTTTGCCTGTTAGTGACTCTCTACTCTAGTCTAGTGCTGTCAGTTTCCTCTCACAGGGGAGCTTCTTTTTTATGTTAAGCGTGAGCTAACAACATTAGGGGCGTACATGCATGCATTAAAGTCTTTTGCGAAGCACCCATTTAGATCCCATGATCAGAGTTGTGACTGGATGGGGTGTGGTGAAAAGTCTCAGATAAAATCTTCCTGGTGTAGTAGCCCCATTCTATTTCCCATCACAATATCACTGGTTTTTACTTACTCCCCTACTTTCATACATACACCAAATCCCGCGAGACTATCATCAGCCTTCTTCTCATCCTAGTGCTTGATCGGATCAACACGATTTGGTTCTGTGCAGTTTGGTTTGTTTTTTTCTGAATTGAGCCATTGTCCTTGAGCCACAAGTTTAGTACGGACCAGTTTGGGTGTGAATATAACCTTGAAACCAGAGAGTGTTGTAGCTTTATTTCAAGCTCTAATTTTCTCATAGTCTACGACGCCCCCTTCCACCTAGTCATGACCATGTGGCCCGGCCTGACCCGACCCGACCCGACTTGGCTGGGCCAGATGGGTTCCCGGGTCGGGCCAGCTTCGAGCCAAGCTTGTGGAGGGTCTGACTCGACCCGAGTTTTGAAATTCGGGTCAGAACTGACCCGACCCCGGGTCGGGTCGGGTCGGGCCAGGCTGACCCGCCCTGTTACGGGGTACGGGTGTGTATTAGCTGTAGTGAAAAGTGCTGTGCATGCGGCGCCCGTCAATCAGTACGAATTGGTACTAGTTTATGTGCTGGGCCCACTTATGAACGGTGGTTGTTTTAAGACATGGCGCGTGCAGCCTCGAAGGTGAAATTGCACTAGTAAAACGTGAACTCGTGAGTATACTATCCCACCAGTGCGGTCTCCTTTAATAGCAGAGTAACATCTTCATAGTAAATAGGAATGTCGGAAAACATGGTTCTGTAGGCTTTAAAATAGCTACTAACTTAGTGGCTGAAGTTTGGCTGCTTGGCGTGGCGCGTGCTCATGTTCTGAATCCTGATGACCGTTCAATCCTCGACATCAAATTTATGTAGGGTTTCGAACCCTACAGAGTTGGCCCGGCCCGAATTCCCCGACCAAGACCCGATATCGGGTCGGGTCAATCCTGGCTCGAAACCCGTCCCGACTCAGCCCAAGTTCTGATGTCGAGGGACTTCTTAATCCTCGTCATCAAATTTGTCTAGGGTTTCGAACCCTACAGAGTTGAAATCGGGTTGGGTCAATCCTGGCCCAAAACCCGGCCCTGACTCGGCCCAAGTTCTGTACTTGGGTCGGGTTTTAGCTCGGGTTCGGTCGGGCCAACCCGCGCGGGGCACATTTCTGAAATCCCTGACCCGACCAGCCCTAAACCACGGGTCGGGTTGGTTAGGTTTTCCCAACTTCCTTGCTCAAATGTATCTTAACAGTCTAATCAATAGAACTGCTGCTCTCACAACCACGGCCTCCAAGTTTCTCTCCTTGAACATTTCACTATCGTTACACTGGCTGAAACAGAAAAAGGAGCTGTTATCTAAAAAGAACCGTGGGAAACACACCAATGTTAGGCTATGAGGGAGCTGGAGCTTCGGCGTGGCTCGGATAGTTGTTGAAAACAAACCGGCCGAACAGAAGAACTGGTTCAATTTGTTGAAGAAAAAAATAACGGCCGCAAAAAAGAAAAACGGTATAGTTTGGGTAAAAAACGAACTGAACCGCCCTGAACCGAACCGCGGTAATTTTTTGTGCTCATGCGTACTTTTATCATTTCACCTCACTATAACCTCAGTGGTGTTTATAATTTGGCATTCTTTTTCCACTCAGAGATTTTTCAAGCAACCAACTGTCTGGCAGCATTCCTGCTACCATCAGCACACTCACCCAAGTTTCTCACCTGTCAGTTGCCCTCTTGTCTAGTGCTGTCAATTTCCTCTCACAGGAGAGCTTTTCTCATGATGAGCGCGAGCTAAGAACACAAGGGGGTGACTTTGATACATACGTGTGTCCATGCAATGAAGTCATTCGTGGAGTGCACCCTTTTTCCATTGTTTTGAATGGATGGGTTGCTGTACTTCAAATGTGGTGCTCAGTTGAATTCTCCTTACTTTGGTTAGCCCCACGATCTCTCTGTTCTTCTTCCTGCCCTAGTTTCGTGAAACATTTTCCTTCAAAAAGCCCACCAGCAGCATCCCACTTCGCATGCTGGTGCATCATCATCCTAGAGTGCTGGTCTATAACATTGAACACTACCCAGTACCACTTAAGAGTCAAACCAGTCAATAGAAAACCACATGAATGCCCGTGGTTGCTGTGCCAGTGCCCTGTATACCCATCTTCACATTCCTCGGATTGCTTCCTCGTTTCTCTCTTCCTCATTTCTCGGATTTCTCTCTTCCCTGGTCTCAATCAACCAACCATCCTCGTACGCCTCTTCTTCCTCTCCCTCTTCTGTATTCGTCTCTTCCACCTCACCTTCCCCTTCTGCTCCCCTTCTCGTTGACTCCTTATTCTTCTCCTCCGCCAGCCCGTGTCTATCCCCTTCTGCTCCCCCATCCGTATACCCATTCTTCTCAACAACCCCTCACATCTTCGCTCAGTGCACTCCACTTTTTTCTATCCAGGTGCAGTGAGGTGATCCCCACCCATCCTTCTCCCGCCACTTGCACCTCCTTCCTTCAGAGACCTCTCTCACAACTACCTCACAGGCCGCGCACTGAAGCTCCTTGCTGCGCGAACCCTATATCTCTCCAGCAACTTCCTCTCGGGCCCTCTGCCCGACGGGGCATGCCAGCCTCACTCTTTTGATGCCAACTGCTTCACGTTGCCGCTTGGCTGTGCCTTGGTGCCCCAGCGACAGGAGGCAGCATGCAATGCATTCTGTGGCGTCTCCTCTGCTGCTGGTGCTGCTGCTGCTGCTGCGTGTGGAGGACATGGGGTGTGCTATCCAGAGGGGGCTAGCTTGGCACCCACATGTCTGTGTGATGCGGGATTCGTGCAATTTGGAGGGATCACCTGTGTTGCTCAAGGTAGGGGACACCACTTGAAATCTATGAAACATGACCACATACAGATTTACAGAATGGTGGGACGTCCAACTCACATGAACTCCAGTCGCTTGTTGATCGGAATTCTTAGGTATCACCCCGTCATACCTCCATATTGTTAGCGATAGACTTCCACCTCACGTCTTTTACTTGCACTTTTAATGTCCTACTTTAGTGTAGTAGTTTTTGTGGTTGGGTGTTACACCAATATCCCAACCCAACCCAAATGTGATGTGGTCAACTGAAACCTTCAACTCCAACACCAGTTGAAGATTTCAGTCGATCTTATTGGGAATTGCCCCCAATCCCCTGCCCATCTGTTCCCACCCATTTTCTAATGTACTTAGAATTCTTGAGCTCCTTTATTAAATCAATCAAGTCTCGCTCAAGTTCTTACACATATCCCACTTCTGTCCATCCGTCTGGTATGTTTGTGCAGGCCAGAACAAAAACTACTCAAGCAGTCAAGCGGTTCTCCCACCAGCATCTATACTCACCAGGGGGGGGCAGCGCGAGACGAAGGGGAACTTCACCGCAGAGCCGGTGAAGTTGTTTGTGTACGAGGCAAACCAGGGACTGTCGCGGTGTGGGCTGCAGCTCGCCTTTCACGCCAACTTTACCTTCTCCCTCTTGCCTCGATCTGGCCACGTGGGCTTCAACGGCTTAGCGTTTGTCATCTCGGCAACGGACCAGGTGGGGAGTGGCGCTGGAGTGGGGTATGGTGGAATGGACACACGGAGCATGGCGGTGGAGTTTGACACTCTGCAGAACAAGGAGCATGGCGACATGAGCAGCCACCATGTCGGGCTGAACGTTCGAGGCGAAGACAGATCGCTAGTCGCTGTGAGGTCACCCTTCCGTCTGAGCAACAGGAAGGCGTACACGGCGTGGGTGGACTATGAGCCAGGAGACCCCGGCACCATCCAGGTCTTCCTGGCTGACTCGCAGGAGAAGCCGCAGCAAGCGGTGCTGGAGTGGAGGCTGGCGCTGTGTGAGGTGCTGCAGGGTGCAGTTGATCAGCCCGCCTTCTTCTTTGGCTTCGTGGCGTCCACCACTGTGAAGCCGTTTCAGCGGCACGTCATTCTTGAATCGACAGTGGATACAGGTAAGCAGTGTGTGCTTTCAGGTGGATGGGCTTGGCATGGTGGTTAACAACATGGGAGGTCCAGTCCGGAGGATGTAAAGGAGGTGGCAACGAGACTGAGGGAGTGGATGGTGATGTAAGGAATTGTGACGATGGGGGTAGTGCTGGTGAAGATGAGGTTAGCTCTGGCGCTGATGAGGTTACCGATGGAGGTCAATTTGAAAGTGACTGCAATTTGATATGAGTCACACATTTTCTGAATCTTACATGGTGTCTTCTATCTTCGCTCTGATTGCTTTGTCTTTGTGCAGGCCTTCCTGCTTCTCCCCGAACAGTCACACGTAATCCAGGTGAGACATCGTCTCCCATGCTTCTGTTGCGACTCTCGCAACTACCTCCGTTAGAAGGACAAAAGAGGCAAGCATTGTGACAGTGTGATTGTTATTATCATCTTATAATGTGTACAGACGTTTCCCCTCGCGTTTGTTTATCTTTCCACATGTATCCTTCACTCTCCGTCTTACCATGTTTTTCTTTTCTTCTGGAGGTTCTTTGTACTAAGTACTCATGCATTCAGTACATTGGGTGTAAGAAAGAAGAATAACCTAGACAGTGTGGTTGATGGTGCACAGCACGGTGGTTGATGGTGCACAGCACGGTGCGCATAAATCTGAAGCAAACTGGAAAATGGAGAAGCTGAGCAACTTCGTTTATGGAATTAGGGAAGCGAATTTTTTATGAGAGACATGCATGAACCACGCTTGAACGGAGTGCTTGTTTGGTGGATGTTGTAATGACCACTTGAGGTGCAGATGTTATTGGATAAGGGTTGCAGTTCAGCAACGTTAGGGCAATGCACCCCAGACCATTGTACTCATTATCCCCCTTCAAGTTCTATCTTGTAACAACTTGTCACTTTCACATCTCATTCCTTTCTCTATAATTCAACTTCTGAGCATATCACAGCCTATGGCCTGCAGCTATCAACGAACACATACATGCCAGAACGGGCCAGCCCCTTCCCGCGCTATGTGAGTGCGGACTACCGTGTTGCGCCCAGCAAGCAGGACTCGTGGGTCATCAGCGACTTCCACTCCTGGGACTCCGTGCCCTTCCTCGGCTGGCCCGTCAAGGACCAAAGAGACTGCAGTGAGTGAAACCAATGGGAACCTGTAGAAGCATATTGGAGCTGATAGCTGGGCTGGTGTCTTGGTTAGTTGCTACAATCTGCGTCTTTCCATTTGCTGTTCTGCTGCTGGTCACTTTCATGTTTCAACTATCGCACAATAATCTGGGCAATATGAGTCTTCATCATTTTTCAGCCGTCATCGCATGAGCTTCAATTTTTCACGAACCAATTTTCATCATACGCAGGTGCTTGTTGGGCGTTTGCGCTGGTGGCGAGTGTGGAAGCGGCATACGGCATTGCCTTGAATGCACAGGCACCGCAGCTGTCAGTGGAGTCACTCTTTGCAGCCATGGGGCTCACCTCCGAAGCTGACAAGTGCAGCACGGGGGGCTCCCCCACCGAGGCGTTGGAAAGGCTTCTCATGCTGCCTCGCGGTGGAGTCACAGAGGTTGGAGCGCCTGTGAGTAGTGTGGTGAAGTGTGATTCTAAAGATTTGAAGTGGTGTGCCCGACGTTGAGAGAGTTGCGACTATACTTCAACTGGTGATATGAGGACTGTCTCTAAGTTGGAATATACGCGTACAGCGTATATTCGCGTATCGTATATACGCTAACGTACATACGCTATCCGCTTAGGGGTTCGTTTTGGAGGTACGCTTTTTCGGGCAGAGAAAAAACTTTCCGGGCAGGGTGAAATAAAAGTACTCCCTATTCTCACTAAGGCTTGCCCTTGCATAATCCTGAATCTGAATGATGAATGCAATGGGAGGTGGAGTAGACATAATAGCTAGAAAGCGAAGTAGCGTGAGTGAACTCTGGTGAAAGCGGGAACCAAATGACGAGTTAGGGTTAGCCAACAGGGCTTGCAGGTAAGTACCACGAGATTTGTTGGGGGGTTAATTTTGACAGGTTGGAGTTTGTAGATAAAGTGGGGTTCAATGCGGTAGAAGGGGTGGATTTCAATGCCTAGATGGGATCTGAAATTCAACATTTGCCTGACGACTTCGTCAGATCCCCGTTTCCCTGGACCGCGGATTTGAATTTCGACTACGGCGAAATGCTCACCTAGGAAATCCGCATCTTTTTTGCGATTTTTTTTTCGGGCAGCCCTAAAAAGAGCGTATAGCGTATTCGCTAGCGTATAGCGTATAGCGTGTGTACGCTAGCATACATACGCTGTACGCTTAAGGTGTTAAGCGTATATTCCAACTTAGGACTGTCTCCGAGTCGTTGAAGCCACTGGCATTGGTTGCAACTTCTAACCGAGTTGAACTAATTTTCCATCGGCATACGAGTGCCCCTGCAGTCTGATACGCAATGATAGATTGGCCGGATCGGGGCCAAGAGACCGAGTTATGGCAGCAAGAGGCAAACAGCTTCTACCAAGCATGATCAACGGTCAGCTAAGGTCGGCTTGCCACGAGCCGGAAGGGGCCGAGCCAGACTTAAGAGTTCCATAACATTCAGAAGGCAACGTATAGAGTACAAAATGAATATTCTAATCATTTTGTAATGCACCCAACATTCTGCTGCTTTCTATGATTGGCCGCCATCATTTTCCGCAAGCAAACTTTTGTTTTCCATTGTGACCTCCTTTTATGTTTCTTTCTCTTCCTTCCTATCTGTAATTAAATCCCCTATGGAATGTTCATCTTCAGAAAAAGGAGTACCCTATTCATGGCTTTGAGTGCACAAGGTTCAAGGGGTTTGTGGGGCTCATGCTGGCAGTGCGTCGACAGCCAGTGGTGGTTCACATTGAGGCTTCTGCTCTGAGTTTTGCACAATATGACGGGGTGGGTGTTTCTTGCGTTGACCCTTCATTCTGTGCACAAGTTGTCAGGAGTTGTACAGAAGTTGTTGTTCGCATTACCTGTATGCCAAAAACCAACCCAGGGTTGTACACAAGTTGTTACCAGCATTAAGCTGTATGCCTGAAGTGGTACTTAGTTGTTTGTTGTTTTATCCCTCCATAACTGTTGTGGTGCCCCCTTTCTCTTCAGACCTTCAAGTACCAGGATCCTGGTTGCTACACCGGCAGACTGAACCACGTTGTACTCGTTATCGGATACTTCATCTTGAGAAATGACGGCAGCCAAAATCGCATAGCGCCTCCATTTTGGATCATCCGCAACTCGTGGGGAGTGGAGTGGGGTGACCGGGGCCACATGCGCATGGACATTCAGGGAGGGGATGGCGTGTGTGGCATCAACATGCTGCCTGGCATCTACCCCATTGTCAAGAGTGAGGCATTTATCTCGAGGTGTTGAGTGGGGCATCTACCTCGAGGTGTTGAGTGAGGCATCTACCTCGAGGTGTTGAGTGGGGCATCTACCTCGAGGTGTTGAGTGAGGCATCTACCTCGAGGTGTTGAGTGAGGCATCTACCTCGAGGTGTTGAGTGAGGCATCTACCTCGAGGTGTTGAGTGAGGCATCTACCTCATTGTCTTAAATGGGGCACCTTCCCCCATCGTTCTCTCCATATCTCAGTCCCCCCCTTCCAGTCCATCACAGGGTGTTTGGGGCAGGGTGAAATTCACAGAAGAATTATGTAATTAGTCTTTAGTCTAGGGGATGGCCTCAAATTTGGTATATGGAACACAGTGGAATGGAGGCATTGTCAACAGAGAGAAGAGAGTGTGAGCCAGTCACCAATCGCCAACTCACGGTTTCCAGATTTCACACCTGCCATTTGCCTAAGGCTTGCCTTTTCCTGCCCACGGTCGTTTTCAATGAGTTTGCACTCTCGCCTATTTCTACACCTCCTGCTCCTATCTGTACCCCCCTCCAGTCCCCAAGGACCCTTGCGGCCAGAGGAGCTTCAAGGGTGATGGTGACCTGCAGCCCAGCATGAATCCGTGTGGGCGGTTCACATGCCGGGCTAACTTACGGAACAACAGCAATTCGTGTGACTGTTCCATTCCAAACGAATCTAAGCAGCCATTTGTTCAAGTTGCAAACGGATACGGCTCTCAAACGTGTGCTTACTGTAAGTTGTTTGGTTCAAGTTCTCAAATGAGAACTTTTATTCATGGCCCTTGTCAGAACAATGGCCGTTTTCGGAACAATGGGCTTGTTTGATCTTCAGATATTCTTTCAACCAAGTCCCTGTCTATATCTTTTCGTAGTTTTATCTCTCCTTCCCCCTACTCTTCCCATTGCTCCCAACACATGTATCTCTCTCACCACTGTGCTCCACAATTGTGTTTATGTCGCTTGGCAGTGGATGTGTGTGGGTCTGACTTGAAGAACCCATGCTACGTCGGCGCGTGCATCAACGACGGCAAGGGCTCCTACTCCTGCATCTGCCCCCCCAACTACATTGAAAGCACAACCATTGACAGCTTCCCCACCTGCGACCCAGGTGCTGCTGGCTTGGCATCGTTTGTAAGAGGGTCGCTACTTCTTTCAGTTCTTCTTGAATCATACATATGTTGGGGTCATTACAACCCCTGCAAACTTCTTCTACTGTCAATTCATGTGATGCACACACAACTAGTAGTTTTGTTTTCTTGATTACTTTCTTATGCGTGTGTTCTCCTGCTTTCACATTCGTCGCTTTCCAGCCAACGTCACAGCCAGCACCCTGGCCGTGAGTGGGAGCAACTGGTGGTGCCCCGATGTCCTCTCTATTGTGGGCCTCTCACTTCCCCAATTCACACAGCAGAATCAGGTAACCAATGGAGATGGGGGGCCTGGAAGAGTGGATTGGCAGGCACGGCTAGTGGTTGATTCCTCACAATGGAATTCTAAGTCCCATAGCTGCTTATCTACAGTTTACGAAATCGTCAATGTGTGAAATGAAAACAATCACAAAAGCAATATTGCTACACCTTCACTTCATAGCTTTGTTTTCCTGTGTCCATTTACTTCCTGATTCGTCATGCAAACAATGTGCCATCCCCTGAAGTGGTGACTAAAGAATCGTGTGTGCTCCTCATTGCAGGGCATTGACTGCAATCAGGCTTTGCCTCGTAACATGGTGCTTCAGCTGGGAAATCCTCTCCTCGTTCCCTGCACTGCGTTCTTCTACACCCTCAGTGTGAGAGTTAGCCCTTTTTGTTTTTATTCGTTGAATGGAATCTCATCAAATTATTTTTCTATGTTTCCCCACTCTGCTTTTCTTAGCTCCGCAAGACTGTCGCATAGTAAAGCTGCGCTCCATTCACCTCAGGCATCTGTGCCTTCTCTCCCGTTGTTCAACCCTCCAGGGCGACACATGCTGGTCCATCAGTGCTCAGCTGTTCCTCACCACCAGCAACCTCACGGCACTCAATCCCGGCCTTGACTGCTCTGAGCCCATCAAGGCGGGCCGCTCTCTGTGCGTCGAGCGCAACGCCACCTTCGCCTTCACTGTGCCTCGGTGCCTACGTTACGGCGTGCTTACAGCACAGGACACGTGTGAACGCCTGCTGCTGGAGGCGGGGAGTGAGGACGACCCAACGGAGACTGGGAACGTGAACGCTGTGCGCTGGGCTGAGCTGTACCGCAACAATCCCGGCCTCATCTGCTCGAGTGTCATCCCGGTCTCCGCCTCTGCTGTTGGCAGCAACACTGGCGTGCAGGTGAGAGGTGGAGGTGAACTGGGTTGGGGGCGCAAGAGATGGGAGGGAAATGGAGGGAAGATTGGTGGATGGACTAAACGTATACTTGATGGATGTTGGGGCAAGGAGTCATTTCTCATATGCCAGCGTGGTGTTTTTTCCAACTATTTGCCCTTGATTGCCCGTTGAGTGTGTGCCTATCTCTTTCTCTCAATACATGTTTTTTTTCATTTCTTGTGTTTGTAAATGTCGCCGTTCAGATTTGCCTAAGGGCAGAGTATTGGTCATTCGTCGTTGGCATATGCAAGAAGGGCAGGCAAAAGCCAGTGTCACCATCATTGACATGCTCAGGTGCTTACAGTTTTTATGGTGGAGCTGCCAATGGAGCAATTTCAAAATATTACGTGTACAATGAGAAGAAGTGTGTTGGGAGTGTAGGGTCCAAGTTCATTTGTGTGCCATGATAAGGAGCTCAGACGGATATGGAACGGGGATTACATTTGGATTTCGACTTCTCTGATTTGCAGTGTAGCCTTTTCAGAAACCCTGATTATCAGCCTACGTTGTTGAGGTTGTTGGAATTAAGGTTAATTCGGGTTGCTCCAATAAACATATGTAGTGGTACATCTACACTATGGTAGTGTAGAATACATTGGTTGGGTTGGGAGAACTTGTGGTGTACACTCTTTAGAGTGGACCACCTCCCAAACCCTATAGGTTAGGGTTCTCTCTTGTTGGTATTTTACTTTTGGAAACCACTTTGGTTCTAGCATGGTTCATGCCCAAGTGGGCTCCTAGGATTCCTAGGCTTTAGGAGGAGGTTCTAAGACTACTAAAGCTTCCGCTAGTATCTTAGTCCATTCTAATATGGTATCAGAGCAAGGAAGGCCTAGCAATCTGTTGGAAAAGGAGTTACTCAAGACATTGGACCATAAGATCTTGGTGGAAGCTAGTTAGCTTCCATTCCTCCCGAAGGGCTGCCGAAATTGCACCGTGGCGGACTCTGGACGTGGGAGGGGAGGAGGAGAGAAGAAAACTGCTGGAAATCGTGTAGATCCGTTTGGGAGGACGAGAAGAGCGGCATCCATCCACGGAGGCGCTCAGTCAACTTTGGCCGATCAAGACGTGCAGCATACCGTTAGAAAGGTCTCAGCACGTTCTACAACAATTGCCTCAAGGTCGTCACCAATCGACGAGGGGATCGGACGCAATTCGCGAAAAACTGCCGGCAGACGAATTGGAAAATCGCGAATCGAGGAAGATTTAAAGCGCGGAAAAAAGATTGGAGGCCAGACGCCGATAGAGGAGGCCAGGGCGCATCCAACAAGCCAAAAATCGGGAGAAACGGTTGAGTCTTCGTCGACGGGAAATCGGCCAACTTCGACGAGTTTAAGCGGCCAGCTTGGAAGCGGGATCCAGGAGCGCGATACATCATCGGAACGGTCTTGGAGCAAAGATTCATCTGAGACAAACGGCTCATCATTCGGAGGTTCGAGCGCGGAGTTACGCTCCAAAAACCAAGAGGGGGCAAATCTGTCCACATCGTCTCCACCACCGCCGCCGTTGCCTCCACCACCACCTCAACGTCAATCTCCAGAGTGTCTGCCGCAAATGGATCATGACTCAGGTGAAGGGAAGCTGGAGAGTGCGCCAAAGTTCGACGGGAGCGACTATTGGACTTGGAGCTTCCGATTCGAACAATGGGCAGAGGCACACGATCTATGGGGGTACTTTGATGGTTCGGAGGAGCGGCCTGCATCGGGTGACGCACGGCTGAAGTGGGAGAGAAAAAATCAGAAGGCATTCGCTCAATTCTGCAATGCCTTGGTGCCAGATGAGCTAATTCGCTTGGTACGGGAGTTCGGCGGCAAGACCGAGTTGGGCAGCGCACCTGTTGATGGCGGAGCAAGAGCGGTCACCCGAATTCCTGCAGGCACAGCAGCGGCATACATACGAGTGAAGGAGTTCTACCTTCAGCGTGGATTGTGTAACCGGATGGCACTCTCTGAGGAGCTCTCTTCATTGAAGATGAAAGAGGGGGAGGGGGTGGCTGCATACTGGGCGCGTGCCGAGGACTTGAGGTCCAAGTACTTGGCTGCAGGAGGAAAGGAGGAGGTTGAGGAGTGGATGATGAGGATACTCAAAGGACTACCTCCTCACTTTGAGATGCTGAAGGTGGTGTTGAACAACCAGTCATCATCGCTCACTAAGGATCAGCTGCTTACCTCCTTGAGGAGCGAGAAGATGCGGATTGGTGTCGCACCAAGATCGGATGGTGTAGCCACATTTGGAGCGGGTACGAAAGTGGGCAGCAGCGGCAGGGGAAATTGGGTCAAGGGAGGAAAGCATGGAGACAGCGGTAGCAGCAGTGACACCAACTCGGGCAGATGGGGTCAAGGGAAAGGCAAAGCGGGAGTGCTTGATTTCCCTTGGGGGTCCAAGGGCATGGCTCCTCGGGGGTTGTGTCATGGCTGTTGGGATGAGGGACATGCATGGCAGCGATGTCCTCATCGACCTAAGGGAGGCATTCCGGCATTCTTACAGCGGGGGGGTCGTGGGTCCAACGGCAAGGCACAGGTGGCGGATGAGGAGGAGCAGGATGACAAGGCAGAGGCAGTGGTTGGAGAAGCAGTTGCAGCAGTGGGAGAGGAGCAGCCGCGAGAGGGGTGGTGGATTGACAGTGGGGCCAGCCACAACTTTACTCCTTATGCATCGGACTTCAAAAGTAAGCTTCAACCACCAGAGGTTCGGGGAGTTAGATTGGGAGATGGACGGGTGGTGAAAGCTGTTGGCATGGGTGAGGTGCCAGTGGTTGGTGCTGGAGGTCAGCTGCTGAGGATTCAAAAGGTCCACCTTGTGCCTGAGATGCACACGCGTCTGCTGTCAGTCCCACACCTCACCTCTCGAGATGTCATTGTCACATTCAAAGGCAAGAGATGTGTCCTTCAACGGGGGGAGCGGGTGTTGGCGATTGGAGAAAAGGAGAGGGGAAGGGACCATGGATTGGTGCGGATGTTTCTTCCTCTTGCTCACGGCACACAGGGCAGTGCTCTTGCAGCTAAGTCGTCCTCCTCATTTTCCCCATTGACCCTTGCCCATCGCCGCCTTGGTCATACCGCCCCCACAACATTGCAACAGATGGCTCGGGGGAACAGTGTACTGGGCTTGGAGATTGGGGGGGGGAACACTGATTGTTCCCCATGTGAGCCCTGCTTATTGGGAAAGTCGGCTCGGAAGCCGTTTCCCCATGAGGCGTCTCGGGCACTTGGGCCTTTGGATGAGGTCCACATGGATTTGTGGGGGCCGGTGCGCACACCATCACTGGGAGAAGCGGTGTATGTCTTCAGTCTCATTGACGACTTCACCAGACGAGTTTGGTCGTTCCCCCTCCCCAACAAGGAATCGGCCATAGTTGCAAAAGTCCTTCGCCAGTGGCATAAGGACGTGGAGTTGGAGTGTGGGCGGAAGCTGAAGGCTGTTCGCTCGGACAGGGGTGGCGAGTTCTTGGGGGAAGCTGTAAAAGCATGGAAGGCGGAGTTTGGCATTAAAACTCAATTGAGCGTCGCAGATACACCGCAACAGAATGGGGTTGTGGAGAGGTGGCACAGGACGATGGCAGAGGGGATTCGCACATTGTTGGTCGACAGTGGTCTCCCTGCTCGCTTGTGGGGTGAAGCATTGATGTGGGTCGTGTGGGTTAAGAACAGGGTCACCCACAGTGCTTTGCCTGCCTCCATCACACCAATGGAGGCGTGGTCCGGCCAGAAGCCGCATGTGGGCATGGCTCGGATTTGGGGTTGCATGGGGAGTGTCATGTTGCATGGGCATGAGAAGGGTGGCAAGCTTGATGCACGGGCTGTCATGTGTGTCTGTGTTGGGGTGGACATGGAGAGCAAGGGTTGGCGCATGCTGGACCCTTCTATCATGCGCATACGCATTGCTCGGGATGTTGATTTCCTTGAGAATGTGATGTGGAAGGATTGGGACAAGGCAAAGGAATTTGGGGAGCTTCTGCAGGATGCAGCTGCAATTTCCCAACTCCTCCCTCTTCCACTCTCGCCACCTTCAGCAACGGCTGACGACGTTGAGATGCCACTTTCACCACTGCCACCGGCACCGCTGAGTGTGTCGGTGCAGCAGCAGCCCACCCCTCTGCAGCACCTCAGTGGCCCCTCGGTCATTCAGCGGAGATCCGCTACACAGGCTACTTCCTCTTCCTCCTCCTCTGGTCAGCGCTCTATCCCTCTCTCTACGGGTGCCCCTCCGTCACCAGCGACTACCTCCCCACCACCGGTTACGGGTTTGCAGGTGCTTGGTATCCAGTCTGGTACAGGTGGTGAGGAGGTAGGGGGGGATGCTGGTGTGGTTGAGGGCATGCTATGTTTGGCCAGGGAGGTGGAAGGTGTTGCACTGGCAGGTGTGAGCACAGGTGATGTCCCACGCACACTCGCTGAGGCCCTGCGTGGCCCTGAGGGCCCTGCGTGGAAGGCAGGCGCTGAGAAGGAGGTAAATGCAATGCGCACTATGGGTGTATGGGATCCAGAGCCGGTTGACTTACCTCCAGGTAAGAAGGCCATTGGGGTCCGGTACGTTTTCCGCAGGAAAACTGACAAGGAGGATAAGGTGGTACAGCACAAGGTTCGCCTTGTTGCTAAGGGGTACACTCAGGAGCCTGAGAAGGACTATGATCAGGTATTGCCCCTGTGGGCAAGCTGACCTCAGGTCGGGTGCTTCTTGCAGAAGCCGCGGTAAAAGGGTGGCATGTACAACAGGAGGATGTTGATCATGCTTACCTCAATGCACTCCTTCAAGAGGAAGTGTATGTGAGGCAACCTGAGGGATTTGATGATGGTACAGGTAGGGTGCATCGCTTGCGCAAAGCTCTCTATGGGCTCAAGCAAGCGCCTCGTGCTTGGAATGAGGAGATTGGTACCACCTTGATTGCAGCAGGGTTTGACCGCAGTGCATGTGATGAGGCTCTGTACATCAGGTTTGTGGATGAAGAGCCAGTGTATGTATTGGTGTATGTGGATGACCTCTTGCTTGTGTCTCCACGCTTGGAGCTGATCGGTCAGGTCAAGGAGGTGCTTGCTCAGAGGTACCAGATGAAGGATCTAGGTGAGGTATCCATGTACCTTGGTGTGGAGGTTCGCAGGTCGGTCAAGGATGGGTGGTTGGAGATTGGTCAGGAGAAGTATGTCCGTGGTCTCCAGGGAAGGTTTGGTGATCTGCTGAAGGAGACCCATAGGGTGCATACTCCAATGTCACCCAATGATCTCTCTAAGATCAGGAATGGTACTTGGTCAACTGAGGAAGGTGTTGCAGCTGATGTCAAGGTGTACCAGAGTCTCATTGGCAGCTTGATGTATGCTGCTGTGACCACCCGTCCTGACATGTCTTTCACTGTCAACACCCTTGCACAGTCCTGCGTGGCACCAAGACGCATTCACATGCGCGCTGCACTGAGAGCACTCAGGTACTTGGTCGACACAGCTGATCGTGTCATCAGGTATGAGCGCCAAGGTGGTGAGCAGGTTGTCGGGTACACAGACTCGGATTGGGGTGGTGAGACTGATGGCAAGAGTCGCTCTGCCTACATCTTTAAGCTGGGAGGAGGAACAATCAGCTGGTATAGCAAAAAGCAAGACAGTGTTGCAGCAAGCGTTTCTGAAGCTGAGTACAAAGCTCTATCGGAGGGGGCCAAGGAGGCCATTTGGTTGAGGAGTCTGTTGGCAGAGATGCATGTGGGGGATGGGGGGGCTATTCCATTGCTCTGTGATAATGAGGCAGCTGTCTCCCTTGCCCACAATCCCGTTCTCCATCAGCGCACCAAGCACATTAAGGTGGCATGGCACTTTGTACGGGATGCGGTGCGCCAGCAGGAGGTCGAGGTGCACTCAGTACGCTCCCACCTCCAGGATGCCGACATGCTCACCAAAGCTCTTCCAAGCTTGCAGCTGCATGAGAACCTGGAGCGCATCGGCATGCGAGTGATTGCTGCGAAGGCCAAGGCTTCATTCGCTGGAGGGGTTGTATTTTGATTTATGGGTGAACTTTAATGCTTATTGGAGCAAGGGGGGGTGTTGGAATTAAGGTTAATTCGGGTTGCTCCAATAAACATATGTAGTGGTACATCTACACTATGGTAGTGTAGAATACATTGGTTGGGTTGGGAGAACTTGTGGTGTACACTCTTTAGAGTGGACCACCTCCCAAACCCTATAGGTTAGGGTTCTCTCTTGTTGGTATTTTACTTTTGGAAACCACTTTGGTTCTAGCATGGTTCATGCCCAAGTGGGCTCCTAGGATTCCTAGGCTTTAGGAGGAGGTTCTAAGACTACTAAAGCTTCCGCTAGTATCTTAGTCCATTCTAATAGAGGTTACTTTTAATCATGTGCAACCACTGTTAAAATATATATATATATATATATATCAAAAATATTTAATAAAAATCGAATGCGGTTCAATGCGATTCAATGCGATCGAATGTTATTATGCGCGATTCAGTGCGGTGCGACGCGAATCTGACAAGAGGTTCGCCTGATAAGAGGCCGTAGGAACACGCCCTAAGAATGCACGATGTGTTGGGTGCAAAATATTATTTTTGCACAGCAACCAGCCGCCTGCATGACGTTATACATTTTGTGTGTGTTTTGTGTGCATTCGTTTTCGTCTACGAACATGTGCGTTCACGAAAGTTCTGTGTTGCATGAATGCTTTATGTTTCATGAATGTCGAGTTTTTTCATAAAGGTTGGTTGTGAGTTTCGAGTGTGTTTGTGTTTGGGGCTCGATAGTTTGACCAGCTCGTTGACCACTTCGCGCTGGTCGACTAAAAAGTGCGCGAAGTCAGGACCCGCGCGTGGGGTCCTGACATACGAGTGTGTCTTGACAGAACATGCGCGTGTGTTGCCACTGTTTCGATCGTGTACTGTACGCAAGATCGCTACAAAACGAAGCGACATGCTCGCCTCGTCACGTGTAGGACAACGCACGATCGCGTCAGCGATTGTTCTGTCCTGCACGACCGAGAAATATCTCGGTCGTGATGACGGGCACGTGGGGCACTCGAGATTGCGGTTGACTAACGGGATTTCGCGCTGACTTGGCGTGCACGAAAATTCGCCAGAAAGTCGCGCTGCTTTGTGTTATTATTTCAACAGAGGTACAAAACGATAAAGTTCGTTTGTAACTGAAGAAAACGGTTAACCCACACGAGTGTTCATGATTTGTACACGAGCGATCATGAATGTTCACGAGGGGAGTCAGCAGGAGAATTTGGCAGCAGTGCAGTGGAAAACAGTTATTCTACAGAGGCAGATCAAGCTAAATTGAGGAGCAGTTTAACAACCGTTTTCAATGACAGCAAGGCAAAGACTGTCAGATTTATATGACATAGTTACTGTAGGCTATAGTGGGGTAGCACATATGGGGTACAGGTTTCTAGGGTTGTATTTGTACCAATCTTTCCTTAGTCATTCTCATTCCTGTTCCTTACTCTCACATGGTATAGAGCGGGTTCCCTGTGGGAACTTCGCCTAGGGCCCACTGAAGCGCGCCCCGAGGCGCGCGATCTTTTTTTTAGCGACCCTCCGAGTCGCCCTTCCTCTCGCGGCCCCGCCGCCCTTCAGACGCGGCCCCGCCGCCCTTACTAGCGGCCCCGCCGCCCACCCTTCGAGCGGCCCCGCCCTTCCTGTCGCGGCCCCGCCCTCTAACGGCCCCGCCCCGTCGCGGCCCCGCCCTGTCGCGGCCCCGCCCTCTAGCGGCCCCACCCCGTCGCGGCCCCGCCCTGTTGCGGCCCCGCCCTCTAGCGGCCCCGCCCCGTCGCGGCCTAGTCGCCCCATTGCGGCCCCGCCCCGTCGCGGCCCCGCCCTTCCTGTCGCGGCCTCGCCCTCTAGCGGCCACGCCCCGTCGCGGCCCCGCCCTGTTGCGGCCCCACCCCGTCGCGGCCCCGCCCTTTCGCGGCCCCGCCCCGTCGCGGCCCAGCCGCCCCGTCGCGGCCCCGCCCCGTCGCGGCCCCGCCGCCCCGTCACGGCCTCGCCCTGTCACGGCCCCGCCCCGTCGCGGCCTCGCCGCCCCGTCGCGGCCCTCCCACTTCTCCGCGGCCCCGCTGTCTCGTCACGGCCGCCCGCCGCCCTACCTCAGCGGCCACCCGCCGCCCTACCTTCGCGGCCCACCAGCCGCCCTACCTGCGGCCACCGGCCGCCCTACCTTAGCGGCCCACCAGCCGCCCTACCTGCGGCCACCCGCCGCCCTACCTACGCGGCCCAGCAGCAGCCGAGCCGCCCAGCAGCAGCCGAGCCGCCCCGGCGCAGCCGAGCCGCCCAGCATCAACCGAGCCGCCCAGCAGCACCCGAGCCGCCCCGGAGCAATCGAGCCGCCCAGCAGCAGCCAAGCCGCCCAGCAGCAGCCGAGCCGCCCCGGCGCAGCCGAGCCGCCCAGGAGTCGCTGAGCCGCCCAGGAGCCGCCGAGCCGCCCTTCCACCGGACCGCCCGACTTGTCCTGTCTGGTGAGCACGGCACCGCCCCACTGCTACTGCGTCCCCTTCCCCACTGCTTGCACTGCTAGTCCGTCGTCATGGCTACCCCCAGTGTCCTGGCTTTTGACGCTGAGGGCAGAGCCATTGACTTTGAGGTTTGGGTCGACGACCTGCAGTTGTTTTTACACTGCGATAGGGCAGACGGTCTTTCTCTTTTTGACCTCACCTCTGGCGCCTCTCCCGCTCCTGTTGCTGATGCTGACCCCACTGTCCGCTCTCAGTGGGCCACCCGCGATGCTGCTGCACGTCTTGCTGTGCGTCGCCACTTGCCCACCACTGAGCGCGCGCACTTTAGTCAGTACAAGAGTTCTCAGACCTTGTACGACGCTGTAGTTGCGCGCTACTCTTCCCCTGCCACTGCTGCACTGAGCCGTCTCATGCTACCCTACCTCTTTCCTGACCTCACTGCCTTTCCCACTGTCGCTGACCTCATTACGCACCTCCGCACTAGTGACACTCGCTACCGCGCCGCCCTTCCTGCTGAGTTTTGCGCCAAGAACCCCCCCCCCCCCATGTACATCACTCTCTACTACGTAGCCGCACGCCTCCCTGACTCCCTTCGCGTAGTCAGGGACCACTTTATCTCAGTCTGTCCCACCACCCTCACTGTCAACCTCCTCGAGAAGGCCCTCCTAGCGGCGGAGAATAGCATTGTCGCTGTAGGGGTTTCTCGTGGTGACCCTCGCACCCCCATCTTTGAGGGGTGCTCTCCTTCCCCCCTGCTGCCCTCTGTTGCCTCTGCTGCTGTTGCCGACCTGCTTGGTCTTGAGTCGGTCGGCGCGGCGTCTGCCCCTAGTGGGAGACGCCGCTCTGGCAAGGGCAAGGGGGGCAAGGGTGCGGGTGGAGCTGGAGGAGGCGGTGGAGGTGGCGGTGGAGGCGGCGGAGGGAGTGGGGGTGGCGGCGGGAGTGGTGGCGGAGGCGGTGGTGGTGGTGGCAGCGGCGGAGGAGGCGGCGGTGGTGGCGGCAGCGGTGGGAGTGGTGGCGGTGGTGGAGGCGGAAGAGGAGGAGGTGCTGGCGGAGGAGGTGGAGCTGGTCGGGGTGGTGCCCCGCAGCGGAGCGGCGCTGGTAGTGGTCAGCGCCAGCAGCAGCAGCAGCAGCAGCAGCGTTCGCGGGACATCCCTCCGCCCCAGCAGCTTCGTGAGTGGTACACTCGACGTCAGAGGGGTGGGGGTGCTGGTCCGTGCACCTACGTCCTTCGTTCCGGCGACCGCACTGGTGAGCAGTGTGGGGGTGCCCACCCCACCCAGTGCTGCTTTGGCCGCCTGACGGATGCTTGGCGTCAGCAGTTCCCCGAGGCTAGTGAGATTCCCCGCTCGGATGAGCTTTCTAGGGCTGGTGTAGCGATCTTTGATCTTGACTTTGATGCTATTCTTGCAGCTATGTATGCTGTGACTATTAGTGAGGAGGGTGACTGTTACCGGTGTTTCCCGCCCGACCTGGGCATTGGTACTGCTGCGCTAGGTGCTTGTGAGGCTGCTGCTCTAGGTGCTAGTGCGTCTGCGCTCTCAGGTACTGGTGAGACTGCGCTCTCAGGTACTGCGTCGCCTTCGTCCTCCCTCACTTTCACACTTGACTCAGGGGCTTCTCGCTCCTTCTTTCGAGACCGCACAACCCTCACGCCGCTTGGTCGGCCGGTCGCGGTCTCCCTGGCTGACCCCTCTGGGGGTCCTGTCCTCTCTCACCTTTCCACTATCCTCCCGTGTCCGGCTGCCCCCTCGGGCACCCTGTCTGGTCTGTACCTTCCCTCGTTCTCGACGAACTTGGTGAGTGGTGCGGACCTACAGGATGCGGGGGTTCACCAGTTCACTCCTGCGAGTCAGCGGGTGACCCACTGCACGGACGCACGCACAGGCCGGCACCTGGCCACGTTCTCGCGTCGGCCGGGGTCGAGCCTCTACACCCTGACCACTGAGTCTCCTACTGTCCCTCCGTCTGGTCAGGTAGCAGCGTCAGGTCAGGTGTTTGCTGCTGCGTCCCGGTCTGGCCCTGAGTCTGCCCCTTGTTCGTGTCGCCTCCTGTCTCACGAGACTCTCCTCTGGCACCACCGTCTTGGCCACCCCTCCCTGTCCCGTCTTCGGGGCATGGCTTCCCGTGTCCTTGTCTCAGGTCTTCCCCGGTCTCTCCCTCCCCTTCCTTCTGGTCCAGGACCTTCCTGTGTCCCCTGTGTCGAGGGGCGCCTCAGGGCTGCTCCTCACTCCTCCCAGTTTCCCCCGACAGAGGCTCCTCTGCAGACGCTTCACATAGACGTGTGGGGCCCGGCCCGCGTCCGTGGGCAGGGTCACGAGCGCTACTTCCTGTTGGTGGTTGACGACTACATGCATTACACCACAGTCTTCCCCTTGCGCAGCAAGGGTGATGTCACTGCGGTGCTGATCGACTGAATCCGCGAGGCTCGTCTCCAGCTCAGGAGGAGCTTCGGCTCGGACTTTCCTGTTCTGCGTCTGCACTCTGACTGTGGTGGGGAGTTCTCCTCTCGTCTTCTCCGAGACTACTGTCGTGCACGGGGGATCCGCTAGACCTTTACGCTTCCGGACTCTCCACAGCAAAATGGGATTGCTGAGCGCCGCATTGGCATGGTCATGGATGTCGCTCGTACGTCCATGATGCATGCGGCTGCCCCCCATTTTCTGTGGCCGTTTGCGGTTCGGTACGCGGCGCATCAGCTCAACCTTCACCCCAGGGTCTCTCGGCCCGCGATGTCCCCAGTCTTGCCGTGGACGGGGAAGGTCGGCGATGCGTCTGCGTTCCGTGTCTGGGGGTCTCGGGCGTTTGTCCGCGACTTGTCTGCGGACAAGCTGTCCCCTCGTGCTGCTCCCTGTGTCTTCCTTGGCTTCCCCCCTGACGCTCCAGGGTGGCAGTTCTACCACCCCTCCTCTCGTCGTGTTCTGTCCTCCCAGGACGTCACGTTCGACAAGTCAGTCCCCTTCTACCGCCTCTTCCCCTACCGCACTCCTTCCCTTCCCCCACCGCCGGATTTCCTTGTGCCGGTTCCCCCCCCGGTAGATCCCCTCCCCCCTCAGGTTCCTGCCCCCTCAGGTGTGTCACAGGTAGACGCAGTTGACCCGGTCGAGGTTACTGGTGACTCAGGTGCTGCTGCGGGTGCTGAGCCTGGGGGTGCTGACTCTGGGGGTGCTGTGCGCGGGGGTGCCGAGCCTGGAGGTGCTGCTACTGGGGGTGCTGAGCTTGGGGGTGCTACTTCTGAGGGTGCTGAGCCTGGGGGTGCTGAGCCGGGGGGTGCTGTGCCTGGAGCTGCCTAGCTAGGGGGTGCTGAGTCTGGGGGTGCTGAGTCTGGAGCTGCTGAGCCTGGGGGTGCTGTGTCTGGAGCTGCTGAGCCTGGGGGTACTGCGTCTGGAGCTACTGCGCCTGGGGTTTCTCCTGGTGCTCCGTCTCGGCGGGAGCCCCTCTCTCCACAGGAGCTGCGCGAGTGGTTCGCTCGCCGCTGGAGGCGTACTGCTGGAGCTGGAGCTTCCCAGACCGTCGGGGGTGCTGGTGCCGCCGGTCCCGGAGGTGCTGGGCCTGCGGGTCCTACTGGAGCTGGAGCTGCTGAGGGTGTTGGTGCTGAGACTACTGCTGTCTGTCCTGGCGGTGGTCCCGCTGCTGGTACTTCAGGAGGTCCTGCCGCTGGAGGTGTTGGTGGCGCTGGTGCTGCCGCTGAGGGTGCTGGTGCTGTCCCTGCTGAGTCTGGAGTTGCCGCGCGGCCTCGGCCGTACTTCGTTCCGCTCCTACAGCAGGTTCTTGGTCTTTCTCCTCCTGTAGAGTGTCCACCGCCTGTCCAGTCGCAGTCACTGCTGGAGCCTACCTCCCCACTGCCTGCTCCCTCTCCTTACACTGGTCCTACTGGGGGTCTGGCTGAGCGTCGTGAGCCTGCGTCTCGTCCCGCATCGCCTGTTCGTGCTGCTCGCGCTAGTGGTCGCGGTTCGCGTCAGCGTCCTCCTCCTGTCCCTGGCACGCACCGGATGTCTCTGCGTCCGTCCACTGCTCCTCTGCGTGCCCCTTTGCCTTCTCCTCCTGAGTCCTCTCTTCCTGCGCTTGCTGACCCTGAGTCGGACTCCCTTCGTGCTGCCAGTCCTACTGTCACGCGTCTGCTTGCTACTGTCGTCACTGACCCCTCTTTTGAGTCCGCTGCTGCGTCTGCTCTTGTCGCTGAGCTCGTCGACTTTGCTGCTCGCTGTCGTCTAGACTACGCTGCCAGTCTTGTTGCTGAGTCTGCGTCTGTCTGTCCTCCGTCCGTCGGGGGTGAGTGTGCTCTTGGCACGGACGTCCTTGAGGACAGGCAGGAGGAGTTCTAGTGTCTGGCAGTCGCTTCACCTCATCTCGCGTCTGTACTGCTTGCTCCCGAGGGAGACCCAGATGCACTAGACATCGCGACTCCGCGCTCTTACGCGGAGGCCGTAGAGGGTCCCTACTCCTCTCAGTGGCAGGCAGCTATGGTTGCAGAGATGGCTTCCTGGAAGTCCATAGGCACCTACGTTGACGCGGTTCCCCCTCCTGGGGCGAACATCGTGAGTGGCATGTGGATCTTCAGGGTGAAGCGGCCGCCGGGCTCTCCACCTGTCTTCAAGGCGCGGTACGTCGCTCGTGGCTTCAGTCAGTGGCAGGGAGTTGACTACTTTCAGACCTTCTCTCCCACCCTGAAGATGACCACTCTTCGGGTGTTGCTGCACATAGCCGCTCAGCGCGACTACGAGCTTCAGTCTCTCGACTTCAGCACTGCGTTCTTGCAGGGTAGCCTGCACGAGGAGATCTGGCTGCGCCGTCCACCTGGCTTCACTGGGACTTCCCTCCTGGCACCCAGTGGAGCCTCCGACAGCCAGTCTACGGTCTACGCCAGGCACCGCGTGAGTGGCACGACACACTGAGGACTACGCTTGCGGCTCTTGGGTTTGCTCCTTCTAGTGCTGACCCGTCGCTGTTTCTTCGCACCGACACTTCTTTGCCGCCGTTCTACATCCTCGTGTACGTCGACGACTTGGTCTTTGCCACAGCGGACACTGCTGGACTCGCCTACGTGAAGTCCGAGCTGCTGAAGAGACACACGTGCACAGACCTGGGTGAACTGCGCAGCTATCTTGGCTTGCAGATCACTCGGGACTGAGCACGGCGCACCATTACCTTGACTCAGTCACACATGGTGCAGCAGGTCCTCCAGCGCTTCGGCTTCACGTACTCCTCGCCTCAAGCCACTCCTCTGTCTACTCGCCACTCACTCTCAGCTCTGCCTTCGGATGAGTCCGTAGAGTCGAGTGGCCCATACCCAGAGCTTGTTGGCTGCCTCATGTACCTGATGACCTGCACACGACCTGACCTTGCATACCCTCTTAGCATTCTTGCACGCTATGTTGCTCCTGGGAGACACCGACCAGAGCACATGGCTGCAGCGAAGAGGGTGTTGCGCTACCTGTGCAGTACGTTGGGCATGGGGCTAGTGCTTGGAGGGCGGAGTCCAGTGGTCCTTACAGGACACGCGGACGCTTCTTGGGCTGACGACCAGGCTACGGAGCGGTCGTCACACGGTTACACCTTTAGCCTTGGTTCCGGCTCTGTCTCGTGGCGGGCTACTCGCTCGTCTTCGGTTCTCAGCTCCAGTTGTGAGGCTGAGATCTACGCAGGGGCCATGGCTGCACAGGAGCTTCGCTGGCTCACCTACCTGCTGACTGACCTTGGAGAGCCGCCTCGTTCTCCTCCAGTGCTGTACGTAGACAACAAGGCCATGCTGGCCTTGTGTCGAGAGCAGCGTCTGGAGCACAGAACGAAGCACATTGCTCTTCGCTACTTCCTTGCTCGTGAGCTACAGCAGCGTGGACAGTTGCGGCTTGCGTACGTGGCCTCTGAGGCCAACACTGCTGATGTGTTCACCAAGGCACTCGCGCCTTGTGACCATCAGCGCTTCTGCACCCAGCTGGGTCTTGTACCTGTCTTGCCTCACTTGCTCTCCTCTTGACTTTACTTGTACTGTCACATATATATATATACCTGCTCTTGCTTGTTTAGCTTTATATATATATGTGTGTACTCCTGCATGTGAACTGGCCTTGTGGCCTTGCTCTTGTGCTCGGACTGTGTGGTGACTTTGTGATCCACCCTGAGCTTTGCTTTGCTTTGCTTGACTGGTCTTGTGACCCCTTGTTCTCCCCCACTTTGCCTATGGGGGTGTGTCAGATTTATATGACATAGTTACTGTAGGCTATAGTGGGGTAGCACATATGGGGTACAGGTTTCTAGGGTTCTATTTGTACCAATCTTTCCTTAGTCATTCTCATTCCTGTTCCTTACTCTCACAAAGACGTGGACGTCAGTTAGACAACTGCCTTTGTGTGCATAGGATCTGAGATATATGTGTGCTTGTATTTGCTTTCCACATAACAATGCTCTTATGATTTTTAAGCTTACCATCTACTACTACGTATTGACGAGAGTAGATACACAACGAACTTCTGCCGAAACTCTGCTCAACCAGAACACCCATTCTACAAACTAAGCTTGGCATAACTACTCACTTGGTTCACAAGTGATGTTAAGTGTTGTCTAGTTTATGTTTGTGGCACTGAGTTAATCGCTTCCGCATAGTACTTCGACTTAACACGATGTTGTCAGAGCTGGTTCTTAGTCGTTCCTGACGTACCCAACGATGGGAGAAACTGGTGAAGAAGGAAACTCAGCCCCCACGAGCAGTGGTAGCCAGGAATCTGGAGCATCCGTGCCTAGGGGAGCATGGACGTGTCAGAACATATAGCTTACTTGTTTCTGTAGGCTATAGTGGGGTATCCCATAAGGGGTACAACCCAATCAGGGTTTCCTATTTGTACTCACTTCGTTCATAGTCATTTCATTCTCGTTCACTTCTTCTCATGGTATCGAGCAGGTTCCCCTGTGGGAACTGTTCGTAGGGCCCACCACAGCTACCGCTTAACTTTTTTTCTGCCCGGAGCGCGCTCCGGGCCCTAGTACTTCCTTTTTTTTCGATCTGCCCTAGTGCTCTGACGGCCGCCCGCCCTAGCGCCCGAGCGCCGCCGCCCTTGCGCCCTGACGGCCGCCCGCCCTAGTGCCCTGACGGCCGCCCGCTCTAGTGCCCGAACGCCGCCCGCCCTAGCGCCCTGACGGCCGCCCGCCCTAGCGCCCTGACGGCCGCCCGCCCTAGCGCCCGAGCGCCGCCCGCCCTAGCGCCCGAGCGCCGCCCGCCCTAGCGCCCGAGCGCCGCCCGCCCTAGCGCCCTGACGGCCGCCCGCCCTAGCGCCCGTGCGCCGCTCGCCCTAGCGCCCTGACGGCCGCCCGCCCTAGCGCCCGTGCGCCGCTCGCCCTAGCGCCCTGACGGCCGCCCGCCCTAGAGCCCTGTCGGCCGCCCGCCCTAGCACCCGAGCGCCGCCCGCCCTAGCGCCCTGACGGCCGCCCGCCCTAGCGCCTGTGCGCCGCTCGCCCTAGCGCCCGAGCGCCGCCCGCCCTTGCGCCCTCACGGCCGCCCGCCCTGACGCCTGAGCGCCGCCCGTCGTCGCCCCAGCGCCCTAGCGCCCGACGCCCGCGAGCCGCCCGTCGCAGCCGCCCGTGAGCTGCCTGTACGCCGCCCACCGAGCCGCCCGTGCACCCGCCCAGCGTGAGCCGCCCATGACCGCCCAGGCCGCCGTCTCTGAGCCGCCCGCGCCGCCGTCCCTGAGCCGCCTGTGCAGCCGCCCGCGAGCCGCCAGCGAGCCGCCCGTCGCGACGCCCGCGCCGCACGAGCCGCCCGTACAGCCGAGCCGCCCCAACCACCCGTGCAGCAGACCCGCCCGAGCCGCCCGAGCCGACCGCGCCGCCCCAGCAACCCGAGCCGCCCGAGCCGCCCGGGCAACCTGAGGAGCCGACCTCCTGCTCCTGCGTGGCTGCTGCTGCTCCGAGGCGTGCGCAGCTGCTGTTCTGCCGAGTTGCTGAGCCGCTGTGCTACCCGACTCTTCGTGCCTGGTGAGACAATCAGCTGCTGCAATGGCCACCCCCAGTGTCCTGTCTTTTGACGCTGAGGGTCGCGCCATTGACTTTCTAGTCTGGATTGAGGACCTGCAGCTGTACTTACTGTGCGATGCGATCGATGAGGTTTCTCTCTTTGACTTTGTCTCTGGAGCTGTCCCTGCCCCTCCTGCTGATGCTGACCCTGCTGTTCGCTCCAAGTGGGCCACACGCGATGCTGCTGCACGTCTTGCTGTGCGTCGCCACCTCCCTTCCTCCGAGCGTGCCCACTTTAGTCAGTGCAAGACCGCTCGGGCCTTGTACGACGCTGTAGTTGCACGCTACTCCTCCCCTTCCTCCGCTACGCTGAGCCGCCTCATGCTACCGTTTCTCTTCCCTGACCTCGCTGCCTTTCCCACTGTCGCTGACCTCGTTACCCACCTCCACGCTAGTGACGCTCGCTACCGCGCTGCCCTTCCTGCTGAGTTCCGCGCCGCAAACCCTCCTCCCATGTACATCACTCTCTACTTTCTCGTCACCCATCTCCCTGAGTCCCTTCGTGTCGTTAGGGACCTGTTTCTCTTTGTCTGTCCCACCACCCTCACTGTCGACCTCCTTGAGGAGTCCCTGCTAGCGGTTGAGAAGAGCATCGTCGCTGTAGGGGCCTCTCGGGGTGACCCTCGCACCCCCATCTTTGAGGGGTGTTCTCCTTCCCCCCTGCTGCCCTCTGTCGCCTCTACCGCTGCGGCCGACCTCGCTGGTTTTGAGTCGGTCGGTGCGGCGTCTGCCCCCAGCGGTAGACGCCGCTCTGGCAAGGGCAAGGGGGGCAAGGGAGCGGGTGGAGCTAGAGGGGGCAGTGGCGGAGGAGGTGGGGGTGGCGGAGGGAGTGGGGGTGGCGGTGGAGGTGGTGGCGGGAGTGGAGGTACTGGTGGAGGCGGTGGAGGCGGAGGTGGCGGCGGAGGCGGTAGCGGAGGAGGCGGGGGCGAGGGTACCGGTGGGGGCGGTGGCAGTGGAGACGGGGGTGGCGGTGGAGGCGGGAGTGGCGGTGGCGGCGGGGGTCGGAGTGGCTCGTCCCAGCGGAGCAGCTCTGGGGGTGGCCAGCGCCAGCAGCAGCAGCAGCAGCGCTCTCGCACCGTCCCCGCCCCTCAGCAGCTCCGTGAGTGGTACTTGCAGCGTCAGCGTGGTGGTGCGTTTGGTCCCTGCCCCTACGTTCTTCGCACCGGTGACCGTGCGGGGGAGAGGTGTGGAGGCACCCACGCAGCCCGCCGCTGCTTTGGCCGCCTGACCGACGCCTAGCGTCAGCAGTTTCCGGAGGCCGCTGAGATCCCCCGCTGGGGGGAGCTGTCTAGGGCTGGTGTAGCCATTTATGATCTTGACTTTGATGCTATTCTTTCTGCTATGTATGCTGTGATTGGTAGTGATGAGGATGACTGTTACCGGTGTTTCCCGCCCGACCCAGGCATTGGTACTGCTGCGTCAGGTGCTAGTGAGGCTGCTGCTCTAGGTGCCAGTGCGTCTGTGCTCTCAGGTACTGGTGAGTTTGCCCTCTCAGGTACTGTGTCGGCTTCGGCCTCTCACACCTTCACCCTTGACTCTGGAGCGTCTCGCTCCTTCTTTCGGGACCGCACCACTCTCACGCCGCTGAGTCGGCCGGTTGCGGTGTCCCTGGCTGACCCCTCTGGGGGGCCTGTCCTGTCTCGCTTCTCCACGGTCCTTCCGTGTCCGGCGGCCCCCTCTGGCACCCTGTCTGGTCTCTACCTCCCCTCGTTCTCGACGAACCTGGTGAGTGGTGCTGACCTACAGGATGCGGGTGTCCACCAGTTCACTCCTGCTCGTCAGCGAGTGACCCACTGCACGGAGGCTAGCACGGGACGCCACCTGGCTACGTTTACACGTCGGCCAAGGTCGAGGCTGTACACACTGACCACTGCTTCTCCTCCAGGTGCTGAGTCTGGTAGGGTCCCTTCGTCTGGTCAGGTGTTTGCCGCAGCGTCCAGGTCTGGTCCTGAGTCTGCCCCCTGTTCGTGTCGTCGTCTGTCTCACGAGACCCTCCTCTGGCACCACCGCCTTGGCCACCCCTCTCTGCTTCGGCTCAGAGGCATGGCCTCCCGTCTTCTTGTGTCTGGTCTCCCCCGGTCTCTACCTCCCCTTCCTCAGGGCCCTGGCCCTGCCTGTGTCCCCTGTGTCGAGGGGCGCCAGCGTGCTGCCCCTCACTCCTCCCAGTTTCCTCCGACAGAGGCCCCGTTGCAGACGCTTCACATGGACGTGTGGGGCCCAGCCCGCGTCCGTAGACAGGGTCAGGAGCGCTACTTCCTGCTCGTTGTTGACGACTACTCGCGTTACACCACAGTCTTCCCCTTGCGCAGCAAGGGTGAGGTCACTGAGGTGCTGATCGACTGGATCCGCGCAGCTCGTCTTCAGCTCAGGCAGAGCTTTGGCTCCGACTTTCCTGTGTTGCGTCTGCACTCGGACAGAGGCGGAGAGTTCTCCTCTGGCCTTCTGCGTGCCTACTGTCGTGCGCGAGGCATCCGCCAGTCCTTCACGCTTCCGGACTCCCCGCAGCAAAATGGGATTGCTGAGCGCCGCATTGGCATGGTCATGGACGTCGCCCGTACGTCCATGATGCATGCGGCTGCCCCCCATTTTCTGTGGCCGTTTGCGGTCAGGTACGCAGCGCATCAGATCAACCTCCACCCCAGGGTCTCTAGGCCGGAGACCTCCCCAGCCCTGCTGTGGACCGGGAAGGTTGGCGATGCGTCGGCGTTCCGGGTCTGGGGATCTCGGGCGTTTGTCCGCGACTTGTCTGCGGACAAGCTGTCCCCTCGCGCTGCTCCCTGCGTCTTCCTGGGGTTTCCCCCCGACGCCCCTGGGTGGCAGTTCTACCACCCCACCTCTCGACGTGTTCTGTCCTCCCAAGACGTCACGTTCGACGAGTCAGTACCCTACTACCGCCTCTTCCCCTACCGCACTCCGTCCCTCCCCCCACCCCCGCTCTTCTTGGTACCAGGTCCCCCCCCGGTAGACCCCCTCCCCCCTCAGGGTCCTGCCCCTTCAGGTGTGTCCCAGGTAGACGCGGTCGAGCCTCTCGAGGTCACTGGTGACTCTGGTGCTGCTGCGGGTGCGGAGCCTGGGGGTGCGGAGTCTGGGGGTGCTGAGCCTGGAGGTGCCGAGCCTGGGGGTGCTGAGCCTGGGGGTGCTGCGCCTGGGGGTGCTGAGCCTGGGGGTGCTGAGCCTGGGGGTGCTGCGCCTGGGGGTGCTGAGCCTGGGGGTGCTGAGCCTGGGGGTGCTGAGCCTGGGGGTGCTGTGCCTGGGGGTTCTTCGTCTCGCCGGGAGCCACTCTCCCCACAGGAGCTGCGTGAGTGGTTTGCCAGGCGCTGGAGGCGTGCTGCTGGTGCTGGTGGTTCTTCGGCTGCAGAGGGTACTGCTGCCGCGCGTCCCGGCGGTGCTCGTACTGTGGGTGCTGGAGCTGCTGGGTCTGAGAGTTCTCATGGAGCTGGTGCTGCTGAGGGTGTTGGCGCTGTGCCTGCCGCTGGCGGTCCGACTGACAGTGCTCCTGGTGCTGCTGCTGGAGGTTCTGGTGCTGCTGGAGGTGCTACTGTAGTGGGTGCTCCTGGTGGGGGTACTGGTGCTGTTCCTGCTGTTTCTGGCGTCGCCGCGCGGCCCCGACCGTACTTCGTTCCGCTCCTGCAGCAGGTTCTTGGTCTTACACCTCCTCCTCCCTTAGAAGGTCCGCAGCCTGTCCGGTCACAGCCACAGCTACAGCCTGCCTCCCCTTTGCCTGCTCCTTCTCCCTACGCTGGTCCGACTGGAGGTCTTACTGAGCGTCGTGAGCCTGCGTCTCGTCCTGCGTCGCCTGTTCGTACTGAGCGCGCTAGTGGTCGCGGGTCGCGTCAGCGTCCTCCTCCTGTCCCTGGCACGCACCGGATGTCACTGCGTCAGTCCACTGCTCCTCTGCGTGCCCCTTTGCTCTCTCCTCCTGCTTCCTCTCTTCCTGCTCTTGCCGACCCGGAGTCGGACTCTCTTCGTGCTGCCAGTCCTACTGTCACGCGTCTCCTTGCTACTGCTGTCACTGACCCTTCCTTCGAGTCGTCTGCTGCGTCTGCCTTTGTCACTGAGCTTGTCGACTTTGCTGCACGCTGTCGTCTAGACTACGCTGCCAGTCTTGTCGCTCAGTCTGAGTCTGCCTGTCCTCTGTCCGTCGGGGGTGAGTGTGCCCTCGGCACGGACGTCCTTGAGGACAGGCAGGAGGAGTTCTAGTGTCTGGCAGCCGCTTCACCTCATCTCGCGTCTGTACTGCTAGCCCCTGAGGGAGACCCGGATGCACCAGACATCCCGACTCCGCGCTCTTACGCGGAGGCGATAGAGGGTCCCTACTCCTCTCAGTGGCAGGCAGCTATGGATGCAGAGATGGCTTCCTGGAAGTCCACAGGCACCTACGTCGACGCTGTTCCCCCTCCTGGGGCGAACATCGTCAGTGGCATGTGGATTTTCAGGGTGAAGCGGCCGCCGGGTTCTCCGCCTGTCTTCAAGGCGCGTTACGTGGCTCGTGGCTTCAGTCAGCGGCAGGGGGTTGACTACTTTCAGACCTTCTCCCCCACCCCGAAGATGACTACTCTTCGGGTTCTGCTGCACGTTGCTGCTCACCGTGACTACGAGCTGCACTCTCTCGACTTCAGCACAGCTTTCTTGCAGGGCAGTCTGCACGAGGAGATCTGGCTGCGTCGCCCACCTGGCTTCACTGGGTCTTTCCCTCCTGGTACCCAGTGGAGTCTCCGGCGTCCAGTCTACGGTCTCCGCCAGGCGCCTCGTGAGTGGCACGACACACTGAGGACTACGCTCGCGGCACTTGGGTTTGCTCCGTCTACTGCCGACCCGTCGCTGTTTCTGCGCACCGACACCTCTCTGCCGCCGTTCTACATCCTCGTGTACGTCGACGACTTGGTCTTTGCCACAGCTGACACTGCTGGACTCGCCTACGTGAAGTCCGAGCTGCAGAAGAGACACACGTGCACTGACCTGGGTGAACTGCGTAGCTACCTTGGCTTGCAGATCACCCGGGACAGAGCGCGCCGCACCATTACCCTGACTCAGTCACACATGGTGCAGCAGGTCCTTCAGCGCTTCGGCTTCACGTACTCCTCGCCTCAGGCCACTCCTCTGCCTACTCGCCACTCACTCTCAGCTCTGCCTTCGGATGAGTCCGTAGAGTCGAGTGGCCCGTTTGCAGAGCTTGTTGGCTGCCTCATGTACCTGATGACCTGCACACGTCTTGACCTTGCATACCCTCTTAGCATTCTCGCACGCTATGTTGCTCCTGGGAGACACCGACCAGAGCACATGGCTGCAGCGAAGAGGGTGTTGCGCTACTTGTGCAGCACGTCGGGCATCGGGCTAGTGCTTGGAGGGCGCAGTCCAGTGGTCCTCACTGGGCACGCAGACGCTTCTTGGGCTGACGACCAGGCTACGCAGCGGTCGTCACAGGGTTACACCTTCAGCCTTGGTTCCGGCTCTGTTTCGTGGCGGGCTACCCGCTCGTCTTCTGTTCTCGGCTCCAGTTGTGAGGCTGAGATCTACGCTGGGGCTATGGCTGCGCAGGAGTTACGTTGGCTCACCTACCTGCTGACCGACCTTGGAGAGCAGCCTCGTTCTCCTCCAGTCCTGTACGTAGACAACAAGGCCATGCTGGCCTTGTGTCGAGAGCAGCGACTGGAGCACAGAACGAAGCACATTGCTCTCCGCTACTTTCTTGCTCGTGAGCTACAGCAGCGTGGACAGTTGCGACTTGCGTACGTGGCCTCTGAGGCCAACACTGCTGATGTCTTCACCAAGGCACTTGCGCCTTGTGATCATCAGCGTTGTTGCACGCAGTTGGGTCTTGTGCCTGTCTTGCCTCACTTGCTCTCCTCTTGACCTTGCTTGTACCTTCGCCTATATATACTCTTGTTCTTGCTTGTTTGCCTCTTGTATATCTCTATATATGATCTTGCATGTGAACTGGCCTTCTGGCCCTTGAACTTGTGCTCGGAATGCGTGGTGACTTTGTGATCCACCCTGACCTTTGCTTTGCTTTGCTTGACTGGTCTTGTGACCCCTTGTTCTCCCCCACTTTGCCTATGGGGGTGTGTCAGAACATATAGCTTACTTGTTTCTGTAGGCTATAGTGGGGTATCCCATAAGGGGTACAACCCAATCAGGGTTTCCTATTTGTACTCACTTCGTTCATAGTCATTTCATTCTCGTTCACTTCTTCCCAGGACGAACCAGGGCCCGCTGCTAAGGGAAGTGTTGAAGAACTTCACAGTTGAAAAATTCAGTGGTGAAGGGTACGACGACTGGTCCTGGAAGATGCAGGTTTACTTTCGGTAGATAGGACTTCTCAAAGTCATGATCGGTAGTGAAAAGCGCCCTAGCAATCCGGAGCTTCAGGGCGATTGGGATGAACGTTCATCAGCTGGATATTACATTCTTTCACAGAGCCCGGACCTTGCCCAACACCAACATATAATGCACCTACTCCCGGAGGAAGAGTGTGGACCCAAGGTATGGAGAGTGCTCAAGGATATACACGCCCCCACATCAGTTGTTGCTACCCTCGTGCTGGAGAGGGAGCTCTCCGACCTTCGCCTCAGTGAAGGAGAACCTGTTCAACCCGTCCTTGACAAGCTGAGAGACCTCTACGCCAAGCTTGCCATCGTTGGAATTGTCTACCCCGAACAAACCAAATGCATGAAGATGTTGTCGCTGCTGCCAGAGTCATGGTTGATCTTCACAAGCGGCCTGAGCCTTCCTCAAAACCAGAGCTCCTGGACCTTGAAGTGGATCCGCACCAAAATTCTCGAGGAGGACTTCAGGAGGCACCAACTGAGGGGAGGTGAAGAGGGGAGCAGCAGCTACGCCATGCAAGGAGGAAAACAGGGCAGAGGCAAGAAATGGCATGGGGCTAGGAGAGGAGCGTCCAAGGAGGAGGAGCCCTCCACCCAGCAAGGCGGAAGAGGAGCAGGACGCGGTGGCGACCGAGGCGGCAGAGGGGGAGGAAGGGGACCGGAGAGAATGGAGGTCAAGTGCTGGTATTGTGAGAAAGTGGGCCATCCGTGGTTCAAATGCAGGACTAAACCCACCTGGTGGACCCCCTCCAATAGGTCACAAGATGGGAGCGGCGCCGGAGCAGTTGCCGATGATGAACCGGCCGAACAAGAGGAGAGGGAGGCCGGACAGTTCTTCCACATTGGAGAGTTGGATAAGGACGCAGTGGATAAGGATGCTGGAGCTGCACTGCACCCGCTCAACACGTGGATTCTGGATACAGGAGCGGCATGGACCATGACTCCAAGGGCCGACCTCCTTGACAAAGTGGGGACTGCACCGATTGCGAAGGTGAAGTCGGCATCCGGGCACGCTCTCAAGGTGACGGGGGTGGGGCGTGCTGCATTCAAAGGAGCCGATGGCAAACCAGTGGTGCTGAGTGATGTGCTTCTTGTCCCTGACCTTAAAGCTAACCTGATCTCCCTCAAGAAACTAGGCAAGTGCGGGGTCAGCACCTCCACCGAAGGAGCCAAGACATTCACGGGGCAGCTGGGAAAGCGGGTGTTGTGGGACCTTCACGAGAGCCGTGACATCTGCAACTCCATGTGGCAGCTTTCTGTGATGACATGGGGAAAAGAGGGTGGATCTGAGGGGGAGTGCAACGCTGTAGCTACAGAGGAGCTGAAGGTTTCAGCTAGGAGCTCACCGTCGCCTCGGGCACATTGCAATGCCCGCACTGCAGCAACTGCAAAAGGAGGAAGGAGTTAAGGGACTGAAGCTGATAGGTGCAGCAACAACCCACAAGTGTGAAACTTGCTTGTTGAGCAAGTTCACTCGGTTCCCGTTCCATGCAACCGAGGGTGGCGGCAAGAAATTGCTAGAGCTGGTGCACATGGATGTGGTGGGGCCGCTACCGGTTGTGGGGGAGCGTGGGGAGAAATACTTTCTCACCATTGTGGATGATTGGAGCCGAGTTACCTGGACATACCCCATCAAGAAGAAGGACCATGTGCTGTCCACCATACGCGATGAATGGCTGCCATTCGTGGAGAAACAATCCGGGCAAAAGGTGAAGCGGATCAGGACTGATAGGGGTGGGGAGTTCTTTGGGGAAGAATTGACTGCATGGCTGAAGAGGCAGGGCATCATTCGAGAGCTCACAACCTCTTACACTCCACAGTCCAACGGCATAGCGGAACGGGCAAACCGCATGGTGTTAGAAACGGCACGTGCACTTCTCATTGAGTCGGGGTTAGGGAACCCAAAGTGGCCAATTGCTGTGCGCCACGCCACGGTGGTCAAGAACAGGGTGTTCACCAACGTTGGTGGTGAGTCTTGGGTCCCCATGGAGAGGTGGCTTGGGAGGAAGCCGCCCATTGACATGCTGTGTGTGTTTGGCTGCATTGCTGTGGCCCATATCCCCAAGGCACATCGCAACAAGTTGGGTGCAACGGCTGTGTGGTGTGTGCACTTGGGGCTGGCAGCGGAAAGCAAGGGATGGCTGCTGTGGGAGCCGAGCAAAGGAGTAGTGTTAGACAGCAGAGATGTCAAATTCATGGAGGACATCACCTATGGCACCTGGTCCAAGCAGCCGAAAGAGAAACTCATGCAGCAGCTGGAGCAAACAACGATGGGGTTTGATGCGGAGGAGTGGGTAGAAGCGGAAGGTGTAGCGGCACCTGAAGAGGAGGGTGCAGCAGAGCTTCCTGTGGTCAAGGACGTGGAACCAAAGGCTGTACCTGAAGAACCTCACCCCATAACTCGTGTGCTTCCTCCCACCCTTCCCCAAAGAAGGACCCAAACCAAATCCCCTCCCACAGGTCGTGGTCTTTCACCCATGATTGAAAGGCAGATGCGAGCAGCCACATTGAAGCTGAGAGACTACAAAGGAGCAAGGGGAGAGCAGCAGCAACCTGATGCCTTACTGGTGCTTCAAAGCAGCTGTGACTCTGATGAGGAAGCTGAAGAAGTCTACTGCTTCATGGCACCTGCACCAACTCAGCCACTGACCATGGAAGAAGCCCTTAACGGACCAGACCGGGACAAGTGGTTGGCATCAAGAGATGCTGAATACAACACCCAAAAGGAGAATGGGACATGGGAGCTGGTGCCACTGCCGGAGGGGAAGAAAGTCATAAGCTGTGGCTGGATTGCAAGGATCAAAACTGACAACAAAGGAGCGGTGTCAGCTTACAAAAGCAGGCTGGTGGCAAGGGGTTATCAGCAGAAAGAAAGGGAGGATTTCAAGGAGACCTTCGCTGCAACTGCTAAGTCACCAACTCTGTGTGTTCTCGCCGGTGCAGCCGTGTGTGGGTAGGTGATAGTTCAGATGGACATCACCACAGCCTTCCTCTATGGGCTGATAGATGTGGAGGTGTTCATGGCGCAGCCGCCAGGTTATGAGGATGGCACCGGGCGCGTGTGCAAGCTGAAGAAGGCCATCTGCGGCCTTAAACAAGCACCACGCTGCTGGCACAAGAAGCTGTCTTTGGTCTTTAAGGAGATAGGCTTCAGGGCGAGTGCATGTGACGAAGGCCTTTTCCTCATGGGGGAGAAGGAGAGCCTCGTCATGTTCCTGGTGTACGTGGACGACATCCTCTTCTTTGGGAGCAGCAAGTAGGAGGTGATGAAGGTGCAGCAGAAGCTGATGCAAAATTTCAAGTGCAAGACCCTGGGGGAGGCAAACTACTACCTGGGGATGCACATCGAGAGGGATGTGAGCAATGGATGGGTGAAGCTGCACCAGGAGAAGTACATCAATGACATGGGGAGTAAGTATGAGATAGAGGTTGGGAGGAAGATCACCACACCTCTTCCATCCGGATTTAAACTCATCAAAGCTGGTGAGAATGAAGGAGTGGATCAGCGGGAGCAGGTTCGTTTTCAGTCCATGGTGGGAAGCTTGCTCTATGCAGCAGTGCATACCAGGCCAGACGTCTCCTTTGCTGTGGGGCAACTGGCCAGGGTGGTGCAAAATCCCACCGAGGAGCAGGTGGATGCAGCAGACCGTATCATTCAGTATCTGAACTCCTACCCCACCGTTGGAGTTCAATACTCAGCCGTGGCTCAGATGAAGCAGAAGGGAGCATAGGTTCTCAAGGAGAAGGGGGAGCAACTTGGGGAGAGAGAGTTATTCCTCACGGGGTTTGCTGATACAAGTTGGGCTTTGGAAAAGGAGGACATGTCTTCAGTGGGAGGATATGTGTGCGTGATTGGTGGTGGGCCCGTGAGCTGGAGGTCAAAGAAACAGGAGGAAACGGCGGGTTCATCAACTGAAGCGGAGTACATGTCAATGTACCATGCAGCCAAGGAGCTGATTTGGCTGAGGAAACTGCTGGAGGAGATAGGGCATGAGCAGAAGACTGCCACACCACTGTTTTGTGACAATTCCAGTGCCATTGCAATGTCCAATAATGCTGTGCTGCATGGGCTCACCAGCACATGTAGATCAAATGGCATTCGCTGCGGAAGGTGTCAGAATATGTTGTTTGTGTAGCCTGCAGTGGGGCACTCAATAGTGAGTACAGCCCCCTAGGGTTTGCTATTTGTATCCTGCTGCTTGCTAGTTCAATCATTCCTTCTCAGTTCTGTTCCTGCACACAATCCTAGCTAGCACTTGGCGCGTCCTTTCGTAGTCCTACTGTGGCCTAGGCTACTAAGCCTAGGCCGTACTCCTACTATCTTTGACATGGTCTCAGAGGACGGCATGTCTGCCGCCTTCCTGTGTATGGGCCCACCACCCGCTTCCGCTGCCGTACTGTCCGCCACGCGCCCCGTGGTGCGCGGCGGCGAAACCCTAATTTCTGCCCATCGCGCGCTCGGGGCGTCTGGCGGGTTTCCCTTCCGTAGCGCCCGTCGTGGTGCCCTTGGGGGGGTCTCCGCGGTCCCCTCCCGTCGAAGCGCCCGTCGAGGCGCTCTCGGGGACCCGCGCGGCCTCCCCTCCCGTCGCCCGTCAAGGTGACCTTGGGGGCCCGCGCGGCCTCCCCACCAGTCGCCCTTCGTGGCGACCACGGGAGCCGTGCGCGGCGCCCTCCCCGTCACCCGTCGAGGCGACTTCGGGGGCAGTGCGCGGCCCTCCCCGTCGCCCGTCGAGGCGACTTCGGGGGGCTCGCGCGGCGCCCTTCCTGTCGCCTGTCGAGGCGACTTTGGGGGGCCCGCGCGGCGCCCTCCCCGTCGCCCGTCGAGGCGGCTCTGGGGGCCGTTGCGGCGCCCTCCCTGGTGCCCGTCGCGGCGCCCCAGGGGGGGGCCGCGCGGCTCCCTTCTCGTCGCCCCTCGGGGCGCCCTGGGGCCGTGTGTTCCCCCCCCCCCCCCCCCCCCCCCCCCCCCCCCCCCCCTCACCTCCTCCTACCTTTCACCTGCAGCGGCCGCCCTTGGAGCCGCCCGCCACTGCAGCAGCCGCCCTTGGAGCAGCCCGCACCTGCAGCAGCCGCCCGTGGAGCAGCCCGTGCCTGCAGCAGCCGCCCCAGGACCCGCGCGAGCCGCCCCTGCGGAAGCCCGTCCCGTCCCCCCAACCCCCCCCCCCCCCCCCCCCCCCCCCCCCCGCGTGCTGCCCATTGCTCCCATTCCGCCGTGCGTTTCGCGGTGGTGGGTGTGTGGGGTGGCAAGCATGGGGGTGAGAGGTGTGGGTTCTCCCCTCCTCCTATTTCATCTCCCACTGCTGCACCTACCGCTGAGGGGGGTGGAGGTGTGGGAGCTGTGGGGAGTGGAGCTAGGGGGGTGATGTGGGAGTGGAGCTAGGGATGAAACTGGGGGTGTGTGTAGGGGGGTGTGGGATTGTTTGGGGAGGTTGAGTGGAGGCTGCTGTCTTGTCGTTCGCAGCACCTGTAGTCCGGGGCGCACTGTCCTGGTAGCCCAGAGAGCCTGCTGCGCCTGTCGCCCGTGGGTCCGTTGCTCCTGTAGCTCCTAGTAGCCCGTGGGTCCTAGTTACTCCAGTAGTCCGAGGCACTGTCCCGGTAGCCACTGTGCCAGCCGCTCCTGTTGCCCGTGTGTCTGCAGCTTCAGCCGTCGTCTCCCGTCTTCTCTCCTCTCACAGTCCCTCCTCCTCCTCACTTGCCCGCTGTGACTACCACCAGCTTTGCTCATAATTGTGAACTTTAAACTCTTGCTTCTTGTACTTGTGCTCAGAATGTGTGGCGACTTTGTGATCCACCCTGAGCTTGTTCTGCTTTGCTTGCTGTGCTGATTACACCCCACTTTGGCTATGGGGGTGTGTCAGAATATGTTGTTTGTCTAGCCTGCACTGGGGCACTCAATAGTTTTTGTACAGCCCCTTAGGGTTTGCTATTTGTATCCTGCTGCTTGCTAGTTCAATCATTCCTTCTCAATTCTGTTCCTGCACACAATCCTAGATAGCACTTGGCGCCTCCTTTCGTAGTCCTACTGTGGCCTAGGCTACTAAGCCTTGGCCGTACTCCTATCTTTGACAGAAGGAGGTGCAGAGGGGATCAATCCAGCCCCTCTATGTGAAGATGTAGCAGCAACTGGCAGATTTCCTCACGAAGCGGCTTGCTGAAGAACCCCAGTGGCGCTGTGCTAAGTTGTGCAGCATGAGCCTTAACTAGGCTCACGCAAAGGGAGTGCAAGCAGGTGACTGCTTGAGGGGGAGTTTGTTGGGTGCAAAATATTATTTTTGCACTGCAACCTGCCGCCTTCATGACGTTATGCATTTTGTGTGTGTTTTGTGTGCATTCGTTTTCACATTCCGTTTCATGTGTTGTTGCTGTGGGATCATGATTAGTCATGACGGATCATGACGAGTCATGTTCGTTCATTTCGGCTCATGTTTGTTCATGTCGGCTCATATCTGCTCATGTTTGTTTTCATCGACGAACAGGTGCGTTCATGAAAGTTCTGTGTTGCATGAATGCTTTATGTTTCATGAATGTCGAGTTTTTTCATGAAGGTTGGTTGTGAGTTTCGATTGTGTTTGTGTTTGGGGCTCGATAGTTTGACCAGCCCATTGACCACTTCGCGCTGGTCGACTAAAAAGTGCGCGAAGTCAGGACCCGCGCATGGGGTCCTGACACACGCGTGTGTCTTGACAGAACATGCGCGTGTGTCGCCACTGTTTCGATCGTGTACTGTACGCACGATCGCTACAGAACAAAGCGACATGATCGCCTCGTCACGTGTAGGACAACGCACGATCCCGTCAGCGATTGTTTTGTCCTGCACGATCGAGAAATATCTCGGTCGTGATGAGGGGCACGTGGGGCACTCGAGATTGCGGTTGACTAACAGGATTTCGCGCCGACTTGGCGTGCACGAAAATTCGCCAGAAAGTCGCGCTGCTTTGTGTTATTATTTTGACAGAGGTACAAAATGGTAAAGTCCGTTTGTAACTGAAGAAAACGGTAAACCCACACCAGTGTTCATGATTTGTACACGGGCGATCATGAATGTTCACAAGGGGAGTCAGCAAGAGAATTTGGCAGCAGTGCAGTGGAAGACAGTTATTCTACAGAGGCAGATCAAGCTAAATTGAGGAGCAGTTTAACAACCGTTTTCAATGACAGCAAGGCAAAGACCTGGACGACAGTTAGACAACTGCCTTTTGTGTTTCCTTTGTGTGCTTAGGATCTGAGATATATGTGTGCTTGTATTTGCTTTCCACATAACAATGCTCTTATGATTTTCAAGCTTACCATCTACTACTACGTATTGACGAGAGTAGATACACAACGAACTTCTGCCGAAACTCTGCTCAACCAGAACACTCATTCTACAAGCTAAGCGTGGCATAACTACTGATTTGATTCACAAGTGATGTTAAGTGTTGCCTAGTTTATGTTTGTGGCACTGAGTTAATCGCTTCTGCATAGTACTTAGACTTAACACGATGTTGAACATTTCAGTCTCGTAATTTCAATTGAATCAAACTTTTACAGCGTCCTAAATCAGAATCGCACGAGGGCGTTTCCCTGACTGTGCACAGAGATTTGGCACGTCACTTTGCCCGCGTGCCAGCTCATCCTGACTAGACGCGCAACAAGTGAAGCCTTCGAAAGTCAAACATATTGAAAATGGGTGTTGAGTCATTTGAAATTCGAAATTAGTTACCATTTTCAATTGCATTTTTTTTTGTAAAATCCGCACTTCTCTAGTATGTAAGGGGGTCTTATAATGTTAGGAGCCATTTAGGGGGTATTACTCAGATGTACTCAAATAGAGTACACGGGTCCGTATAATAGACCCGGGGGTCTACAAATGGGGGGGGTCCTATATACGGGGGATTACGGTAACAAGGGCATACATGTGTTTGTATGGTAACACAAAGGGAATTCAAAACGACCTAGACTGGCGATGTACTCTTAGGGGTACATTCCAGGGTCCTAGATATCAGACTTTTTAGTCTGATTCAGAGTCCGTTCATACTTTTTTTTGGTACCTAGTCTGAAGTCTAAGAATTTTCTTGATGTACCTTGTCTGATTTTTCAGAGTTTTTTTTTATGAGTTTTCTGAAATTTCAGTCTAATTTTATTAGTGTAGGTAGAGCCTCGGACTTGTATGGAGGGTGCACTCTGAAACCGGTAATACAAGGGTTTCCACCCACATAAGGAAGTGTAGCACTAATACTGTTAATCAAGGGCGGGAAACCAAAGTTTCCCGAGCGCGGCACTGCACAGTTGCGTTGGTATGTTGTAATCTGCTTCAATGATATTATAACTATGCTTTACGAAACTACATGATCATCTTAAAATTTGAAGGTAATTGTGACAGTTCAGACAAAAAAGGTTGTGTTTGTCAAAATTTCCATACTAAAATGTTGAGGCACCTCTAACAGACAGAGTTCCAGGAAAGGTGTACACTGATCGGTCAGAGTGCCTCAAAACGAATCCAGGGGCCTAGTATATTCCCTTATTGTAGATAGACTCAACCGTGCGAAGCAGTAACCGTCTTCAAAAATGTTCTCGCGAAATATTCCGTGCTGCAACTACCCGATGCTTCTGCTCCGACGGTCCAGATGTTTCCAACCATACACGTGTCGGAACCTCCCCACCTCCCTGCCGCTTGTTCTGTTAGACTCCAGTCCTTGCTGCTCTCTCCTCCCTTACCTCCCCGTCCTGGACGCATTGGATCTCACCCCTCTGCCCCCCCCCCCCTCCCCCTTTACCAGGCACCTCTCTTGCCCTCGTCGGTCTTACTGTTTGTCCTCCTCCTGTGACCTCTGCCTGTACTCTCTCTTCCCCTCTCCCTCTTCTCTGTTACTGCTTCTGGTACTGAACTCACTCTAAGATAAGCCCCTGGCTCCTTCACATAACACCTTCTGCGAATCGCTTTACTCCATCCTAGCTTGCAATATCTCCTTCTCCCTACTTGCTCAACTAGGTGCAAGAATATCGTGTTCAAAGGAAACATACAAGCATTGAGGATAGCTACCACAAGGTACCTCCTATCTACCAGATCGGCCTCCACCTCGCTCATCCTGCCTACCCTTGCCTGTCCTCGGAGGCTAACGCGACTTTGGAACAGACTAGCAACCATCCTGCCAACTGCCTCTGCTGCCCGCCCCTGCTTCTTTCCCTCTAGCTGTCACTGTGTTGTTCCAGCTGGCTCCTTGGAGCACACCTGCACACATACGAAAGCAAACACACATGCATGCGAGCACCCATCCGAGCTGATGTGGTAACCTGCTGGCCCTGCCGCTGCCAAGTGCTGTAGTTTCACCCCTTGCCCTCCTCCCACTTACGTAAGTCCCGCCCTGTTTACTCCCCATGTCTTTTCCCAACCTTTCGCTTCGGCAGACGTCACCCTCCCGCGCACCCACTTGTCTCCCAGCAATCCTCAATCCTCACCTTGACCCTTCGCATCCCATCTTCGGCACTGCCCTCCTTGCTATATACATTATGTACAATTTGTGCACCTCCCGCTCTCTCCTCCCTACCCCGCTCACATTCACATAAATGTGACACACGACATTTCGCGTAAATCTGTCCTTTCACATTCGTACTCGCTGCTACACACTTCACTTGCTACTGATAGGGATGCACAGTACTTCTCGTTTCATTTCTCTTAACAACCCCCTTCCTTCCTGGCCGTAGCAAGTCTCGACTCCCTTGATCACTCCGCTGAGTTCGGAATAGTGGTGATACCATTGACAGGGCAATCGCTTCGTGAGGAAGTTGGCTGCCATGTCACTGGTTGGGCAATAGGTCAAATCGACATTGCCCTGGTCAACTTCGTCCTTGCAAAGAAATAATACAGCGTGATCTAATTGGTGCGATTGATGAATCCCGGGTTGTTCGTGATTCTGAGTGTGCTCTTGTTGTTGCAATGCAGGCAAAAGGTCGTCGAAGTTGGAAGTTTTGCCGCCTACAGGAGCTCCTATATGTAGAGCCCTTTCGCGAACTGCTGCCGTCGCAGCGATGGATTATGCTTCTGTAATGACAAGGAAATCAGTTCCTGCTTCTGCGAGTTCCATGATACGGGGCTTCGCTCGAGTCGGAACAGAAACCCGGTCCTCTCGATTGTCGGGATAAGCGACATGATCAGCATCCAAGTAGCCGATGAGGTTGAATGAGAGAGTGGTGACTCTGGAGAAGCACAGCCTAATGTTGGGCGTGGAGGATGACGAATTGCAAAGCGCGCTGAAGGTCTAGGAGATTTTCAGCCGTTGGTTTACAAGAGTACTAAGCCGGCTGGCTCGCGATGTAGGAGAGATCTGGCATGCAGGTCACTGATGCAAAGAGCAGGCATCCCAGCTGCTTCTGGTAGGTGTGTAGTCCTGCAGGGGATAGGGCTTTGTTGTCAGTTTTGTGTTTCGGTCCAGGCGTGTGGTAGGGAGTTGAGAGTGGTGCGGGGTAGATATTAAACTGCTTTCCAATTGTTTCAGAGTTGACGAGTGAATGGCTTCAGGGGCGTAAGAAATATTAAGGCCCACGAACTGCTTCACGTCGTGATTCGTGGTGATATCAATACGCATCGCCAGATTTTTCTCGAACTGGTCGAGAAGCGTGTTGCTCATCCGTGTGTAGAGTAAATCACCCACGCACACGGTCTGTAGGATGTAGTCGCCGCAGAATTGCAGGCGGTACATTCCGAGGTCGTGCGGTAGCCACGTGAATCCTATTTTGAGTAGGATTTTGTGCAGGTGCTGCTACCGGAGCCTTGGCGCTTGCTTAATCCCGTAATGGAATTTCTACAGCTGACATACGTGTGGATCTCTCTCTCTCTCTCTCTCTCTCTCTCTCTCTCTCTCTCTCTCTCTCTCTCTCTCTCTCTCTCTCTCTCTCTGTCTCCATAACTATATGGCTGCTCCACAAAAATCACCACATTTAATAACGCATGTAGGAAAGCATTTTTCACATCGATATGATGGAGGTAGGTGCCTTGGTGTGGCGATGTCAAGTAGAATCCGCACGAAGGCATGACGGCTGACCAGGGAGAAGGTCTGATCAATGTCTATGCCATGCCTCTGGTCGTAGCCACATATGACCCATCGTGTCTTGAAGTGTTGTGTGCTGCAGTTTTCACGCAAAAGACCCACTTGCCAGAGAGATCCGCCTTCCCTTGATTGGTGCTCTATTGATGGGCACCCTAGTGTCACGAAATTGTAGCGCTTAAATTTTGGCATCCATAGTTGCGCGCTATTCCTTGCTGTGCGGTCTCGTCAGTGTCTGTCACGGATTCTTTGGCTCAGTGACGCGCGGGGCTGTGGAGGTGGCGGCGTGAAGTCCCAGCAGCTGAAGTCCGAAGACTGTGTTGTCGTGGCGATGCTGCAATACGACCTCCTGCACGTCGCCGTCATTGCTCTCCGGCTCATGCGAAGATGGCGGCGCGAGGCCCCTGCTGCTTCCTCCCGTAGGCCCCAAGGGCAACTTGTTGTCATCATCGCTGCGTTGATTGATGTCGAGGGATTCGTTGGTGTTGTCCTGGGCCAATATGGCTGCTGTAGCTTCGTCTTCGTGGGTAGCATAGCTGCGCCCGTCATTTGCGTAAACCTGGTTTGCTCTTGCTTGCTCGTCTGCGAGGAACTGCGCGAGGTTGAGTCGCTTGTAGAAGATAATGTCGCGCGTGTGCGTGACTTCATTGCTGGGCAAGTCGAGGAGGATCCAGATGTTGTATTCGTAGCTGACGCTGAGGTGAATGCCCAAGCGCGCGCGGCTTGTGAACTTCCCCATGGTTGAGGTGGAGTGCCGGTACTGCACCATACAGTTCCATACACAGGGCATGGAGGTGTCGCCCTTCTTGCCGGTCCACTTCACGTGCGGCGGCAGATTGCTAATGATGGCTGTGGTGGAGAGCAGATTTTGCACCCGTGCGTTGTGGTGTATAGCGTACGGCCAGTAGCTTCGACTGTTTCAGTAGCGCGCACCTTTGTCATGAGCGTGCGATTGGTGCGCTCAGCGACTCCCTACTGCGGATGCGCTTAGGGGAGTGAGATGTGGTGCGATATCCCCTTTTGCCCCAGGTAGTCCCGCATCTCCTTGCTGCCCCATCGATCTGCCAGATCTGCAGCTTGTTCCCTGATTGCTGTTACGCGTGAGCCATCCAGAGGCAGAAATCCTTGTACACCCTGCTAAGGAAATGTATGTTTGCGATCCATAAGTAGCGGGTTTCTGCATCTACGAAGGTGAGCATATAGCGCGCGCGCACCACCTCGGGGTCTTCTTCAGGCTTGGTGGTTGGAGCCGTTGGCGCTTCTTCTTCTATCTCTTCGTCGTTTGCAGCATTAGCGCGAGGAACTCCTTGTCCGAGATGTCGGAGAGAGGGATGTTGGTCCCGGAGATTGTGCGGGGACGAGTGTAGGTCCGCGCGGCTTGGGGTGAGATCCATAGACCGTGTGCCGTGGGGTCAATGGTTAGTTGCCCAGTCAATCGTGTCCCACGGGTCGCTTGACGATGGGATGTCGGCGGGAAGTGGCGGTGGTGTGGGGATGCGCGGGGGGCGGTCGAGAGGAACAATCGGCAGTTTGGTTTCTTCTTCGGCTTCCCCCCTTTGTTCTTCTTGGGATGCACCGTAGCCTTTGCCAGAGCTTCCTCATCCGTCGCCGGTGCCGCTAGCAATGGTGCCCCGACCTCCACCAGCATGAGCCCAGGTGCCTTTGGTGTTGCCCCAGGTACCAGTGCTGCTTGTTCCCCAGCCGTCGTTGCTGCCCCACCCCCCCCCCTTCATTGGAGGCGCCGTCTTCTCTTGCTTCGCCCCATGCGCTGTAGGAAAAGGTTATGCGTGCTTCGACGATGCTCTTCCGGTAGAGTTCCTCAGTTTCACGGTGTCGGCTCCTCTTCTACTTCGACGATGAGTTTCTCCGTCTGATCGCGCCAATGGGGATAAAGCTTCAGCAAGGCTTCTTTGGTATAAGTACGCGGCTCCCCATGTGCGTCGAATGTTCCGTGCCTTTGAAATTCCTTGAAGGCACTCCGTAGCGGGTCCCGGGAGAGAATCTTTTCGAATGTTAAAGACGTGGCACATTGCGACTTCAGGTTCACGCGTTGACATTTCTTCATCCGGCGGTGCGTATCGCTGCTGACTGATAACGGAATGGTCGGGCTGCCCGCCAAGCCCTTACGGACGTTCTCCATTTGGACATGGGGGTCAGGATGGTCCCGAAGGGCGCCCACGTCCGCGCTCGTTCCAACGACTTCCGCAGAGAGCTGTCGCTGCATCGACTCCAGCTGAGCTTTCAAATTTTCACGTTCAGCCTCCACCGCCTTGATCTTAGACCTTGCCTCCTGCAAGTGGGCGTTCAGAGTAGAGACCGTGTTCTGCAGGTCACGTAGTTGCGCCTCTAGTTATCGTGCTTCCGTGAAATGGTGGGCACCAGCAACTATGGGACACGCCCCGGGAATAACACGTATCGAGAAAGGCAGACAACAAGCACGTGGAAAAAACAATTAGACAATCATCCAGCCAACGGTATGAACAGCGAAGCTCGGCTCATGGAAATAAAATGCATAACACATTGACGAGGGGAGGGGGCGAGTGGGGGCTCGAGGGGGGGGGGGGGGGGGGAATGTAGGATGTAGTTGAGCAACAATTCAAAAGCTGGCATCGTAGCTATGAGCGTGTTGCCTTTGCTTACCTTGCGACCGTTCACGCCTTGCGGGTGCTGACGGGTCATTAGGCTGCGAGGTGTGCAGCGCCAGCTCCGTCTGGCAAGCCTCCGCAGAGCGCACATCTGCCCCGCAAACCGCCGCACCGCGGTCCTCTGCCGCGCGAACCTCCGCTGCCCGAATCTCCGCTGATCGAATCTCCGCCGCCCAAACCTCCACCGCTCGAACCTCCGCCGCCCAAACCTCCGCCGCCCGGACCTCCGCCGCGCACACTTCCTCAGCGCAAACCTTTGCTGCGCGCAACTCTGCGGAGAGTCACTCTACAACGGTAGTGAGCTAGACTACGGGGGTTGGCACGAACTACTAGAGGTGATCGTAGCTTTGCTTGGTTCCTTAGTGCTTGCACATTCACGGGAGAAATCGGCAAGAGTTTTCACTAGCAAAGTAGGAATTACAGAATGATTGAACAAGCAATGACAACAATGACTACATCAGGCACCTAGCAACCCTGCTGCTAGCCTGGTCGACCGCCAGCACAGCTCGGTCGACCGCCTGCCAGTGTTGCATAGAGGAGCCGCACCAGCACTGCAGAAAGGCGACCTGCCAACAAAGCAGGTCGACGGCGTGCCAACGCTGGAGCCGAGCGGCTGTCCAGCGTTGCCCCATAGAACACAGCAATGTGCACGCTTGCAGGTGTGCGCACACAATTGGCCCGACTTGCCTCGTTGGGCATCCGTCAGCTGTTGTCTGCGCCTGACGAGCCACATCGACTCCAGGATACCAGCCCGTAGCCGCCTGCGCCATCGCAACCTCGACGACGTTCGCGTGCCTCCGTAGAACTCGTCAAGCAGGTTACCCGGTCAAACCGGTCGACCAGCAGGTTCTTTCGGTCGACCACCACTGCTTCTGGTCGACCACCAGGTCCCTCTGGTCGACCATCAGGTGCCTCTGGTCGACCACAACTCCTGTCGAGCTACCCCCTGGTCGACGGACCCCTTCCGTCAACCAGAACCATCAGCGGTTGTCGCCGAGCTCCCCTCGTCGACCGGTGCTCACTTGTCAGGTCGACGGACTACTCCGTCAACCTCCCGGTCGAACCGCAGGTCGACGCAATGCTTCGGAGGCCTCCCGGTCGAGCTGTAGGTCCTGGTCGACGTCCCACCCGTCGCCCAGACCAGTCACTTGCAGCTATCGAGCTCCCTGGTCTAGAGCAACGCCACAACGGTCCCCTGCAGCTCGACAAAGCCTGTCGAGCAGCTCTCCCACTGTGAACGGTCGGCTGCTACTCCCGTACATCCCACCAAGTCGTCGGCGTTGCCCAAGCAAGGGCGTGGCCAACACTCCATTCCCGTTAACACTCCCCTGCCGCGCTCACGCTTGGGCCTCCAGCCCTTACGGCAGTACTCTACGGAGAAAACTTGTCCTCGGCGTGCGCCCCATACACAACACGCCATCATCGCACCAGCCGTGCAAAAGGGCACGGCACCTACTGCTGCACCTCATCGTTGCCGTTGCCGGCGTCGGCCAGACAAACTTGGCCGATGGGGAATGAGCACCGGTTGAAAGCCAAAAGATGTAGCGCCTTCGTGAGGAAATCAGCCAGCTGCTCGGTGGTCGGGATCTACTTCAGCACAAATTTCTCGCGCCTCACCATGTGGTGCAGCCAGGCGTAGCGTCGCTCCATGTGCTTGAGGTTGCCCGTCAACCCCAAGCCCTCAGCGACCGTGATTGCCGACTTGGTGTCGACGCGGAGGATGGTCGGCTTCCCAGCGTCGAGTAGCTTGAATTCCGCAAGGAGGAAGCGAAGTCGAAGCCCCTCCTTGCCGGCATCCGTGGCCGCCACATACTCCGACTCCGTCGATGAAAATGTCGCGCACTTGATGCGCGAGCTCAACCAGGAGACGGCGGCCCCTCCGTAGACAAAGACGTAGCCTCCCGTGCTCGTCTGGTTCTACTTGTCGCCCGCGTCGTCGGCATCGACGTAGCCGATCAGCTCCAACAATTCTGGTGCACCGCTGAACTCCAGGGCGGTGTCGGGGGTGTCGGCGAGGTAGGTGAGGCAGCGGTCGGCCTCGCGCCAATGCTGGTCACTCCTCACCGTGAGGCCGCTCCCCAGCTTGCTGCAGGCGAACGCAATGTCCGGCCTCGTCCTCGTCGCCGCGAACTGCAGCGAGCCGACCTTCTGCCGATACTCATCCTCTTCGCGCTCCCGAGCCTCCTCGTTGTCGAACGTCAACTAAGCGTAGGCGTCGACCGAGACCAGCGTCTTCGGGACTCGACCGCCCTGCTCCTCGTCGATGAAGCGCGTGTGCAGGTTGTCGGCGTAGCCCTGCTGGTGCAGCCACGGCTTCCTGGCCGGCCTGTCGCGCAAGATCTGTAGCCCAAGGTACTTCACCCGCCGACTGCTCCCCTTCCTCGTCAACGTCCTCGTCGTCGACCAGCTGCTTCGACCGGTCAAACGGCTGCTCGTCTGCTGCTGACTTCGAGAGCTCCTCTGTCGACCGCCCCGGCTGCTGCTCCCCTGTTGGCTGCACCGCTGCTGTTGCCTCCTGTTTGACCGGCTCTCCTGTCTGCTGCTCCCCTGTCGCTGACGGCTTCCCATCCTGGTCGACGAGCTTGGCGCCTTGTCGACCGCCGGCGATGCCATGGGCCGGCGCCACAGGCGACGCCTCAAGGCTCCCCTCATCGTCGGTGGTCGACACAGGTGCCGACCCAGGCCGATCTGCGACGGGGAACGGAGGAGCAAGGACAGGGGGAGGGGAAAGAACCTTCACAACATCCTCAACAGCAGGCTCGTCAACTTCGGCGAGCAACGGAACCGTCGCCGTCGAGGTGTCCGTCGGCGAGTGTGCCTACGTCTGCCCAGATGCTGGCCCATACTTCGCCTTCCACACCTCCAGCGACAGCCTCTCGTAGAAGATCACCTCGACCGACGTGACCACCTTGTTGTCGGTCAGGTCGAGCACCTCCCAGCCCTTGCTCTCTGGGGACACACCCAGGTGAAGTCCCCAGCGAGCCTTCGGCGCCAGCTTCCCACCACGTTGCTGCTCGGGAACCATGAACTGCACCATGCAGCCCCACACCCGCGCCAGCGTAAGGTCGGGCTTCTGCCCAGTCAGCAGCTGGTACGGCGTCGTCCCCGGCGGCGTCGTCGACCGCTCCAAGCGGTTGCGCACCCAGACCGCCTGTCGAAGAGCAAGGTGCCACCAGTTATGCTACATGCCCATGTGCAGCAGCATCGTCCGCACGGACTCGACGACCGTGCGCATCTCCCGCTCAGCCATGCCATTCTGCTGCGGAGTGTAGGGGCACGTAAGGTTGTGGACGATGCCCTTCCTGTCGACAAAGTCGGTGAACGCCTTCCCGAGGAACCCCCCTCCTCAATCGGAGCAAAGCGACAGTACCGACTTCTTCGTCTGCCGTTACACCAGCACCAGCCACTGCTGGAACTCCCACAGCACGTCGCTCTTCTTAGCGACCGGCATTGCCCATACAAATCGAGTATGGCGATCCTTCAACAATAGGAAGTACAAGCTACCATCTTTGGCAGCCACCCGAAATGGCCCGCACAAGTCAATGTGCACGTCAGCTAGCGCCTCCGCTGCGTCCGAGCCCTTGGCGGGGAAGGTGTGCCGCGCCAGCTTTCCTCTGACGCACGAGACACACGGCGGGTCTGCTGCGGTTGACGAGGTGATGTCGAGCCCATCAGCAACATCATGCTTTGCCGAGCTCTTAATCGTGTCAACGCTGACGTGTGCAAGCCGCGCATGTATCCTATCTGGGGCCGTCTTCGTCGTCGAGATGATCGTCTGCAGAGCCACCACCTCGGTCGATGGCGACTGCATCGAGCAGGGGCGAAGGTCGGTGCAGAGTACCCGTCTGGTGTAGCGTGCTTGACCGAGTACCTCCCCGCTCGCAGCGACGAGTAGCATCTCGTCGCCGTCACCCTGCAACTGCACTCCGCTCTCCTTCAGTTGGCCAGCAGACAGAAGGTTCGCCTGTACGCTCGGAATGTAGAGTACGTTGGAGATGAGGACCCGCTTCCCGGCCTCCCCTTGCAAAGCGACGGTTCCGCGACCCTCGACAGGCTGCAATGCCCCGTTGAACCCACGCACGTGCTTCACCCCGTCGCTCGGCTCCATGTCGACGAAGACCGACTTCGTCCCCATCAGATGGTGGGAGCACCCGCTGTTGAGCAGCACCGCCATCAGGTTGGCCTGCACAGCTACCGCCACCACCTGGAACTCTTCGCCAGCGTCCGACGCCAGCGATACCGACGGCTCCACCACGCCGACCATGGAGCACGACGCCTCCCTGTCGCCTCGGCTCTTGCCGCTGGAGCTGTCGACGTCCTTCGTTGACGACGTCTTCTTCGACGCTTGCTTCTCCTTGCGTTGCTTCTTATCTCGACGGGGGCGACAACTAGCCGATCGACCACGGCCTCCCTGGTTGTCGTCCTCGTCGCTGTCATCGTGGTCGGGGCACTCAAAGGAGAGATGGTCGGGGTCGCCGCAGATCCAGCACTCCCGCCGTCCACCACCACCTCGTCGACCCTTCTCCCACGTCGACCGCTCCTCGTCGACGTCCTTCGTCGACCGCCCACCTCCGCTACCACCCCCGCCCAGCTTCTCGCGCTGCCCTTGCTGCTAATTCAGCTTTGTCGATGCAGCGTAGTTTGCCTGCGGAAGGAGCTCTGTAGGCTGTTCGGCCTCCTGCATCGCCTCATCTTGAAGAATGTAGCTGGTGATAGAGTCCTCGTTGAGGGACTCACGCGTGCCGGGCACCATCATCATTCTCTTCATGAGATTGTAGCTGTGCGGCAAGCCCTTGACGATGTGGGTGATGTAGGACACTGTCGAGTATTCGGCGCCCGCCATGTGCATCTCAGCCAGGATTCGTCGAACACGGTTGCAGTAATCCGTCGCCGACTCCTGCTCGCCCATCCGAATGTGAGTCATCTTCTCCTCGAGCTGCCCGATGTACAGGTCGTCCTTGACCTGGTACGTCGACATGATGAAGCGCCATGCCTGGTGACCAGCATCCAGTTGCTCTCGAGAGCTCCTGAGCGCTAGTTGCACCACCGGCGAGCAACACCTCGAGATGACCATGAAGGTGAGCAGGTGAGTAGAACGAAACTCCCTGCGCAGCTCGACATCCTCCTCGGGCGGAATTGGCATGGTGCCGTCGGCGAAGCCCTTCAGCCCGGCGACCTCCAGCTGAGGTTCGATCGACTCCCTCCATGTGATGAGGTCCCGTCAACCTTGTAGCGGTGCGACGGTGATCCGGTCTGGCGAGAATTTGAAGTAGCCATACGCTGGTGCAATATCGCCTGCAGTCACATGCGTCGTCGGCGAGAGCCCTCCACCGCTTCGTAGAGGAGAGGGACGTCGAACATCGACGCCAGCACGAGAGCTGCCTGCAGCCGCCGTCGACCGCTGCACTCGCGCCTGGATTCCGTCGACACCACCGTCGACCTTGATCACCCCTCTCTGCCTCGTGCCTTTGCTGCCGCTGACTCGTGCACCACCATCGACCTCGTCGTCGATGCCACCTTCGTTGCGCACCGGTCGAGGAGAAGCAAGACGGGAAGGGTGTTCCGTCGTCCACTGCGACCGGATGCCCAACTCGGCGATCACCAAGGGGATCGTCCCGTACTCGCCATCCGCGTGGCGTCTCCTCGCGTCAGCCAAACGTGCCTCCAAGGTGTCCGCTACGCCCGCATCAACTACAGGGTCGACCATGGCGACTATCGCTGTTGCCGGCCTACGAACGACTTAGTAGGTGCAAAAGTCGGCTCCTGTCTAAAAGCCGTCCACGCTCACCGCACCATGCGGAGAGTCACTCTACAACGGTAGTGAGCTAGACTACGGGGGTTGGCATTAACTACTAGAGGTGATCGTAGCTTTGCTTGGTTCCTTAGTGCTTGCACATTCACGGGAGAAATCGGCAAGAGTTTTCACTAGCAAATTAGGAATTACAGAATGATTGAACAAGTAGCGATAGTCAGACCGCGTTGCACTCGCATTTCAGATTCCTTTTTTTTTTTTTAGCTAGCTTACTGAGCTTCAGTATAAGAACTATCACATCACAAGAGTATATTACTAAACTTAAAACTAGGTGTTACATTACATCTAGTCTACTCTACTCAGTATCAGAGTCCAGCGCCACTGTGGCACGGACATCAAGGCCATTGTCCTCATCATCACTGTCGTCTGACATGGCTACAGCAGCACGTGCCTTGCACTTCTTTGAGGACCTCCGCCTTACCACATCTTCATCATCTTCGTCTTCATTGGAGGAAGCAGCTGACGTTCCTCCCTTGGCCTTCTGCTTAGGGGCTCTCTCTGGAGTGCACTTGGTCGCCACTTCCTTAGTAGGGCGCCTCTTCTTTGCCCCCCTCCAAGCAGCCACCACCTCGTTCCAGTTTGGCTCATACTGTAGGAGCGACACGGACATCAAATCCGCCAGGCGTGTGTGGCACAGATTACCGCGGAGCCAGGATTTGATGATGTTTTGCCTCGAGAAGCCGCGCTTGCTCTCGACGGTGCTCAACGGCAGCACGGGGAGAGCGATCCAGATGCGGACCATGTTGGGTAGCTCGTCTCCCAGTCTTCGCTGTGTAACATGTGCTTGAGGCTGGCGTGGAATGACTGGTCCTTGTACTGCGATGCCATCATCTTGGTGAACGGGTGGAGTTCCCTTCCCGCCTTTTTCCAACTCGCACACAGTAGCAAGTATAAGAGGGGGGGGCGCCAGGGAGGGAAGTCTTTGGGAACATCACACCGAGTGTGAGCCATTGATGCACTCCATAGACAGACACGTACGTGGAAGTACGCACTTCTCCGCATTGAACAACTTGCGGAGAGAATCGAACCACGCTGCGCAGAGGCGGCCTCTCTTCGCGCTACCCTCGGGGTACGCGTCTGGCAGAAAAAGCTTCGCTCTACTGAGGGTGTCTAGGCTCTCCATCCGCTTCAGGAGGTGCTTCACAACTTCCTGCGCAAAACGGGAGGTTACAGTGATGCACGATTCAATGTCTCCCTTGGACTCCTGACCCTTGATGGCGTCCTCGTGCAGCTTGAAAGTGTGGGTGACGGGACTTCCCTCCCCATCCATGCCTTTCACAGTCACCTCCCGCTTGCTCAACGGTCCATGCTTCTCCAAAAACTCTGTCAGCGACTCGCTATCCTCAGCGTAGTTGACGTCGTGCTCGATGTAGCGTTGCTTAATCTTGTCGCACGTGTTGTGGACCATTGATGCCACCCGAGTGATGTCCACATGCACACGGCAAAAAGCATTTGTCACACCCGCTCGAATGCATAAATAACAGCACGACCCTCACGAGTGCTCACCGTGCGCTGTTAAAATTTTAGGTTCAGCTCGTTGAGCAGCTTCAGCACATCTGCCAGAAAGAATAGGAAAAAGTGGAACTTAAAACTTGTGACTGCCGCGTATGCCTTCTTGTCTTGCTCCCACAACACCACTATTGCCGCCGGTAGGACTGTCACGAGCCTCCGAATCGCGTCGCCACGCGCCAGCCATCGAACGTCTTTAAACCCCTTCACCTCCAGAGACGTCTCGTGCAGAATGTGTTGGAGTTCCATGAAGCGGGTGTGAAAGACGATGCTCCTCCCCAAGTTCTCTGCGACGCTCCGCACGACCGTGTCGGCCATGTTGAGGTCGGGCACTGCCTCCGCCGCGTCCTTCGCGGCGAGAGCCTCCCTGCATGTGTTTGGATACAAAGGGTTAGAACACTGCAACAAGTGTGACAACATAATCATGCTCAATCAACCCACAAATAACGACAACGTACATGTGAGCGATGCAGTGGCACGTCACTGGGTGTGGGACTCGCAGTTTCAGTGTAGAGGAACTAGGGGAGACGGGCGGTGTGCTGCTGAAAGCCCGCATAGCATTAACAGCAGGCCATGAAACAGGGGTAACATTCTGCCGATTCGGGGAAGAAACCACTGGAACGCGTGTCGGCAAAGACGAGCCTAACACAGCGGCAGGCTGGGAGCGTCGTAGGAAATTTAGGCCAGTGACTGGTGGTTTGGGCAGTGGGGTGGGTGATTCAGCAGCTTCCGCGTCGTCCGCCATGGCAAGAAGTCGGACTGACGTGAAAGGGGAGATAACTAGTGTAATCTGTCAGAATATTATTCTTATGTTCTAGCCTGTAGTGGGGTGCTCTATAGCGAGTACAACCCTTCTAGGGTTTGCTATTTGTATCCCCATTTCTGCTAGTTCATCCCTCTTTCTTCTTCTAATTTTGTCATGCTATCAGAGCAGGTCGATCCCCTTGGATCGATCCTGTGGGTGGGTTACCACCTCGCTTCCGCTGCTACCTTTCTCCTCCCGCCGTGCGCCCCGAGGCGCGCAGCGGTTTTCTGCCCGCCGTGCGCCCCGAGGCGCGCGGCGGCTCATTGCCCGCTGTGCGCCCCGAGGCGCGCGGCGGGCTTCTCCCCTACGTCGCGGCCGCGCCCCGATCGTCGCGGCCCCGCCCCTCGACGCGGCCCCGCTCTACGTCGCGGCCCCGCCCTGGCCCGTCGCCGCCCGTGCGCCTGCCCGGCTCGGCCCCGCCCTTCGTCGCGGCCCCGCCCCGGCCCGTCGCCGCCCGTGCGCCCGCCCGGCTCGGCCCCGCCCTTCGTCGCGGCCCCGCCCCGGCCCGTCGCCGCCCGTGCGCCTGCCTGGCTCGGCCCCGCCCTACCTTCGCGGCCCCGCCCTACGTCGCGGCCCCGCCCTATGTCGCGGCCCCGCCCCGACCGTCGCGGCCCCCGCCCCTCGTCGCGGCCCCGTCCCCCCCCCCCCCCCCCCCCCCTTTCTCCCCTCCCCCCCATTTCCCGTCGCCCGTCGCGGCTCCGTCGGGGGCCGCAAGCGGCCCCCTCAGGTCGCCACGACAGACGACGGGAGGGGCGAGCTGTGGGGTGGCGGGTATGGGGGTGCTCGGTGTGCCTTCCTCCCTTTCTCCTCCTCCTCCTTCGTCTCCCACTGCTGCAGCTGTCGCTGAGGGGGGTGGTTGTGTGGGAGACTGGGTTTAGGGTTTAAGGGGGGTGCGTGGGAGTGGAGCTAGCGGTGTAGCAGTGGGTGTGTATGAGGGGGGTGGGACTGTGTGTGGGAGGTTGAGCGGAGGTTGCCAGTTTGTCGTCCGCAGCACCTGTAGTCCGGGGCGCTGTCCCGGTAGCCCAGTGAGCTTGTCGCTGAGCCGGTCGCCTGTGGGTCCGTTGCCCGTCTGCCGCCACTTGAGCCGCGGGGCCTGTTACTCCCGTAGTCCGGGGCGCTGTCCCGGTAGCCACTGCGCTCGCCACTCCTGTTGCCCGTGTGTCTGCAGCTTCAGCCGCCGCCTTCTATCTCCTCTCCTCTCACTCTCCCTCCTCCTCCTCACTTGCCCGTTGTGACCACTGCTAGCTTTGCTCATAATTGTTAACTTTGAACTATTTCTTCTTGACCTTGTGCTCAGAATGCGTGGTGACATTGTGATCCACCCTGAGCTTGTACTGTTTTGCCTGCTCTGCTGATTACACCCCACTTTGGCTATGGGGGTGTGTCAGAATATTATTCTTATGTTCTAGCCTGTAGTGGGGTGCTCTATAGCGAGTACAACCCTTCTAGGGTTTGCTATTTGTATCCCCATTTCTGCTAGTTCATCCCTCTTTCTTCTTCTAATTTTGTCATAATCGTGGTGATAATGGATGGGTGGGGCGTTTGAAAGAGAACCTTGGAGAAGAAGGACCCCCCGAAACCCCAACGCCCGACCACAGACCCCATTTGACGAAGCGCGCATGGTTCCCGAAAACTGTGGGTGGCACCACTTGACTGTGGTGATCCCGTAGCCAGGCCCCTAGATTCGTTTTGAGGTAGTCTGCGGCCTCAGAGTACACCGCTCTTCCTAGTCTGGCTGTCAGAGTGACCTGATTTTGTAAGTGTAAGATTTCAGACTACACTTGCATTTCTACGCTGAACATACAAAGTCAGTCAATTTTCCTGTTATAATGAAAACACTAAGTAACCTTCTTACATTTCTTCTTGATAGTCAAATACAGGTTCATGTTCTACTACTCCCTCGTCTACAGGCTCCTTCCCAGCCCACGAGGGCTCCTCTCTGTGCCTTGCAGTAGGTGCTGTGACCGGCCGGCGCTTCTTGTAGCTGCGGCATATCTCTACTACTCCTGGGACATCTAGCTCATAGTCTAGGAGTGAAATACAGAGCAGATCACTCAGCCTACAGTCCTTAATGCTGCCCCTCTGCCACGTTTGGATGAGATTCTGTCGGGAGAAACCGCGCTCGCACTCGACCGTGCTGAGAGGCAGCACCGCAATCGCCACCTACAGTCCGACCAGGTTGGGGTACGCCTGCTGCCAGTCAGGTGTCCTGAGTATCACACAAAGTCCCGTGTGGAACTTGCGCTCGCTCTTGGGGGGTCTGGCAAGGACCAGACACAGTGTGCGCAGCTCCCTCACGCCTTTTTTCTTGTCAATGCCTGCAAGGCAAAACGAGACACGGGTTTAGTAAACGAGCCATAGCGAAAGGGGGAAAGGGGCGGGGTGACACAAAACCATACCAGGTAGTATCTCGTCGGCTTCATCTACGTGAAACAACGTGACAAGCGACATCAGCCACTCCAGGCACTACGCCTGCCGTACGTCCCGGTTCGAGTGAGGTTGCCACATCACTGGAATAAACAGCCGCACTCCCGAAAGTGAGTCAAGGTCGCCGAGCTTGGACTGGAGCTGCTCGACAACGAGCTCGGCCATGTCGGTGCAGAGCGCAACGCAGGCGTGGTGATGACCAGACCCACGATAGCTTGGGTTTGTGCATTCGTGAAGCTTCACCTTGAAGCGGTTCATGCTGCCGTCGGACGATGCTCCTTCTACCACCATTTCTGGTGTCCCTCCCGGACTGTGCTTCTCAATGAAGCGGTAGAGCCTCTCGGTCGCCCCCCCCCCCCCCCCGAAGTCGTCTCCACAGTCGACATACCGAGCCACCAGGATCGATGTAGTGCGCACAATCTGTGTGTGCACCAGCGCGTAGTCGAGCTGCATCACAAACATACAAAGAGAATTAGTACAATGGGTCTTGGACTTAAACCAATACAATCTACACCCTCAAGTTCACTTACTTCTTGCTTCTGAAAAACTGAGGAGAGGACGTTGAGCTGCTCCAGCATTTCCGCGAGGAACCTGATGAGGAACTGGAACCTGTACGACGTGACGAGTTCGTACATGGTCTGGTCCTTCCACTCCGACAACATGACCATGATGGCAGGTAGGACTTGGACGAAGCGGGCAACTGCAGCTCCTCTGGACAGCCACCGCACGTCGTGTATGCCTTGGACCTCGAGGATGGTGGACGTGAACACCTCCTGGAGCTCCATGAAGCGCTGATGCCACGGCCCCGATCGCGCGAGGTACTCTGCGACCGCGCGGATCACGTCGTCGACCATGTTGAAGGTGGGTATCTTCTCCTTTGCGGCCTTGGCAGCCAAGGCCTCCCTGCCAGACAAAACCACACATGCACAGTTAGTTTTTCATAAACAAACAGATTTGTCGTTTACACATGGCGTTAAAACACAAACGCACCTGTGAGCGATGTAGTGAAACGAGACCAGGTTGGGGATGAGCATTCGCAGACGAGCAACCACACCGTTTTGACTCCCCACCATCACAGAGGCGCCATCCGTGCTCACTCCCGAGATACGCCGGAGGTCAACGCCGACTGCCCTGAGGTGGGAAAGCAACAAACTGCACAAAGATGCAGCGTCAGCCCTATCAACCATTAAATGCGCGACGAACTTAATGACAACTCGGCCTTCACGGAGAAACGTGGCAAACACAATCATGTGCTTGTCGCGCCGACGATCGGTGCTCTCATCGAGCGTTATCCCGATGAAAGGGCTCGAGAGGAGGTGCTCCAGTTGCGTTGTCTAAAGCCATGTCGCAATGGCTTGAGTGAGCTCTCCAAAGCCGTACCTACAGAATGAAGACAAGGTCGTTAGTGACGGTCAGCAAGGATACAACGTTGTACACACGGGACACACATAAGAATTTACGTACGTGTTATAGTATGTGCCGTATCCCTGCTCGAGAAACCCGGGCACTTTCTTCTTGGCCAGGTAGCGCACGAGCCGGATCCACGAGTCCATGGGCTCGTTGCACTTCCCCATGAAGTACAGCCCGTCGACAAGCGACGACACCTGCAGCAGCTCCATGTCTTGCGCTTTCGGGTGCATGTCGATGCGCTGCTGCCGCCCGTACTTCAGTAGCAAGTCCTCCTGGCGCTGCAGAGCAAATCGGTGCTTCACCGTCCCTTCGTGCTTCTTGAAGGACTGTGTCTGCACGTCTGTAGCTCCCTCGGTACGCCCCCCACACTTGCCTTTCAATCCCGCAAACTCCAGGCAAATACTGCACTTGAAAGAAGGGGAACCAAAAGAGGTCTTCGTTAGAACAAGCCAACTGTAATCGGTGGACCACTTCGATTTGAATCTCTCATGCGCTTCCTCGTATTTCAACTCAGGATTATCAGATTTGGGCTTTGAGCTGTCCTACGTGGGCCTCGGGCTGCCCTGCGTGGGCATGGAGTTGTCCTGCATGGGAGAATCGTCGCCCGCAGGAGTCACAACGGTCGATGGAGGAGGCGGAGTGGCCCAACCAAAGGTGGACTGCCGGTACCGCAGCTTCGACGGTGGCGCGGGACGAGAAGGTGCACCAACAGACGCCTCATGGGGCACCGCGTGTTGCGCAGCGGTCGCTGGTTCAATGACGGCCTCGTGCAGAGGTGTGGTGTCTCTAGGAATAGGTGGGCGGCTCGAGCTAGGTTGAGATAGTGGCGTTGGAGGTGGATTGTGCTTCGGTAGGACAGATCTAAGAAAATCTAGACCGGTGAGAGGGCCGGATACTGGGCAGGATACTGGGCGACCGATTGCATCATCCTCGTCGTCGGGCCCATCCGCGATAGCCTCTGTAACTGCCATTGAGCCTGCCGAGCAGAGGTGTAGCGAGCTAGGAGGTGGGAGCCTGAAATAAGGGCTCCTACACTAGTTTGAGTCCAGGCAAATGGAGCAGGCCATGAGAGAGACTGCAAGAACGGTGACCAAGAAGAAGATGAGAAACCCTCGTGTAATAGGATCTCCCATCTCCCAGAAGGTCATTGCATGCACTGCACCTGGGCGTGAATCCTTGGAAGGTGGGGTGATTGGGGTTGATGGATGGAGTCACGTGAGAGAAGCAACGCGGTGCGAGCCCTGCGTTGGCAACTTGGAAGGTGGGGTGGGGTGGATGGACGTGGTGACGTGAAAGTGGCAGCGCGCTGCGAGCTATGCGCTGGCAACATTGAAGGCAGGGTGTGGTGGATGGTCGTGGTGTACAGCAAAGGTGCAGTGCGTGGCGAGCTATGCATTGGCAAGGAATCTTGCCAACACTGCCTGCGGCGCAGCCGCGATTGGTCAGAATTGGGTGGGATTACAGCAACGCTGTACCAACGCAACTGTGCGTTGTCGCGCTGGCAAAATCGTGGGTTCCCGCCTGTGATTGACGGGGTTACTGCTCCACGCCGCCAGGCTGGACCCTGCCCCTGTATTATCGGATTCAGAATGCACCCCCGATACAAGTCTGAGGCACAGCCTACACTACTAAAAATAGTCTAAATTTACAGACAAGTATGTTAAAAAAACTCTGAAACATCAGACAAGGCCCCACCAAAAATTCTTAGAGTGCAGACTAGGTACCAAAAAAAAGTCTGAACTGACTCTGATTCGGACTCTAAAGTCTGATATCTAGGGCCCTGCCCGTAGTGCGCTTCCTGAACCTTCCGCAGGCGCCGAATTTGTGGGTTTGAGGTGCTGGATTGATGACCGTTGTACAAAACTAACCAATCCCTCACTTGTGACAGGCCACGTACGACAGAAACGGTTCTAAGTGGGCAAGTCGTGACGCAAACATCACGTGAGTTCAGTTGTGAACAGGGCCTACTTTTGGATTCTAGGTACTCTGATTTCCAGAGTAGTTTTTTTCCCAACTTTGAAATCTAGGGTTGTTCATGCGCCTTACTCTGATTTGTCAGAGTAACCCTACACTTAAAAAAATAAAACCTAGGCACGTCAGAGTAATATTTTTCTCTACTCTGATGTTGGTTAAGTTTGCTGTATGAAAGTTTTTGTTACGCCTTTTGTGCTTGCACTATGTTTCATTTCCGCGTCGCCCAGGTTTCCCCCCTCAGTGCGTTGTTTCCAAGTGAGGTGTTGGCACCGATAATCTGACTCAAAGAGATGGGAGGGGAGTGGCTGACATGTGCGCTGGTTGAGAAGTTGTCAAACTTTTATAGCCAATCAACGCTCATATTGCCCCCAACACACGACCGAAATCAGGATAATAATCTCAACGATTCGGGGAAAACCCGCTAAACGTGGGGAGGGGGAGGGGGGGGAGGGGGGTGGGTGGGTTTCGGCTAGGGGGGCATGTATTCCCTATACAGAGTAAATTCGGTCCTTGAAAAAAAACCTCAAAGGCCTTAGAGTAACCTACAGCATAACTCTGACAAATCAGAGAAATCTTAAGTTCCAAAAAAAAAACCCAGCGGGTACAGAGTTACTTTAGAAAATGACTCTGATTTTCAGAGAAAGTAATTTACTCTGATGACGTGGGGCCTGGCTGTGAACCTGACTGTTTGCCTGTTGCAGCAGCATTGTGTTGATATGGTGGCGAAGGATATGTTGGGCTGAACGCCCTAGGATCTTTGGTAGAGTTAAAGTCTTAGTAAATGATGTAGTAGCGGAAGCGTTTTGAATAAAGTCCTTGAACCACCTTGCGCTAGTATGTGAGGGCAAAGTAAGTTGATTAAAGCAAAGAGATACAAGAATATATATGAGTACAGAGAATATGAAGAGACATAATTGTAACTACTTTACTGTTGCGGTTCGATACAGTGCGACTCGGGCAACTGCTCAATGTCGAGTCAGTTGTGTGTCCTTGCTGTCGCGCTGCATTTGTCAGGTCAAAGGTCGCTGACCTTTGAATTTCTTGTAACCTCCAGCGGTTACATCAACCTCCGAGGGTTGACTCGCTGGTGCTTCGATTTGCGCTACTTCGCTTGTGTCTTGAAGTTTCGACACTACAGAGGCGCTTTAAGACTATTTGTTCCCAACACTCCCCTTTGCTTCTGGAGTGTCGCTGATGGTGACATGGCTTTGTCCAGTCAGCAGCATGCAGTACTCGAACTTATGTTTTCCGAGCTTCTTGGTCAAGTAGTCAGCTGCCATCTCGGATGTGGGACAGTAGGATAGTTCGAGTTTCCCTTTCTCGATCTCGTCCTTCACGAAGAAATATCGCAGAGCAATATGCTTTGTTCTGTTCGCGAATCCGCTTTTGTTGGCGATGCGAATCGCAGATTGGTTGTCGCAGAACAGAGTGAAGCTGGGTAAGTCGGCTAACTTCGCTTCTTCCAGCAGCTCGCGAAGATAGAGTCCTTCCTTGGTGGCTGAGCAGAGTGCGATATATTCTGCTTCAGCTGAAGAGAGAGCGATTAGTTCCTGCTTGCTCGACTGCCAGGAGATAGGTCCGATAGGTTCGAGGCGGTAGATGTAGCCAGTGCGGGAGCGCCTGTTGTGTGAGTCGCCGGCGTGATCGGCATCGACGTAGCCGATTAGTTTCGTCGGTGTAGTTGTATTCTTGTGGTATGTCAGACCGATCGTTGAGGTGCTTACAAAGTAATGGAATGCGCGATCGAGCTCCGCCAGATGTTCTGCTTCAGGCCTTTTGAGATAGGTAGCAAGTTGACTTGCGGAGTAGGACAGATCTAGGCGGCAGGTGACGGCTGCGAAGAGAAGGCATCCCAGCTTCTTCTGGTAGTCTCGTATGCCGGCGGTTTTGAGTAGGGCGGAACCTTCTTTGTCGTTCCCTGCCGTCTAGCGGTATGGCGTGGAGATGACTGCTGGTGTGATCGTAAAACGTTTGGCAATAGTGTCGGCATACTTTTTCGGTGCTGAGATATATCGCGTTTTCTTCTTCGCGGATGTTGAGGCAGAGGTACTGAGTGACGGTAGAGGAGACCGTGAGTGTAAGATCCCTCTGCAGCTCCCCTTCGAACCAGGTGGTTATGTTGTCGGTAGAGCCGATGTAGAGTAAATCGTCGACGTAGACGATCAGCAGGATGTAGTCGGCGTTTTTAGTGAGTCGGTACATTCCTTGGTCGTGAGGCAGTTGGCGAAATCCGATGCGAGTGAGGCGAGTGTGTAGGTGCTGTTGCCACAGCCGCGGGGCTTGTTTGATTCCGTAGAGCGATTTCAGTTATTGACAGACTTGGTTAGGTTCCCCGTGGGTACCGTGTGGGAGCTCGACGAAGATTTCGGCGTCGACGGGTACGTAGAGGAACGCGTTGGCGACATCGATTTGCCGTAGTTTCTTCTTCCTCATAGCGGCGATCGTGTTGAGATAGAGGCGAGGAATGAGTGCACTATGAAATGAAACAAGTACAAGTACCAACCCTAATTGGGTTGTACCCCCTGTGGGCTACCCCACTACAGCCTAAATATATGCATCAGTAATATAATCATCTGACACACCCCCATAGGCAAAGTGGGGGAGAGCAAGGGTCACAAGACCAGTCAAGCAAAGCAAAGCAAGCTCAGGGTGGATCTCAAGGATACCACACAAATTCCGAACACAAGGTCAAGGCCACAAGGCCAGTTCACATGCAGCAGAGCATATATATATAACAGTGCTAAACAAGCAAGAGCAAGGATATATATATGCAGCAGTACAAGCAAGGTCAAGAGGTAAGCAAGTGAGGCCCAGTGGGCACAAGGCCTAGCAGAGTGCAAAAGCGCTAACGGTCACGAGGCGGAAGTGCCTTGGTGAACACATCAGCAGTGTTGGCCTCAGTGGCCACGAAACGCAGGCGAAGCTGACCACGCTGCTGCAGCTCTCGAGCAAGGAAGTAGCGTAGAGCAATGTGCTTCGTCCTGTGCTCCAGTCTGTGCTCCTCACACAAGGCAATGTTTGCCTTGTTGTCGACGTACAGCACTGGAGGAGAACGAGGCCGCTCTCCAAGGTCAGTCAGCAGGTAGGTGAGCCAGCGAAGCTCCTGGGCAGCCATGGCCGTGGCGTAGATCTGAGCCTCACAGCTGGAGCTGAGAACCGAAGAAGAGCGAGTAGAGCGCCAAGAGACAGAGCCAGAGCCAAGACTGAAGGTGTAACCTTGAGACGACCTCTGAGTAGCCTGGTCGTCAGCCCAAGAAGCGTCTGAGTGCCCAGTGAGCACAGGCCGCTCACACCCTCCAAGCACTAGCCCCATGCCCGACGTACTGCACAAGTAGCGCAACACCCTCTTAGCTGCATCCATGTGCTCCTTTCGGTGACGGCCGGGAGCAACATAGCGTGCTAAGATGCTGAGAGGGTATGCGAGGTCAGGTCGAGTGCAAGTCATCAGGTACATGAGGCAGCCCACAAGCTCTGGATACGGACCACTCGACTCTACGGACTCATCCGAAGGCAGAGCTGAGAGCGAGTGTCCCGTAGGCAGAGGAGTGGACTGAGGCGAGGAGTACGTGAAGCCGAAGCGCTGAAGGACCTGCTGCACCATGTGTGACTGGGTCAGGGTAATGGTGCGGCGTGCTCTGTCCCGGGTGATCCGCAGGCCAAGATAGCTTGTCAGTTCACCCAGGTCTATGCACGTGTGTCTCTTCTGCAGCTCGGACTTCACGTGGGCGAGTGCGGCAGTGTCCGCAGTGGCAAAGACCAAGTCGTCGACGTACACGAGGATGTAGAAAGGCGGCAGCGAGGTGTCGGTGCGCAGAAACAGCGACGGGTCAGCAGTAGAAGGAGCAAACCCAAGAGCCGCAAGTGTAGTCCTCAGTGTGTCGTGCCACTCACGCGGCGCCTGGCGGAGACCGTAGACTGGCCGCCGGAGGCTCCACTGGGTACCAGGAGGGAACGACCCAGTGAAGCCAGGAGGGCGGCGCAGCCAGATCTCCTCGTGCAGGCGGCCCTGCAGGAAAGCAGTGCTGAAGTCAAGAGAGTGTAGCTCGTAATCACGCTGAGCAGCGACGTGCAGTAGAACCCGAAGAGTGGTCATCTTTGGGGTCGGGGAGAAGGTCTGAAAGAAGTCAACTCCCTGTCGCTGACTGAAGCCACGAGCCACGTAGCGCGCCTTGAAGACAGGCGGAGAACCCGGCGGCCGCTTCACCCTGAAGATCCACATGCCACTGACAATGTTCGCCCCAGGAGGGGGAACAGCGTCAACGTAGGTGCCTGTGGACTTCCAGGAAGCCATCTCTGCGTCCATGGCTGACTGCCACTGAGAGGAGTAGGGACCGGCCATCGCCTCTGCGTAAGAGCGTGGGGTTGGGATGTCTAGAGCATCCGGGTCTCCCTCAGGGGCAACAAGCATGGACACGAGATGGGGCAAAGCGGCGGCAAAGCACTGGAACTCCTCCTGCCTGTCCTCTAGGACGTCCGTGCCAAGAGCACAGTCACCCCCGACGGACGGAGGACAGGCAGACGCAGACGCAGCAGACGCAGACTCAGAAGACTCAGCAGACTCAGCAACAAGACTGGCAGCGTAGTCCAGACGGCACGCAGCAGCAAAGTCGACCAGCTCAGCAACTAGGGCAGACGCAGCAGCGGACTCAAAGGAAGGGTCAGTGACAAGAGAAGCAAGAAGACGCGTGACAGTAGGACTGGCAGCACGGTGAGAGTCCGACTCCGGGTCGGCAAGTGTAGGAAGAGAAGACTGAGGAGTAGGAGGCAAAGGGGCACGTAGAGGAGCAGTGGACGGACGCAGAGACATCTGGTGCGTGCCAGGGACAGGAGGAGGACGCTGACGCGAACCGCGACCACTAGGGCGAGCAGCTCGGACTGGCGACGCAGGGCGGGACGCAGGCTCACGACGCTCAGCAAGACCTCCAGTAGGACCAGCGTAGGGAGAAGGAGAAGGCAGGGGAGAGGCGGGCTGTAACTGTGACTGTGACGGGACAGGCTGCGGACACTCAAAGGGAGGAGAAGGACTAGTGGAAGGCGGAAGACCAAGAACCTGCTGAAGGAGCAGAACGAAGTACGGCCGAGGCCGCGCAGCACCGCCAGAGACCGCAGGGACAGCACCAACACCTCCAGAGGCAGCACCAGCACCAGTAGCAGCTCCAACTCCAGCACCACCAGCAGCTGCAGAAGTACCCGCAGTAGGACCGACAGTCGTAGCCTCAGCGCCAGCACCCGCAGCAGCTCCAGCTCCAGAGGCACCCCCGAGCCCGGCAGCTCTAGTACCCTCAGTACGTGCACCTCCGGGACCCGTGGTACCAGCTCCCTCGGCAGCAACGGAACCTCCAGCACCCGCAGTTCCCCCAGCTCCAGCAGCTCGCCTCCAGCGCCGGGCAAACCACTCACGCAGCTCCAGAGGAGAGAGCGGCTCGCGGCGTGAGGAACGATCTGGAGAACCACCAGGAACAGAAGCAGCAGGGGCAGCACTCCCAGACGCAGTACCCCCAGGCTCAGCAACCCCAGGCACAGCACCCCCAGTCTCAGCACCCCTAGGCGCAGCACCCCCAGGCTCAGCACCCCCAGGCTCAGTACCCTCAGGCTCAGCACCCCCAGGCTCAGCACCCCCAGTCTCCGCACCCCCAGGCTCAGTACCCCCAGGCTCAGCACCCCCAGGCTCAGCACCCCCAGTCTCAGAACCCCCAGGCTCAGCGCCTGCAGCAGCACCAGAGTCACCAGTGACCTCGACAGGCTCGACCGCGTCTACCTGAGACACACCTGAAGGGGCAGGACCCTGAGGGGGGAGGGGGTCTACCGGGGGGGGGACCTGAGACCAGGAAGAGGGGCCGGGGGGGGAAGGGACGGAGTGCGGTAGGGGAAGAGCCGGTAGAAGGGACACGACTCGTCGAACGTGACGTCCTGGGAGGACAGAACACGACGAGAGGTGGGGTGGTAAAACTGCCACCCAGGTGCGTCAGGGGGGAAACCCAGGAAGACGCAAGGAGCAGCACGAGGGGACAGCTTGTCCGCAGACAAGTCGCGGACAAACGCCCGAGATCCCCAGACACGGAACGCCGACGCATCGCCAACCTTCCCCGTCCACAGCAAAGCTGGGGAGGTCTCCGGTCTGGAGACCCTGGGCTGAAGGTTGATCTGATGCGCGGCGTACCGAACCGCAAACGGCCACAGAAAATGGGGGGCAGCCGCATGCACCATGGACGTACGGGCGACGTCCATGACAATGCCGATGCGGCGCTCAGCAATCCCATTCTGCTGCGGAGAGTCCGGAAGCGTGAAGGTCTGGCGGATGCCTCGTGCCCGACAGTAGGCTCGCAGAAGGCCGGAGGAGAACTCTCCGCCTCTGTTTTGAGTGCAGACGCAAAACAGGAAAGTCCGAGCCGAAGCTCCGCCTGAGCTGGAGACGAGCTGCGCGGATCCAGTCGATCAACACCTCATTGACCTCACCCTTGCTGCGCAAGAGGAAGACTGTGGTGTAACGCGAGTAGTCGTCAACCACCAGCAGGAAGTAGCGCTCGTGACCCTGTCCACGGACGCGGGCTGGGCCCCACACGTCCATGTGAAGCGTCTGCATCGGGGCCTCCGTCGGAGGAAACGGGGAGGAGTGAGGGGTAGCCCGCAGGCGACCCTCGACACAGGGGACACAGGGAGGGCCAGGCCCCGGAGGAAGGGGAGGGAGGGACCGGGGAAGGCCAGAGACAAGAAGGCGAGAGGCCATGCCCCGGAGACGAGGCAAGGAGGGGTGACCCATCCTGTGGTGCCACAGGAGGGTCTCGTGGGACAGGAGGCGACACGAGCAGGGGGCAGACTCAGCACCAGACCAGGACGCTGCAGCAAACACCTGACCCGACGCAGCTACCTGACCAGACGCAGGAGGAGGAGACGGAACAGTGAGTGTGTACAGGCTCGACCCCGGCCCACGTGTGAACGTGTTCAAGTGTCGACCCGTGTCCGCGTCCGTGCAGTGGGTGTCCCGTCGGCGTGCAGGGGTGAACTGGTCGACCCCTGCATCCTGTAGGTCAGCACCCGCCACCAAGTTCGTAGAGAACGAGGGGAGGTAGAGACCGGACAGGGCGCCAGACGGGACCGCAGGGCACGGCAGGACAGTGGAGTAGCGAGCCAGAACAGGACCCCCAGAGGGGTCCGCCAGGGAGACCGCCACTGGCCGACTAAGCGGTGTGAGTGTGGTGCGGTCCTGAAAGAAGGAGCGAGACGCCCCTGAGTCAAGAGTGAAGGTGAGAGAGGGCGGAGCCGACGCAGTACCTGAGAGAGCAGACTCACCAGCACCTGAGGACACAGACTCACTGGCACCTAGAGCGACAGCCTCACCAGCACCTGGAGCAGTAGCCTCAACAGCACCTAGAGCCGCAGTACCAATGCCTGGGTCGGCGGGAAACACCGGTAACAGTCACCCTCCTCACTAATAGTCACAGCATACATGGCAGCAAGAATAGCATCAAAGTCAAGATCAAAGATAGCTACTCCTGCCCTAGACAGCTGGTCCCAGCGAGGGATCTCAGAGGCGTCAGGAAACTGGCGGCGCCAAGCGTCAGTCAGGCGGCCGAAGCAGCGCTGGGCGGAGTGTGGACCACCACACGGCTCACCCGCACGGTCGCCAGTGCGCAAGACGTAGGTGCACGGACCAGTACCCCCACCCCTCTGACGTGCAGCGTACCACTCACGGAGCTGCTGTGGGGAGAGGGTGTCCTGACCACGCTGCTGCCTCTGCTGCTGGCGCTGACCGCCACCGGAGCCACTCCTCTGCGACGAGCCACGACCTCCTCCGCCGCCTCCTCCGCCGCCTCCTCCGCCGCCGCCGCCACCACCTCCACTGCCACCGCCACTCCCACCGTCGCTGCCGCCACCGCCGCCTCCACCTCCACTCCCACCACCACCGCCGCTGCCACCCCCGCCTCCACTGCCGCCGCTGACACCTCCACTCCCGCCACCACTCCCGCCACCACCCCCATCTCCTCCGTTGCCTCCACGGCCGCCTCCACCGCCCCCGCCGCCGCCACCACCGCTCCTGCCCCCCTTGCCCTTGCCAGAGCGACGTCTCCCACTGGGGGCAGACGCCGCGCCGACCGACTCAAAACCAACTAGGTCGGCCGTAGCAGCAGAGGCGACAGAGGGCAGGAGGGGGGAGGGGGAACACCCCTCAAAGATGGGGGTGCGCGGGTCACCACGAGAGGCCCCTACAGCGAGAATGCTCTTCTCGGCTGCTAGGAGGGACTTCTCGAGGAGGTCAACAGTGAGAGTGGTGGGGCAGACTGAGAGTAAGTCGTCCCTGACTCCGCGAAGGGAGTCAGGGAGGCGGGCGACAATGTAGTAGAGAGTGAAGTACTGGGGGGGGGGGGGGGTTCTTGGCGCAGAACTCAGCAGGAAGCGCAGCGCGGGAGCGTCACTAGTGCGCAGGTGGGTAATGAGGTCGGCGACTGTGGCAAAGGAAGCAAGGTCGGGAAAGAGGTACGGTAACATGAGGCGGCTCAGTGCAGCAGTGGCACGGGTGGAGTAGCGTGCAATAACGGCGTCGTACAAGGTCTGAGCACTCTTGTACGACCCAAAGTGTGCACGCTCAGAGAGAGGGAGGTGGCGACGCACAGCAAGACGTGCAGCAGCATCGCGTGTGGCCCACACTGAGCGAACAGTGGCATCCTCAGTAGCAGCAGGGGCGGGAGAGGCACCAGAAGTGAGATCAAAGAGAGAGAGGCCGTCAGCTCTGTCGCACTGTAGGAAAAGCAGTAGGTCGTCTACCCACACGTCAAAGTCGATGGCTCTGCCCTCACCGTCGAAGGTGAGGACACTGGGGGTAGCCATGACAGCAGTAGGGTGAGGGCAGTGCGCAGAGTAAAGCTCAGTGCTCACCAGACAGGGCAGTGCAGACGGCTCGGGCGGCTCGGGCGGCTCAAGCGGCTCGCGCGGCTCGGCTGCTGGGGCGGCTCGGCTGCTGGGGCGGCTCGGCTGCTGGGGCGGCTCGGTTGCTGGGGCGGCTCGGCTGCTGGGGCGGCTCGGCTGCTGGGGCGGCGCAGTTGCTAGGGCGGCGAGGCCGGGAGATGCAGCTGCGGGGCCGTTAGGGGTAGTGGCGGGGCCGGTAGGTGAAGCGGCAGGGCCGTCAGGTACAGCAGCGGGGCCAGCAGGTGAGACGGCGGGGCCTGCAGATGAGGCGGCGGGGCCGGCAGGTGCAGCAGCGGGGCCGTCAGGGGTAGCAGCGGGGCTGGTAGGTGCAGTGGCGGGGCCGTCAGAGGGGACGGAGGGGCCGTTAGGTGCAGTGGCGGGGCCGTCAGAGGGGACGGCGCGGCCGTCAGGTGCAGCGGCGGGGCTGTCTGAAGCAGTGGCGGGGCCGGCAGAGGGGACAGCGGGGCCGTCAGAGGGGACGGCGGGGCCGTCAAGTGTAGCGGCGGGGCCGGCAGAGGGGACGGCGGGGCCGTCAAGTGCAGTGGAGGGGCCGGTAGAGGGGACGGCGGGGCCGTCGCAGGCGATCGCGGGGCCGTCAGAGACGGCGCCGGCGTCGCGAGGGTCAGAGGGCCGGCGCGCGACTGGAGGGCGGCACTCGCGACGCGGCGCGGCCGTCTAGGGGCGGCGCGACGAGGCCGCGTAAGTGGCGCGCCAAAAAAAAAATCGCGGGCGGCTCGACGCGATCGGGCCGCCAAAGGAAAAAAAAAGGCCCAGCGCGACTCGGGCTAGGGCAGAGCGCGCTCCGGGCAGGACAGAATAGTAGGTGGGCCCTAGGAACAGTTCCCACTAGGGAACCTGCTCGATACCATGTTGAGATAGAGGCGAGGAATGAGTGCACTATGAAATGAAACAAGTACAAGTACCAACCCTAATTGGGTTGTACCCCCTGTGGGCTACCCCACTACAGCCTAAATATATGCATCAGTAATATAATCATCTGACAGATCGCGAGGAGAATTTGGAGTGAGGTATGTCGGCTGACCGGAGCGAATGTCTCGGTGAAGTCCCGTCCGTGCTCCTGGTCGAATCTACGCACGACCCAGCGTGCTTTGAATTTCTTGATTGTGCCGTCTGCCTTTGTTTTGATGCGGAAGACCCGTTTCCCGGTGAGGATGGTCTTGTTCCTTGCCACGCTTACGGGAACGACTTTCCAGGTGTTACGTTCCTCCAACGCCTTTAATTCTCTGTGCATGGCTTCACGCCGTTTCTCCCTGTGTTCCCCCCCAAGAGCCTGCTGAACTGTCGCAGGCTCTTTAGGAATAGCATTGCCGTGGACTACGGTGTCGAGGCCGAGAATCTGCAGTCCAGTCTGGGAGTAGCGGGGAAGAGTTGTGTCCTCGGGATAAGTTGCTTCATCTCCCGCTTCTGGGCCGGGTATGAAATTCGGCCCTATCCGTTCTGCTTCGTTGGTGTTGACTGTCGCAGGTGTTACGCAACCGTTGTCGGCGAAGTGGTAGAAGACTTCGGCGTTGGCGCTTTCGCGAGTATTTTCTTCGTCCATGGGTACGTTGACGGAGCAGAACGGGAGAGGTCCGGCTTCTTCTGACGCGTTGTCGACGTTTTGCTCGTCCCAGTCTGCTTCGTCCGCTCCTGAGGCGAAGGCTCGGTCACCACGAAAGCCACCTGTGGCATCTTGATTCTCGTGCAAGTTGGCGAGGTACGTCTTAAGCGTGATTCGTTCGTAGAAGATCACGTCACGTGCTGCTACTGTTTCCTTGGAGTGGACGTCGAAGATTTTCCACGCGTTGTAATTCTTTTCGATGCCGAGGTGTAGTCCCCGCTGTGCGCGTTGTGAAAATCTTCCCGCTCGTGCTTCTGGGGGTTGGTACTGTACCATGTGTCAGATATATATGACATAGCTATTGTAGGCTATAGTGGGGTAGCACATATGGGGTACAGCTTTCTAGGGCTTGTATTTGTACCCAGCTTTCACTTAGTCATTTCATTCTCGTTCAATTTTCCTCATGGTATCGAGCAGGTTCCCCTGTGGGAACTGCACCTAGGGCCCACCACTTTGACCTTTTTTTTAATGCCCGTAGCGCGCTCATCCCGAGTCGCGCCTCGGGCCTTTACCTCGACGAGCCGCCCCCCGCGGCCTTCTCTCCCCTAGCGGCCCCGCCGCCCTACTGTCGCGGCCCCGCCGCCCTCACCTTCGCGGCCCCGCCGCCCTCACATCACGGCCCCGCCGCCCTCTCCTTCGCGGCCCCGCCGCCCTCACCTTCGCGGCCCCGCCGCCCTCACCTTCGCGGCCCCGCCGCCCTCACTTCGCGGCCCCGCTGCATCACCTTCGCAGCCCCGCCGCCCTCACTTCGCGGCCCCGCCGCCTCACCTTCGCGGCCCCGCCGCCCTGCCCTTCGCGGCCCCGCCGCCCTCACTTCGCGACCCCGCTGCCTCACCTCTGCGGCCTCGCCGCCCTCACTTTGCGGCCCCGCCGCCTCACCTTCGCGGCCCCGCCGCCCTCACTTCGCGGCCCCGCCGCCCTCACTTCGCGGCCCCGCCGCCCTCACCTTCGCGGCCCCGCCGCCCTCACCTTCGCGGCCCCGCCGCCCTCACTTCGCGGCCCCGCCGCCTCACCTTCACGGCCCCGCCGCCCTCACTTTGCGGCCCCGCCGCCCTCACTTTGCAGCCCCGCCGCCTCACCTCTCGGCCCCGCCGCCCCACTTCGCGGCCCCGCCGCCCTCACTTCGCGGCCCCGCCGCCCTGCACCTGCCGGCCCTGCCGCCCTACTGTTGCGGCCCCGCCGCCCGTCTGCTGTGGCCCCGCCGCTCTCCCCTCCTTCTTAGCGCGCACCCGAGCAGTCGACCACCGCGCCACCCAGTACCGGAGGAGCCGAGCCGCCCGGCCGCTGAGCCGCCCTGCAGCCGGGCTGCCCAGCAGCCGAGCCGCCGAGCCGCCGAGCCGCTCAGCCGCCCAGCCGCCGCGCCGCCCAGCAGCCGAGCCGCCGAGCCGCCCAGCAACCAAGCCGCCCCGCAGCCGAGCCGCCGAGTCGCTGAGTCGCCGAGCCGCCCTACAGCCGAGCTGCCCGACCTGTTCTTTCTAGTGAGCACAGCCCCTCTGTCACTGCGTGCTCTTCCCCTACTGCTTGCACTGCTAGTCTCTCGTCGCCATGGCTACCTCTAATGTCCTCGCGTTTGACGCCGAGGGTCGAGCCATTGACTTTGAGGTCTGGGTCGACGACCTCCAGCTGTTCTTACAGTGCGATAGGGCGGACGGCCTTTCACTCTTTGACCTCACCTCTGGCGCCTCCCCTGCCCCTGCTGCTGATGCTGACCCCACTGTTCACTCTCAATGGGCCACCCGCGATGCTGCTGCACGTCTTGCTGTGCGTCACCACCTCCCTACCACTGAGCGCGCGCACTTTAGTCAGTACAAGAGTGCTCAGACCTTGTACGACGCTGTAGTTGCGCGCTACTCTTCCCCTGCCACTGCTGCACTGAGCCGCCTCATGCTACCGTACCTCTTTTCTGACCTTGCTGCGTTTCCCACTGTCGCTGACCTCATTACGCACCTCCGCACTAGTGACACTCGCTACCGCGCCGCGCTTCCTGCTGAGTTCTGCGCCAAGAACCCCCCCCCCCCATGTACATCACTCTCTATTACATAGTCACACGCCTCCCTGACTCCCTTCGCGTAGTCAGGGACCACTTTCTCTCAGTCTGTCCCACCACTCTCACTATTGACCTCCTCGAGAAGGCCCTCCTAGCAGCGGAGAAGAGCATAGTCGCTGTAGGAGCCTCTCGTGGTGACCCTCGCACCCCCATCTTTGAGGGGTGTTCTCCTTCCCCCCTGCTGCCCTCTGTTGCCTCTGCTGCTGCTGCCGACCTGCTTGGTCTTGAGTCGGTCGGCGCGGCGTCTGCCCCTAGCGGGAGACGCCGCCCTGGCAAGGGCAAGGGGGGCAAGGTCGCGGGTGGAGCTGGCGGGGGCGGTGGAGGTGGCGGTGAAGGCGGCGGAGGGAGTGGGGGTGGTGGTGGGAGTGGTGGCGGGGGTGGTGGTGGTGGTGGCGGCGGCGGAGGGGGAGGCGGTGGCGGCGGCGGCAGTGGGAGCGGAGGCGGCGGTGGTGGCGGAGGTGGAGGCGGCGGTGGCGGAGGGGGTGGAGCTGGTCGGGGTGGTGCCCCGCAGCGGAGCAGCTCTGGTGGTGGTCAGCGCCAGCAGCAGCAGCGTTCTCGGGACATCCCCCCGCCTCAGCAGCTCCGTGAGTGGTACACGCAGCGTCAGCGTGGTGGGGGTTTTGGCCCGTGCGCCTACGTTCTTCGTTCCGGCGACCGCGCGGGTGAGCAGTGTGGGGGTGCCCACCCAACCCAGCGCTGCTTTAACCGCCTGACGGACGCTTGGCGTCAGCAGTTCCCCGAGGCTAGTGAGATTCCCCGCTGGGGAGAACTGTCTAGGGCTGGCGTAGCGATCTTTGATCTTGACTTTGATGCTATCCTTGCTGCCATGTATGCTGTGACTATTAGTGATGAGGGTGACTATTACCGGTGTTTCCCGCCCGACCCGGGCATTGGTACTGCTGCGCTAGGTGCTTGTTCGGCTACTGCTCTAGGTGCCAGTGCGTCTGCGCTCTCAGGTACTGGTGAGGCTGCGCTCTCAGGTACTGCGTCGGCTTCGGCCTCCCTCACCTTCACACTTGACTCAGGGGCTTCTCGCTCCTTCTTTCGAGACCGCACCACACTCACGCCACTTGGTCGGCCGGTTGCAGTCTCCTTGGCTGATCCCTCTGGGGGTCCAGTCCTCTCTCACTTCTCCACTGTCCTCCCGTGTCCGGCTGCCCCCTCGGGCACCCTGTCTGGTCTGAACCTCCCCTCGTTCTCGACGAACTTGGTGAGTGGTGCTGACCTGCAGGATACGGGGGTTCACCAGTTTACTCCTGCGAGTCAGCGGGTAACCCACTGCTCGGACGCCCGCACAGGCCGACACTTGGCCACGTTTTCGCGTCGGCTAGGGTTGAGTCTCTACACCCTGACCACTGAGTCTCCTCCTGTCCCAGCGTCTGGCCAGGTAGCTGCGTCTGGTCAGGTGTTTGCTGCTGCGTCCAGGTCTGGTCCTGAGTCTGCCCCCTGCTCGTGTCGCCTCCTGTCTCACGAGACTCTCCTGTGGCACCACCGTCTTGGCCACCCCTCCTTGCCTCGTCTTCGGGGCATGGCTTCCCGTGTCCTTGTCTCTGGTCTCCCCCGGTCTCTCCCTCCCCTTCCTTCGGGGCCAGGACCTTCCTGTGTCCCCTGTGTCGAGGGGCGGCTCCGGGTTGCCCCTCACTTCTCCCAGTTTCCCCCGACAGAGGCTCCTCTGCAGACACTTCACATGGGCGTGTGGGGCCCGGCCCGCGTCCGTGGACAGGGTCACGAGCGCTACTTCCTGCTGGTGGTTGACGACTACTCGCGTTACACCACAGTCTTCCCCTTGCGTAGTAAGGGTGATGTCACTGAGGTGTTGAACGACTAGATCCGCGCAGCTCGTCTCCAGCTCATGAGGAGCTTTGGCTCGGACTTTCCTGTTCTGCGTCTGCACTCTGACCGACGAGGGGAGTTCTCCTCTGGCCTTCTGCGAGCCTACTGTCGTGCACGAGGCATCCGCCAGACCTTCACGCTTCCGGACTCTCCACAGCAAAATGGGATTGCTGAGCGCCGCATTGGAATGGTCATGGACGTCGCTCGTACGTCCATGATGCATGCAGCTGCCCCCCATTTTCTGTGGCCGTTTGCGGTTTGGTACGCGGCGCATCAGATCAACCTTCACCCCAGGGTCTCCCGGCCGGAGACCTCCCCAGCCTTGCTATGGACAGGGACGGTTGGCGATGCGTCTGCGTTCCGTGTCTGGGGATCTCGGGCGTTTGTCCGCGACTTGTCAACGGACAAGCTGTCCCCTCGTGCTGCTCCCTGTGTCTTCCTAGGCTTCCCCCCTCACGCCCTAGGCTGACAGTTCTACCACCCCTCCTCTCGTCGTGTTCTGTCCTCCGAGGACGTCAAGTTCGACGAGTCAGTCCCCTTCTACTGCCTCTTCCCCTACCGCACTCCTTCCCTCCCCCCGCCACCGCACTTCTTTGTGCCAGGTCCCCGCACGGTAGACCCCCTTCCCCCTCAGGGTCCTGCCCCTTCAGGTGTGTCCCATGTAGACGCAGTCGAGCCGGTCAAGGTTGCTTGTGACTCAGGTACTGCTGCGGGTGCTGAGCCTGGGGGTGCTGAGCCTGGGGGTGCTGAGTCTGGAGTTGCTGAGCCTGAGAGGGCTGGGACTGGGGGTGCTGAGCCTTGGGGTGCTACGTCCGTAGCTGCTGAGCCAGGGGGTGCTGTGTTTGGAGCTGCTGAGCCTGGAGTTGCGGAGCCTGCGGCCACAGGACCTCCCCTTGTGGCATCTGGCGGTGCGGGGCCTGGAGGTTCTCCGGGTGCTTCGTCTCGGCGGGAGCCACTCTCTCCACAGGAGCTGCGCGAGTGGTTTGCTCACCGCTGGAGGCGTACTGCTGGAGCTGGAGCTTCTTCGGCCGCTGAGGGTGCTTGTGCCGCCGGTCCCGGAGCTGCTGGGTTTCCGGGTCCGCCTGGAGCTGGAGCTGCTGAAGGTGTTGGTGCTGAGACTGCTGCTGTCCTTCCTGAGGGTGTGGGTGCTGCTGGTGCTGCTGGAGGTCCTGCAGCTGGAGGTGCTGTTGGCGCTAGTGCAGTCGCTGAGGGTGCTTGTGCTGTCCCTGCTGTGTCTGGAGTTGCCGCGCGGCCTCGGCCGTACTTCGTTCCGCTCCTGCAGCAGGTTCTTGGTCTTTCTCCTCCTGTAGAGTGTCCACCGTCTTTCCAGTCACAGTCACAGTTAGAGCCCGCCTCCCCACTTCCTGCTCCCTCTCCTTACGCTGGTCCTACTGGAGGTCTTGCTGAGCGTCGTGAGCCTGCGTCTCGTCCTGTGACGCCTGTTTGTGCTGCTCGCGCTAGTGGTCGCGGTTCGCGTCAGCGTCCTCCTCCTCTCCCTGGCACGCACCGGATGACTCTGCGTCCGTCCACTGCTCCTCTGTGTGCCCCTTTGCCTTCTCCTCCTGAGTCCTCTCTTCCTGCACTTGCCGACCAAGAGTCGGACTCTCTTCGTGCTGCCAGTCCTACTGTGACGCGTCTCCTTGCTACTGTCGTCACTGACCCCTATTTTGAGTCCACTGCTGCATCTGCTCTTGTCGCTGAGCTCGTCGACTTTGCTGATCGCTGTCGTCTAGACTACGCTGCTAGTCTTGTTGCTGAGTCTGCGTCTGTCTGTCCTCCGTCCGTCGGGGGTGAGTGTGCTCTTGGCACAGACGTCCTTGAGAACAGGCAGGAGGAGTTCCAGTGTCTGGCTGCTGCTTCACCTCATCTCACTTCCGTACTACTTGCCCGTGAGGGAGACCCGGATGCACCAGACGTCCCGACTCCGCACGCTTACGCGGAGGCCATAGAGGGTCCCTACTCCTCTCAGTCGCAGGCAGCTATGGATGCAGAGATGGCTTCCTGGAAGTCCACAGGCACCTACGTTGACGCGGTTCCCCCTCCTGGGGCGAACATCGTCAGTGGCATGTGGATCTTCAGGGTGAAGCGGCCGCTGGGCTCTCCACCTGTCTTCAGGGCGCGGTACGTTGCTCGTGGCTTCAGTCAGCGGCACGGAGTTGACTACTTTCAGATCTTCTCTCCCACCCCAAAGATGACCACTCTTCGGGTGCTGCTGCACATAGCCGCTCAGCGCGACTACGAGCTTCACTCTCTTGACTTCAGCACAGCTTTCTTGCAGGGTAGCGTGCACGAGGAGATCTGGCTACGCCGTCCACCTGGCTTCACTGGGACTTTCCCTCTTGGCACCCAGTGGAGCCTCCGACGGCCAGTCTATGATCTCTGCCAGGCACCGCATGAGTGGCACGACACACTGAGGACTACGCTTGCGGCCCTTGGGATTGCTCCCTCTACTGCTGACCCGTCGCTGTTTCTGCGCACCGACACTTCTCTGCCGCCGTTCTACATCCTCGTGTACGTCGCCGACTTGGTCTTTGCCATAGTGGACACTGCTGGACTCGCCTACGTGAAGTCTGCGCTGCAGAAGAGACACACGTGCACAGACCTGGGTGAACTGCGCAGCTACCTTGGCCTGCAGATCACCCGGGACAGAGCACGCCGCACCATTACCTTGACTCAGTCACACATGTTGCAGCAGGTCCTTCAGCGCTTCGGCTTCACGTACTCCTCGCCTCAGGCCACTCCTCTGTCTACGCGCCACTCGCTCTCAGCTCTGCCTTCGGATGAGTCCGTAGAGTCGAGTGGCCCGTACCCAGAGCTTGTTGGCTGCCTCATGTACCTGATGACCTGCACACGAACTGACCTTGCATACCCTCTTAGCATTCTTGCACGCTATGTTGCTCCTGGGAGACACCGACCAGAGCACATGGCTGCAGCGAAGAGGGTGTTGCGCTACTTGTGCAGTACGTCGGGCATGGGGCTAGTGCTTGGAGGGCGGAGTCCAGTGGTCCTCACTGGGCACGCGGACGCTTCTTGGGCTGACGACCAGGCTACTCAGTGGTCGTCACAGGGTTACGCCTTCAGTCTTGGTTCCGGCTCTGTTTCGTGGCGGGCTATTTGCTCGTCTTCTGTTCTCGGCTCCAGTTGTGAGGCTGAGATCTACGCTGGGGCCATGGCTGCTCAGGAGCTTCGCTGGCTCACCTACCTGCTGACTGACCTTGGAGAGCCGCCTCGTTCTCCTCCAGTGCTGTACGTAGACAACAAGGCCATGCTGGCCTTGTGTCGAGAGCAGCGCCTGGAGCACAAAACGAAGCACATTGCTCTCCGCTACTTCCTTGCTCGTGAGCTGCAGCAGCGTGGTCAGTTGCAACTTGCGTACGTGGCCTGTGAGGCCAGCACTGCTGATGTTTTCACCAAGGCACTTCCGCCTTGTGATCATCAGCGCTTCTGCACTCAGCTGGGACTTGTACCTGTCTTACCTCACTTGCTCACCTCTTGATCTTACTTGTACTCTTGCATATATATATACATGCTCTCGCTTGTTTAGTGTTATATATATATGTGCTCTCTTGCATGTGAACTGGCCTTGTTGCCTTGACCTTGTGCTCGGACTGTGTGGTGACTTCGTGATCCACCCTGAGCTTGCTTTGCTTTGCTTTGCTTGACTGGTCTTGTGACCCCTTGTTCTCCCCCACTTTGCCTATGGGGGTGTGTCAGATATATATGACATAGCTATTGTAGGCTATAGTGGGGTAGCACATATGGGGTACAGCTTTCTAGGGCTTGTATTTGTACCCAACTTTCACTTAGTCATTTCATTCTCGTTCAATTTTCCTCACCATGCACCCGAAAACTCGTAACATTTTTGTGCTGCCCTGTTTCCCTGTCCACAGCAGATGCAGTGATGTGTTGTTCGGAAGTGAAGACGACGACATCAAGTTGTGCAGCATGACAGCATGGTCCATTGCTGCAGGCCACTGGTGGTTGGGTAGCCGCATGCCACGTAACAGTTTGCGCATGCTGTTGTGCAGAGTCCTGTTCATTCTTTCTGCGAAACCTTGCTGCTGATGGGCGTAGGGAAGGGAGAGAAGCTGCTTGATTCCTCTTTCCGCCAGGTACTACTTGAATCGCTGAGAGGTGTATTCTCCTCCTCCGTCTGACTGGAAGCTTTTCAGCTGTGCTCCCGACTCTCTCTCTGCTACTGGTAGCCAGGCGGCGAACGCTGCGAGTGCCATGTCGCGGCTGGGTAGGTTTAGATGCCAGACGTATCGAGTGGCGGCGTCGATGAAGGTGATCGTGTAGTTGTAAGTAACTAGTCCTGGTTCTCGATTGAAGAGAATATCGCTGTACACCTTCTCGAGTGGTGCGTACGCGGGTGCGCTCGGGTTGTGGTGAGGAGTGAACGGTCGATGTGGTAAGTCGCCTTCGGGGCAGGTAAGGCAAGTTCCTCGTGCCCATTGAAGTTCTCTGCCGACAGGTAGTAGTAATGAGTCCTTGTCTAGGACTCATGCTCTTATTGTGTTATTTAACCCAGTGTTGCTTGGATGTCCCATGCGTGCGTGCCAGATGTCTTCGGAGGCGCGGTATCTGGGTGAGCGTCGATATGCGTCGAAGTTGGAGTAGAAGCTAGCGACGAAGTTTGCGCTTCTGTGGACTTCTCGTTGAGTTGGGTTCAGCCGCTGTGCGGGTGTTGGTGGTGCTTCCTCAACGAGAACTAGTGTCGCTGCTGCTGCCGGTGTTGTTTCTGCTACTGCCGATGTTGTCTCTGCTGCTTCCGATGTTGTCTCTGCTGCTGCCGATGTTGTCTCTGCTGCTATCGAATGTTGAATTGTTGCTAACGCGCGTGTTCGTTCTGCTTCATGAATGGTGTGCGAGTACCAGAAGCCTTCCGGGCTGAAGTCTGGATCAAGATCTGGAGGGTGTGTCCAATCGGCGAAGTTCACGATGGCGTCGCTGTCTGCGGTGCCCAGGTCTGGGACGAAGTCAAGGACGAAGACGTTGTTCTTCAGGACCGCTTTTCCGATGTAGAGGCCGCCCTTCCCGTGGTATAGTTTGAACTCCTAGGTGGTACTGTCGGCTTCCAGGTGAATACCTTTCGCCATCAACTGACTGACGCTCAGTAAGTTGTAGCCGAGTCCCTCCGCGATTAGTACTTTTGACATTTGTAGGACGACGTTTGTCTCTCGTGACTGAAGTTGTACTATGCCTTGTCGTCTTGTGCGCAGGTTTTGATTATTGGCGACGGTGATGACGACTTCTTGTTGGAGTTGGTGCTCGCGTTGAACGAAACGTCCTAAGGAGCACATGTGTTGTCCGCAGCAACTGTCCAAGAACCAAGTGTCTCTTCCGGATGGCTCGCTTTGAGCGATGGCGGCGTATGTCGGGTTCGGCTGAAGTGACTCGCGGCGAGGTGTGATGTTGTCGAGTTGTTCTTCTGGTGAGTAGTATGGTGGTGACTCGGTTGTGCAGGAGTCAGTTATCTTTGCGATGCAGTTGACGATGTTTCTTGCTCCTTGTGCAGGTTGTCCTGTTGGAGTCGTTGAAGCTTGAATCTTTGTCGTGGGATTTGCTTGCGTTGAAGTGACTTGGGAGCTTGAAGGCCGAAGTTGTCGCTGTGGTGTTGTCGATTGCTGACGATACGGGCAGTGCGTACGAGGATGCCCTGAATTTTTGCAGATGTGGCAAAACGGAGGTACTGGATTCAGCTGTTTTTGCTGCCGATTGTTGTTGTTGTTGTAGCGTCGCTGGGCGTGAAACACGAACTCTGGTACTGACGTTTTCTTCTTATGTCGTTCTTCTTGCAGGTCCATGTCCTGCTGCTCGGCATGGATTTCGGCGCAGAGTGCTGCTTCGGAGATTCTCCCGTGTGCTCGTAGTATGGCGCGAGTGGAGCGCCAGTGAGGGCCAAGACCGCCGATGACGACCATGACGAAGGCGTCTTTTGAAATCGATCCTCCACATCGAAGAAGCCTGTCGCGCAGCTTGCGGCAGCGACTGATATACGCCATTCCCTTCTCGCCTGGTTTCATTTCGATTGTTGACAGCTGCGCCATTAACCGACTTTGGTTTACGCTGTCTGTTGCTTGATACAGGTTCTTCAAGTGGTTGTACGCGAGCTCCGCGGAGTTACCGTAACCTCGGTAAGTCCTTATGTTCTGCTGTTGAGTCGGGGTGATGTTCCTCAGTAGTATTGTGTACGCCATCATCGATTGATAGGTGTACTGCTGCTTCTCATACTGTGTGCCGTTTGTTGGATATGGCAGTGACCCGTCGAAGAAGCCAAGGATCTGCGCTACTTCCATCATCAGCTCGAATTCGAACGACCAGGTAAAGAAGTCCTTCCCGTCGAAGGGTTTTGTCGTTTGTAGTTTTAGAACATGCGCGAACTGCGACTGAATTTGTAGTGCGTCCAGTGCTCTTTCTTGTCCCGGTGCAGGTTGTGGTTGTGGCATGAAGCTGACGGAGCCGCGCTGGGGCTCGTACGGAGCGAAGGTAGGTTGTTGTTGTTGATTCCCGCGTGCGTAGGATGAGCCATCGAGACTCATGGGCGTCACGTTGTTGTTGTTGTTGCTGTTGTTTGATTGCGCAGGTACTCCTTGCTGATGCTGCTCGTAGAAGGACATGAAGGAGAAGAATTTCTCCATCATGCTTGGATCGAAGCCCGCGCCTTGGTTTGCGGGTGTTTCAGTGGACCCAGCTGCTGATCTCGTTGTTGTCCCTTCCTCTGTCTGTAGGCCAGAGGCAGGTGGTGGAGTAGGGGTAGTACCGGGAGAGCCGTTGGAGGAGCTCCTCTCCTTTCTAGCAGACATGTCTTCTTGATGTATTAAGTGTTGGAGAAAAGGTAGCTTTTAACTCTAACCTGCTCTCATACCATGTTGGGCTCAACGCCCTAGGATCTTTGGTAGAGTTTTGATCTAAGTAAATGATGTAGTAGCGGAAGCGTTTTGAATAAAGTCCTTGAACCACCTTGCGCTAGTATGTGAGGGCAAAGTAAGTTGATTAAAGCAAAGAGATACAAGAATATATATGAGTACAGAGAATATGAAGAGACATAATTGTAACTACTTTACTGTTGCGGTTCGATACAGTGCGACTCGGGCAACTGCTCCATGTCGAGTCAGTTGTGTGTCCTTGCTGTCGCGCTGCATTTGTCAGGTCAAAGGTCGCTGACCTTTGACTTTCTCGTAACCTCCAGCGGTTACATCAACCTCCGAGGGTTGACTCGCTGGTGCTTCGATTTGCGCTGCTTCGCTTGTGTCTTGAAGTTTCGACACTACAGAGGCGCTTTAAGACTATTTGTTCCCAACAGGATACACGTGGGAGCACGGGGGGTCGAAATGTACGTATGATGCATACATTCCGGTAATCAAGGGGAAACACCCACACCACGCCTTGTTCATGCGTGAATCACGCCCACGGGTAAAAAGACGAAACTGGAAAGTGTTCCTGATGAATGGAAAACGGATGTGATGGATCAGATATAGCAGAAAAGCATTTCTGAATGAACAGATTTCACCAAGTCGTATTTTCTGAATCATCAGATTAAATCAAAAAGTAGCCTTCGAATATAGGACAAACAGACAAAAAATTCTGCTAGCGACGTCCCTGGAGGGAGAGGTGGAAGAGGTCAAAGAGGGCTACAGAGAGCATGGCAGCGTCAATTCTGAAAAGAGAGAGGCCGGAAGGGGGATAGCACAGGAGGGTGAGTTAGTCAAACAAGACTTGGCCTGCTGACTTGAGTTGACTAGCATGACTCCAGGTTGACCAGCATTGACTTCAGTTCTGAGATATACCATGACAGGCGAGGGTAAGAAATGAATGATCCAACCAGGTGGAGTTGGATTGCTAGGAAAGAGTGTGCTTGCTGAGGTGTGGAAATTACCCAACTTAGAACAGAAGCAAACCTCTTGCCAAACCTCAAGCCTCTCACCAGCCTGCCTCTCACCTGCCAAACCTCTCACCTGCCGAACCTCTCACCTGCCGAGCCTCTCACCTGCCGAGCCTTGCGTGCAGGGCCGTGATCAGCAGAAATCTAAAAAGCAGCTTTTCTGCTACAGCCGGCAACACCGCCACCCACAGGAACAGCAAGGGGAGGGCCGCAGTGACGGCAGCTGTAGCAACCACGCCCCCCCCAGTCCCATCAGGCAGCAACAAATGACATAGCAACAAGGCTGTAGCAGTCACGCTATCCCCTCCGCCTCCTCCTGCTGCTCATGCTCCTGCTGCTAGTTCTGGTAATACCCCTGCCGCCTCCCCTCCACCACCTGGTTTAACGGACACAAGCAACAAAAGAAGAGCCCATAGAATAGGACCCCTTACCGCCCCTGCCACAATTTCCTTCCACCAGCTGTCGTTCCCCCTCTCCCCCACCCCACCCTCCCCCCCCCCCCCCCCCCCCCCCGAAAAACCTCCCCTCTCCCCATCCCCGGAAGATTGAACATTATCGCTCATTGGAAGCCACAGAAGCCCATCAGCACTGCCCTACAGTTTAACCCCAAACTTCTCCTCGAACAGCTCGTCTGAGCATTGGAGAAACTGGCGCAAATACACCACTTTCCTTGTCGCCTCCAAATCCAGAAGCTGCTGCTCTAGAACAACGCTCTCCCCTGGCTCGTCGTTGCTCAAAACAACCCCAAGTAACGGTCCACTCTTTCTTTCTTCCACTCCAAATTCCCCCTCTACTCCCTCCACATTGTCAGACACAGAACCCAGCTTGCTTCTTTGTTTCCTAGCTTCAATCGAATCACCCCTCCTGTCTCCAACACTCGTCCGACAAACCATCTCGCGTGCCACTACCAAATAGCCCACTCGCACCAGTGCCAAATGTCGCGGTCTGATTCGTCGATCCAAACTCAACGTTAGGAAGGAAGGGAAGGCAATGACCTCCATCATAGAGAGCCCCATGTCCCGTTTTAAGTACTCCACCTTGTGCTTCAGATTCGTTTTCCAGCTGCAGTTGATAGACTGCGGGTACCTCACCACCAAATCCACCACCAACTCGCGGGCCCGGTATCTCTTGTCACCTTTAGCTGACTTTGATGATCGAAGCTCATTCGCCCCTTCCAAGGAACTACCACGCTCGCCTTTAACCTGTCTTTGTGTTCCACTCCCCTCTTCCCCACTGCTCTCCAATACCTTCTCCACTTCTCGCGCAAGCTCTCTAAAACTTTCCCTCATGACAACTTCACTGGACGCTATGAGCAAAGGAAATCGTGCCACCACCCGCACAGCTTTCTCTCGGCCAATCAAATCGACCAATACCGCCACCTTGCCTTGCACGTTCTCCTTCGATAGATTCAGAACCGACTGGTACCTCCTCACAATTCTCTCTGCTGCTTTCTCCCCCCCGAGCTCGAGAAAGAACTGGAGCTTAGCTAAAAGAGTTTCTTTGTTGAAACTGAGGACGGTGGGGGCACGCTGAAGCACAGAGGCTGCAATGGAGGGGGCGTCTGGGGAAGCAAGGGACTGGAGGATTGCAATATTTTATGCGATGTGATAGTGAGAAATAGAGAGGATGGATGGATGTTTCAAGATAAGCCTGCTCAAATGGAGATGCTACTCATCTTGTTGCTGCTTCAGGAGGCCTGTGCTCGTGCTACCTGCTTCTACCTTCCTTCCACTTCCCGCCTTCAGGTAGGCTGATAGCATCTCAAGCTGATTATTCAGCGCCTCTTTGCTCCGAGTCAAGATGTCCGGACATCTCTCTATAATCACACCCAGCTTGTCCACAGGAACCCCTGCTCTCTCTACCAGAATGTCCAGGTTCGTTGAACGTGGCTCCCAGCAGAGAAGCTTACGTCCACGTCGGAGCACCGAGCCCAATCTGCTTCGGCGGACGCCTTGAGCCGAAAGAAACTCAAGTGTATACTGAATCATACGCAGGGAGCTTCGGAGCCAGGCTGGATTTTTCAATGTGATGTGGGCGATGTCAGCATGAGATATGCCAAAGGACTGGAGGAGACGGACATGTGGCAGGAAGTCACTGGTGGGATTGGAGCGGAGGAGTTGGGGGGTGGAGGCGAGAAGGGGAGCGACAGTGGAAGGGGAGGAGATGCCGAGGTGGGAGGAGAAGAAGCGGTAGAGGTAGAGGAGGGAGGAGCGAGAGGTAGCACGTCTGGGACGAAGTGTCGTGCATGGTGAACCTTCCTCACCCATTCCTGTTCCTGCCTTCCCCTCCTTCGAATTTATGTCCATTTCATCCATCTCCTCTTCCGCCGCTGCTTCTTCCTCTCCTTCCACCTCCTCGCCCTTCCTATTCTCCGCGTTCCCAGCCCCCTCCTCCTCCTCCTCTCTTACAATCTGAGGTCCGAAATTCGCCATCAGCACTTGAGCAATCACTGTCATTGCCTCCTCCTTCAGATGCTTCCCCCTCCCTGCTCTTACTCTCGCTACCTTCGCTTCTTGCTTCCGCTTTGCCTGCTCTCCTCCCACGCCTCTTGCCTCCAACTTCCTTGGTTCCACCCTTCTTTTCCTCAACATATTTTGCGCTCCCCTCTGCTTCTCTATCAGCTCCCACCTCATCCTCCCGCAATCCAAGCGCCTCAAACTCCGCTCCAACGGTCGACTTGTCATCGGCCGTCGATTGTATCTTAAGGTTTGCAACCGCCGCCTCTGAAGAGTCTTCTGGCGTGGAAGCGTTATTAGCATCGCATCTGATCGCAACGATCCGGTCAGGGGTTCGAACCCTGACTAAGGCTTTCCAGTGGTTCAATGTGCGGAATCCGAGCTGGTACGGGCTCGACCATGACGGAAAAGCAGATCTGAATGGATTCATGTGGGTCTTATCAAGAGATCTGCAAGGACGAACACGGATCTGCGTGTAGCCTAAGCTGAAAATCGACATGACTGACGGAGATGAAGGAACACCACACGCCATGGCAAACAAGCAGAGGAACCGAATTTATTATCAAGGCCAGTAGCTCGCGACTACATTGAGCGCTGGTGGTAGGCTATCTTGCTCTGCTGCTTTGATCTCTTGCCTCGTTCCCCTCTCACCTCTGCTTTGCTTCCAACATCTCACGATCTTCCCATTTCCTTAGCTGCTCTCGTCTCTCAAGGGCGAGCTGTGCGTTTGTTAGTCGTAGCCGCGTTACGAGCTGATAATGAATCCCGTTTGATGGAGACAATTCAGGATGAAGCATCTGCGAGGGTGCAGCGGTAGAGGCGCATGGTTTGATCCTTAGTTTACCGCTGCGCCTCGCCTCCGAGGCAATTCTATGACAGGCCTTCGCGGGCTTCGTATTTGCGAAAGCCAGAATTTTCTGCACGCAAAGCAGCACCGTCCGAGTGTGTCACCTCACCTCTTTTGTCCCCGCTGTAAGCAGGTTGAGGCAGGACGGTGGCCCTTGTGGGCTCGGCGGCGCAGAGCGAGCAGCAGGTGCAGCAGCGAGTGGAGGAGTGGAGGCGACGGCAGGAGAAGGAACGGGGAAAAACATGATCAGAACGCAAGAGAATGTGGGAGGACGGAGCTCCGAGAGTAACGTCTCGAAGGGCAGACAAAAAGGGAAGGGACCTCAGGGCTGAAGCAACAGCTGTTTGGTGAAAGCCTGTGCGATGGTAAGTCGACCGCTAGAACCATAACCGCCCTGTTATCGTGATGCTCTCACCTATTTTCCGCCCCTCGTCTCTTCTCCCTTCAGCTCGCTCTCTCTCAACACTCTCTCGCCCTTCACCTTGCACTTTTGTCCGACATTCACCTCCTCGCTTCCTCCGGAATATTGAGCATGTGCCCCCCTTCCCTGCAGTGCGTTTCCCGCCTCCCCGCTCCCATGCCCAGGCTTAAAGGGTAACAGCCCGAGCCTTGAACCACTGGGCATCCACGCGCCGAGCCTTGAAGGGGTATAGCCCTTGGTTCAAGTCTGCAGATGCGTCGACTGTCCATCTGTGACATCTGATCTGCCGTAAGTCCCTTGGCGGTCGGCCGGGATTGCAGCAATTCGACGGTGAGAAGCAACAAGGGGGCCTCATTTCTATCGCAGACATTCCATCCTGTGCACTCAGTGTGTGACGTGACGGCCTTCCTTCTTTTCTCCCCTACGACTGCCATTCTCTGCCTTCATTATGCTACTGCTGCTTCCGCTGTTCTCCACCCACTTGCTCCGGCTCCTATTCCCTCCCCCCCTCCTCTATTCCTCTTGCTGCTCACTGTTCTCCACTTTCCCTTACTCCCACCGCGTTCTCCCATGCTGCAACAGCACACCTTCCATTGGTGCTATGCGTGAATGTGCATAGTGTGCGTGCCGCATATGTGGTGTGTCCATGGTGTGAGCATGGTATGCATGATGGCGTGTGTGGTGCTCTCATGGTGTGTGCATGACGTTTGTGGCACATACACCAGTGCACGGTAATGGTTGACTGAGATCGGAGGTACCTTCCTTTCATCCACACTCCACACTCCCCTTTTCGTCCTCTTTCCCTCGCCCTACCCTTCCCCTTTCCTCCCATACCATCCCCTTTCTCTCCTCTTCACCTCTCATTTCCCTAACCTTTCCCTCACCTTACCCTACCCTTTCCCTCCCCCTTTTCTCCCCTTTCCCACACCTTTCCCTCCCGTTCTCCCCCCTTCCCCTCCTCTTGCCTTCCTCCTTCCCTCCCAAGCCAGGCGTGGCGGGAGTGTGGCAGAGCTGCGGAGCACAACCCCCATGTAGGAAAGCTCACTCCTGATTCATCTCCACAGGTTGCGACAGCTCTCCCTCTTTCTTCCCCTCCCCTTCCCCTCCTCCTCCATGCAACAGACCAGCCGTTGTGTTGGGAGTGGCGGTGCTGCTGATCGGCACGCCCCTCATGGGGACATCATCCACACATCGGGGGACAAACTTCTTGGTCGGAATCAGCTCCAACGTGCTGGACCAGTCCAGATCGCGAGCCACTCACTCAATGCCTCTTGAAGACATGCCCCTCTGCCTCACCAGGGACAAACTCCTCGGAATCAGCTCCAGCCTGTCGAAGATCGAGAGCTAGTGCCCTTCTGCTCTCATGCTCACCTTGCTCCCATGCTCACCTTGATCCCATGCTCTCCTTGCTCCTATGCCCACCTTTCTCCCATGCTCTCCTTGCTCCCATTCTCTCTGTGCTCCCTACCAATCGTTTCATGACGCCCATGAACTCTCCTCCTTGCCCTTGCTCCTGCCCTCTTGCATGCACACCCCCTCGAGGAGATTCTGGAGTTGCTGTGGGTGTACTGCAAGGCGGGCGGGAAGGGCACCAGAGATGCCACGGCGCGTGCCTTTGGCCTGTAGCAGCCTCCAGTGGGCCCGCTGGTTCAAGGTTGCCATGCCAGACGAGGCAAAGCCCAGAGGGTTTTTTGGGAAGTTGATGAGTCTTTTAAAAATTCTGTAGCACAAGTTGCGGTACACCTGCCCTGCCGCCTTTTAACAAAAAATGATCTCTGCTACCTATGAATGACTTCGAAGGTCCACTACCGTACCCCGACACTGGAAAGCCTGAAAACAGATGTTCTGAATCTCAAGAATGATGGTGAGGTGATGGCACTACAGGCAGCAGGCCCTTGCAGATCCAGAATTTTTCAAGACACTTCAATGAAAGCCACCAGGTACAGATCACGCTCGTTCACTCACACCACTTTCCATTCCGCGGGTAGATGAATATTTTCAACAAACTACGGGATGATGATATCCTGACTACCAATCGCCACACGAGGAAGATACCTCGTGATCAACGAATCCAAGGCATTGCTGTTGCCTCGAATCCGAATCAAATGAGGCATATTCATCAGCTTCCCCACCCCCCTCTGCGTTACTGTGGAATCCCAGAGGTCTAGTCGCTCCAGCGCAGTCAACTGAGCAACCTGCTCCATGCCAGCATCAGTCACACCGGGTGGCACAGCTAGGATCTTCAGCTTGGTCAGTGAGAGGAGGTGCGGCAGCCCATCGTCCTTCACCCCAGTGGAGCCCAGGTGAAGACCCTCTAGATGCACCAGCTTCCCTACGTGCACCATGCCGGCACTTGTGACAAACCTGCAGCCGACCAGGTCTAGGAGCGTGAGGGACGAGAGGGCTGCCACATGCTGTAAAGCAGCATCCGTGACACTGGTGCCCACGAGGCTGAGAATGTGAAGCCTGCTGCTGAGCACCCCAATTCCGTGCAAGGCATCGTCTGAGATGGGCGTGTTGCGCATGTCCAGCCCACGCAGCTGGGGCAGCCTGTACAGCTGCTTGATGCCCTCTGCGGTGAACCCCGAGGAGCCATCCAGGCCGATAGACTCCAGCTGAGTCATGGAAGAGATTTTCCCAAGGGCTGCATCTGAGAGGCACGAGATGTTCTTCACGTCCAACGAGGTGCGAGCTGGTGTTGCTGAGAGGATGGCCTGAGAAGGGTTCAGAGGGAAGAACCACAGGGTTATCATCACAATCACGTTATAGCACAAGGCGGTGTTGGTTTGGACACGTGCTGACAAGACAACCAGCACCAGCACCCCAACCACAGCACCTGGAGCAGAAACATGTGGCACCCTGAGCTGAGTGCCCCAGCCATTGACACCACCATCCACGACACTCACAACAACGTACCTCCCATATCTTCTCGGTGTCACGTTTCAGTTGTTCCAGTTCCGTTCTCAGGGCTGCCACCTCTCCCCTTGTGTTTGGGAACTCCTGAAGATAAAGTCACACAGAATAATGAGCGCGCTTCTTGCAGTACAAGAGCATTCCCTAAATGCGTCTGCCTTGCTTCCTTGCAGCAACCGGCTCAAGCACCCAGATTCAAGCATTGCTTACCAGCTCACGGTCTGTGAGAGTCCCCTCCAGCACCAGCAGATGATCCTTGTGTTTTGCCACATCCGCCTTCACGCCCACCAGCTCCTCCACAACCCTTTTTCCCTCCCCTCAGCTTCCTCCACCTTCTTCCTGGTTGCTTCGAGCTGCGCAGCAAGCGCTGTCACTGTCGTCTTCAGGGCCTCTTGCCTCTTGTGCCATTCACCGCTTCGCCCTAAACTGGCGTCGATGGCTTTACTCGCAAACTCCCTGTTTGCAGGATGGGAATACACCCGGGAATGATGATTGTTTAAAGCATAGTAATACACAAAAATGTAGACAAAGAAAACTCCCTGTTTGCGGGATGAGAATACACCGGGGAATGAAGATTTATATCGAAAGCAACAAAAAAGACAGAAATTCATGAGCAAAAAAATGTATGCTCAAGAAGGATGCAAGACTGTAGTGATGAGGAGCGAAACATGCACAGGCACCAAGCGAATGACACTAGAATGGGTATGGGGTACGCATAGAGGAGCAGTCAGACATGAGGAGGGAGGAGCTCCGGAGGACGAACGCCATGAGCAGCCCGTTGACTGCCGCATCCTCTTCAGACGCGCGGGCCATGGAGGGCTCGGATGGAGATCTCGAAGCACGAGGAAGGAATCTGAAGCGCATGGGAGGAGGACGGAACCTGAGATACATGGGAGGAGGAAGTGGGGAAAAAGCCAGAGGGAGGAGTAAGGGGTCTGTCAAAACTGGAGGCGGCGGAAGGGACGACCACAAAATACATGATTGCACGAAAGCGCGACGGATAAGGAGAGAAATGGGCGGAGGGGAGGAAAGGAGGGGAAAGTTTACCTCGGGGATTCTGTACAATTGCGTGCTTCTTCCAAGGCGGGTTTGTTCTCCTTAGCTTTGCAATGACGAATCGGCCTCAAGCGAGAAGGACCTGCAGCATTCAGGCAACATAGTCAAGAGGTTTTCGAAAAGCAAGGGGGCAGAAACATAGTCTCAGCACAAGACATAGGAACGTCTCAAAGAAGAGAATATGCAAAGTCACAGGTGAATTCGACGACAAGAAAGGCTACGTGTAAACGGGAAAGCGACGCTGGCCTTGCCTATCCTCGTGGCTTCATGCGACGTGATCTTGCAGAACGAGGGAAGGCCCAAACGTAGGAGCAACAGGAGGAGAAGAGAAGCAGAGTGGAGATGGCAAGGACTAGAAATGGAACGAGGTGAGAATGGTGCGTGAGGTTGCTCAACTGGAAGCTGGTGGGCGATCAGCGGAGGAATGAAGGCGACTTTGAATCACGAGATATCTAGTTATGGAGAGAATAGGGAGGATGAATTTCAATCGGATGAGGCGAGGGGCTCTACGGAATAAAACGATGTGAAAGGAAACACACCTGAGGAGCCGAGTGCGCGCGGTGCCTGACGGGATGCTGGGAGTCGCATCCTACCTTTCGACGCGACTTGCTGTGATCACAAGGCGGAAGGAAGGCGTGACCGTTTGTGCGAATTAGAACGAGAATGATTGAAGTTGGGTACAAGTACTAACCCTAATTGGGTTGTACCCCTTATGGGCTACACCACTACAGCCTACAATGAAGTATGAGCTATAATGTTCTGACACACCCCCATAGGCAAAGTGGGGGAGAACAAGTGGTCACAAGACCAGTCAAGCAAAGCAAACCAAGCTCAAGGTGGATCATAAAGTCACCACACAGTCCTAGCACAAGAGCAAGGCCACAAGGTCAGCTCACATGCAAGATCATATATAAAGGTAAACAAGCAAGTGCAGGTATAGAAAGAGTACACTACAAACAAGATTAAGAAGTGAGCAAGTGAGGCCAGGTAGGTACAAGACCTAGGAAAGTACAGAAGCGTTGATGATCACAAGGCGGAAGGGCCTTGGTGAAGATATCAGCAGTGTTGGCCTCAGAGGCCACGTAGGTGAGGCGGAGCTGACCACGCTGCTGCAGCTCACGAGCCAAGAAGTAGCGGGGAGCAATGTGCTTCGTTCTGTGCTCCAGTCTGTGCTCCCAACACAAGGCCAGCATGGCCTTGTTGTCTACGTACAGAACTGGAGGAGAACGAGGCGGCTCTCCTAGGTCAGTCAACAAGTAGGTGAGCCAGCGTAGCTCCTGTGCAGCCATGGCCCCTGCGTTGATCTCAGCCTCATAGCTGGAGCTGAGAACAAAAGACGAGCGGGTAGACCGCCACGAAACAGGGCCGGAGCCAAGGCAGAAGGTGTAACGCTGTGACGACCGCTGCAGAGCCTGGTCGTCAGCCCAAGAAGCGTCAGCGTGACCTGTGAGGACTACTCGACGTCGCCCTCCAAGCACTAGCTCCATGCCCGACGTATTGCATACGTAGCGCAACACCCTCTTCACTGCAGCCATGTGCTCTAGTCGGTGTCTCCCAGGAGCAACATACCGTGCCAAGATGCCGAGGGGGTATGCAAGGTCAGGTCGTGCACAGGTCATCACGTACATGAGGCAGCCAAAAAGCTCTAGGTACGGGCCACTCGGCTCTACGGACTCATCCGAAGGCAGAGCTGAGAGCGAGTGGCGACTAGACAGAGGAGTGGCATGAGGCGAGGAGTACGTGAAGCCGAAGCGCTGAAGGATCTGCTGCACCATGTGTGACTGAGTCAGGGTAATGGTGCGCTGTGCTCTGTCCCGGGTGATCTGCGAGCCAAGTTAGCTGCGCAGTTCACCCAGGTCTGTGCACGTGTGTCTCTTCTGCAGCTCGGACTTCACGTGGGCGAGTCCAGCAGTGTCGGTAGTGGCAAAGACCAAGTTGTCGACGTACACGGGGATGTAGAACGGCGGCAAAGAGGTGTCGGTGCGCAGAAACAGCGACGGGTCGGCTGTAGATGGAGCAAACCCAAGAGCCGCAGGTGTAGTCCTTAGTGTGTTGTACCACTCACGGGGCGCCTGGCGGAGACCGTAGACTGGCCGCCGGAGGCTCCACTAGGTACCAGGAGGAAACGACCTAGTGAAGCCAGGTGGGCGGCGCAGCCAGATCTCCTTGTGCAGGCTGCCCTGCAGGAAAGCTGTGCTGAAGTCAAGAGAGTGAAGCTCGTAGTCGCACTGAGCGGCTATGTGCAGCAGCACCCAAAGAGTGTGTTGGAATAACTGAACAGGAATGAATGAACTAACAGTGAAATGAGTACAAGTACCTAACCCTAGAATTGTGTACCCCCTGTAGGCTTACCCACTGTAGCCTAAACTAACACAACATATATAATGTTTCACACACCCCCATAGGCAAAGTGGGGGAGAACTAGGGGTCACAGGACCAGTCAAGGCAAAGCAAGGCAAAAGAAGCTCAGGGTGGATCTCAAGGATACCACACAAATTCCGAGCACAAGCAAGTGGTCACAATACCAGTTCACATGCACGTTTATAATAGAGCAAAAGGTACAATGATCACAACCTAGCAAGAGTAAACATGCAGGAATATGTATATATATAGAGATCACAGTACAAACAGACTCAAGAAGTAAGCAAGTGAGGTCCAGTAGGCACAAGGCCTAGAAGAGTGCAAAAGCGCTGATGGTCACAAGGCTGAAGCGCCTTGGTGAACACATCAGCAGTGTTGGCCTCAGAGGCCACGTAACGCAGGCGAAGCTGACCACGCTGCTGCAGCTCTCGAGCAAGGAAGTAAGGCAGAGCAATGTGCTTCGTTCTGTGCTCCAGTCTGTGCTCCTCACACAAGGCAATGGCTGCCTTGTTGTCGACGTACAGCACTGGAGGAGAACGAGGCTGCTCTCCAAGGTCGGTCAGCAAGTAGGTGAGCCAGCGTAACTCTTGGGCCGCCATGGCCGTGGCGTAGATCTCAGCCTCACAAATGGAGCTGAGAACAGAAGAAGAGCGAGTAGAACGCCAAGAAACAGACCCAGAGCCAAGAGTGAAGGAGTAAACCTGGGACGACCGCTGAGTAGCCTGGTCGTCTGCCCAAGAAGCGTCTGAGTGCCCAGTGAGAACAACTGGGACTCGCCCTCCAAGCACTAGCCCCATGCCCGACGTACTGCACAAGTAGCGCAACACCCTCTTAGCTGCATCCATGTGCTCCTTCCGGTGACAGCCGGGAGCGACATAGCGTGCAAGAATGCTGAGAGGGTATGCAAGGTCTGGTCAAGTGCAGCTCATCAGGTACATGATGCAACCTACAAGCTCTGGGTACGGGCCACTCGACTCTACGCACTCATCCGAAGGTAGAGCTGAGAGCGAGTGACCGGTAGGCAGAGGAGTGGGCTGAGGCGAGGAGTACGTGAAGCGGAAGCGCTGAAGGACCAGCTGCACCATGTGTGACTGAGTCAAGGTGATGGTGCGGCGTGCTCTGTCCCGGGTGATCCGCAAGCCAAGATAGCTTGTCAGTTCACTTAGGTCTGTGCACGTGTGTCTCTTCTGCAGCTCCGACTTCACGTAGGTGAGTGCCACAGTGTCAGCAGTAGCAAAGACCAAGTCGTCGACGTACACAAGGACGTAGAACGGCGGCACTGAGGTGTCGGTGCGTAGAAACAGCGACGGGTCAGCAGTAGAAGGCGCGAACCCAAAGGCCGCAAGCGTAGTCCTCAGTGTGTCGTGCCACTCACGAGGCGCCTGGCGGAGACCGTAGACTGGCTGTCGGAGGCTCCACTGGGTACCAGGAGGAAACAACCCAGTGAAGCTATGTGGGCGGCGCAGCCAGATCTCCTCGTGCAGGCTGCCCTACAGGAAAGCAGTGCTGAAGTCAAGCGAGTGGAGCTCGTAGTCACGCTGAGCGGCGACGTGCAGCAGAACCCGAAGAGTGGTCATCTTCGGGGTCGGGGAGAAGGTCTGGAAGAAGTCAACTCCCTCTCGCTGACTGAAGCCTCGTGCAACGTAACGCGCCTTGAAGACAGGCGGAGAGCCCGGGGGCCGCTTCACCTTGAAAATCCACATGCCACTGACGATGTTCGCCCCAGGTGGGGGAACCTCGTCGACGTAGGTGCCTGTGGACTTCCACGAAGCCATCTCTGTGTCCATGGCTGATTGCCACTGAGAGGAGTAGGGACCTGCCATCGCCTCTGCGTAAGAGCGTGGGGTCGGGATGTCTGGTGCATTCGGGTCTCCCTCAAGGGCAACAAGCATGGACACGAGATGGGGCAAAGCGACAGCAAAGCACTCAAACTCCTCCTGCCTGTCCTCAAGGACGTCAGTGCCAAGAGCACACTCACCCTCGACGGACGGAGGACAGACAGACTCAGACTCAGCAACCAGGCTAGCAGCGTAGTCTAGACAACAGCGAGCAGCAAAGTCGACAAGCTCAGCAACTAAGGCAAACGCAACAGCAGACTCAAAGGAAGGGTTAGTGACAACAGTAGCCAGGAGACGCGTGTCAGTAGGACTGGTAGCACGAAGAGAGTCTGACCCAGGGTCAGTAAGAGCAGGAAGAGAGGAAGCAGGAGGAGATGGTAGTGGGACACGCTGTGGAGCAGTGGATGGACGAAGCGCCATCCGGTGAGTGCGTGGGACAGCAGGAAGAAGCTGACGCTGGACACGACTACTAGAGAGAGCAGTGTGGATAGGCGACTCACGACGAGACTCAAGTGACGTAGGACGAGACTCAGGCTCACATCGCTCAGTAAGACCTCCAGTCGGACCAGTGTAAGGAGCAGGACCAGGGAGAGAGGAGGTAGAGTGTAACGGCGACTGCAACTGGACAGACGGAGGACACGCTAAGGAGGGAGGAGGACAAGAAAGAGGGAGCTGACCAAGAATCTGCTGAAGGAGCGGAACAAAGTACGGCTGGGACCGTGCAGCGACACCAGAGCCAGCAGGGACACCCGCACCAGGGTCCACAGTACCAGCAGCAGCCCCAACACCTGGGTCCGCAGCGCCAGAAGCAGCTCCAACGCCCGGGTCCGCAGCACCAGCGGCAGCTCCAACGCTCGGGTCCGCAGCACCAACAGCAGCTCCAACGCCCGGGTCCTCAACAACAGCAGCAGCTCCAACGCCCGGGTCTGCAGCACCAGCGGCAGCTCCAACGCCCGGGTCCTCAGCACCAGCAGCAGCTCCAACGCCCGGGTCCGCAGGACCAGCGGCAGCTCCAACGCCCGGGTCCTCAGCACCAGCAGCAGCTCCAACGCCCGGGTCCTCAGCACCAGCAGCAGCTCCAACCCTCGGGTCCTCAGCACCTGCAGCTGCTCCAACCCCCGGGTCCTCAGCACCAGCAGCAACATCAACAGCAGCGGGGTCCGTAACACGAGGCAAGCCAATCCGAAGAGTGCAGCGCCGCTCGTACCACTCACGGATCCGCTCGCGGGAGGGGAGCTCCCTAACGGGAGAAGAAGCACTAGCACCAGTCCCAGCAGTACGTCCGGCTCGAAGTACCACGCACGCAGCTGCTCCAAGGAGAGGGCTCCTCCAGGTGCAGGTCTCCCACTGCCTCCACCGCCCCCACCGCCGCCTCCCCCGCCGTCACCGCCACCACCCTTGCCCCCTTTGCCCTTGCCGCTGCGGCGCCCGCTCGAGGCAGACGCAGCGCCGACCTTCTCAGCACCGAGAAGGTCGACAGTAGCAGCAGAGGCGACAGAAGGAAGAAGGGGGGAAGGAGAACACCCCTCAAAGAACGGGGTACGGGGGTCGCCACGAGAGGCACCTACAGCGACTATGCTAGTCTCAGCTGCAAGTAGCTCCTTTCTCGAGCAGGGCAATGGTGAGCTCAGTGAGGCAACGAGCTAGGAAGTGGTCCCTGACAGCACACAGTGTGTCAAGGAGGCGGGTGACTAGGTGGTAGAGAGTGAGCCAGAGTGGAGGGGGGTGCGTGGCAAGGAACTCAGCTGGCATGGCGGCACGGAAGCGGGCCTCACTAGTACGGAGGTGCGTGATGAGGTCAGCGACTGTGTGAAAGGAGGACAGGTCGGGAAACAGGTAGGGGAGGGAGAGACGGCCTAGCGCGGCAGAGGTAGGTGAGGAGTAGCGAGCAACTACGGCTGTGTACAGTGCCTGTGCAGTCTTGTGCTGCCCAAAGTGCTCGCGTTCGTCTATTGGCAGGGAGTTGCGAATAGCGAAGCGAGCGTGGGCATCACGAGTCTGCCACTGTGAGCGAGCAGTGCTGTCAGCAGTAGCAGCAGGGGCAGTGACATGGCCTAGGGCGTGATCGTACAGTGAGATGTCATCCTTGGCTGTAAGCTGTAGGTAGAGGTGCAGGTCATCGAGCCAGATGTCAAACTTCACAGGGCGGCCCTCAGCATCGAACACGAGAACCTGTGGGCTAGCCATAGGAACAGTAGAAATAGCAGCAGTAGCAGTAGGAGAAGCAGGTAGGACGAACCAGGTAGGGCAGGGCGGCGCAGCTCGGTTCAGGTCGGGGCGCGGCTCGGCTGGGTGGCGGGGCTCGGCTAGGTTCGCGCGGCTCGGCTCGGGGCGCGCGCCTTGGCTCGGGGCGCGCGGCTCAGGTCGCGCAGCTCGGGTCACGGCAGGAACGGGCCGCCCGGGGCCTTCAGGTGGTGGGCACGGGTCGGCGAGGTCGGCGTGGGGCCGGTTGGGGCCCTAGAGGGGCGAGCGCGGGGCCGGTTGGGGTCCTAGAGGGGCGAGCGCGGGGCCGATCGGGGCCTGAGCGGGGCTGGCGCGGGGCCGAGGGGGCCTGAGACGGGGCCGACGAGGCCTGAACAGGGCTAGCGCGGGGCCAAACGGGGCCGTGACGGGGCTAGCAGCGGGGCCGACGGGGCCTGAAACGATGCCGACGGGGCCTGAAACGGGGCTTGCGCGGGCCGACGGGGCCTGAGAGGGGCTAGCGCGGGGCCGACGGGGCCTGAACGGGGCTAGCGTGGGGCCGATCGGGGCTTGAATGGGGCTAGCTCGGGGCCGACGGGGCCTGAAACGGGGCCGACGGGGCCTGAAACGGGGCTAGCGCGGGCCGACGGGGACTGAAACGGGGCCGACGGGGCCTGAAACGGGGCTAGCGCGGGCCGACGGGGCCTGAACTGGGGCCGACGGGGCCTGAAACGGGGCCAAAGGGGCCTGAAAACGGGGCTAGCGCGGGCCAACTGGGCCTGAAACGGGGCCGACGGGGCCTGAAACGGGGCTAGCGCGGGCCGACGGGGCCTGAGAGGGGCTAGCGCTAGGCGGACGGGGCCTGAAACGGGGCTGACGGGGCCTGAACGGGGCTAGCGCGGGGCCTGAACGGGGCCTTAAAGGGGCCGACAGGGCCTGAACGGGGCCGCTAGGGAGAGCGGGCGTGGGGCCGACGAGGCCTAAACGGGGCTAGCGCGGGGCCGTCAAGAGGGGCCTCTAGGGGCGTGACACGCCGAGGCGCCCTAGGGCACAGGTAGGTAGGTAGGTAGGTAGTTACTTAGTGGTGGGCCCTTATAGAATTTCGGTCCTAGGAAGGACATGCTCTATACCATGTTGGAATAACTAAACAGGAATGAATGAACTAACAGTGAAATGAGTACAAGTACCTAACCCTAGAACTGTGTACCCCCTATAGGCTAACCCACTGTAGCCTAAACTAACAGAACATATATAATGTTTGACAGCGTGGTCATCTTCGGGGTGGGAGAGAAGGTCTGAAAGTAGTCAACTCCCTGCCGCTGTCTGAAGCCTCGAGCCACATAACGCGCCTTGAAGACAGGCGGAGAACCCGGCGGCCGCTTCACCCTGAAAATCCACATGCCACTGACGATGTTTGCCCCAGGTGGGGGAACCTCGTCGACGTAGGTGCCTGTGGACTTCCAGGAAGCCATCTTTGCGTCCATGGCTGACTGCCACTGAGAGGAGTAGGGACCCTCGATCGCCTCAGCGTACGATCGAGGACTCGCGATGTCTGGTGCATCCAAGTCTCCCTCAAGGGCAATCAGCGTGGACACGAGATGGGGCAAAGTAGCAGCAAAGCACTGGAACTCCTCCTGCTTTTCCTCAAGGACGTCCGTGCTAAGAGCACACCCACCCTCGACGGACGGAGGACAGACAGACTCAGACTCAGCAACGAGACTAGCAGCGTAGTCTAGATGACAGCGAGCAGCGAAGTCGACAAGCTCGGCAACTAGAGCGGACGCAGCAGTGGACTCAAAGGAAGGGTCGGTGACAACACTAGCAAGGAGACGCGTGACCGAAGGACTGGCAGCACGAAGGGAGTCAGACTCCGGGTCAACAAGAGTAGGAAGAGATGACTCTGGAGGAGACGGCAACGGGACACGAAGAGGAGCGGTGGAAGGACGCAGCGCCATCTGGTGTGTGGCGAGGACCGCAGGAGGACAAGGACGCGCAGTATGACCACTAGTGCGAGCAGCACGAACAGGCAACGCAGGACGAGACGCAGGCTCACGACGCTCAGCAAAACCTCCAGTTTGACCAGTGTAGGGAGAAGGAGCAGGTAGAGGGGAGGCGGGCTATAGCTGTGACTGCGACTGGATAGGTTGTGGACACTCTAAGGAAGGAGCAGGCCCAGGAGAGGGCGGGAGACCAAGAAACTGCTCCAGGAGCGGAACGAAGTACGGCCTCGGCCGCTCAGCACCTCCAGAACTAGCAAGGACGGCACCAGCACCCCCAGCGGGAGCACCAGCGCCAGCAGCACCTCCAGCTCCAACAGCGCCAGCTCCAGCACCCTCAGAAGCACCAGCGCCAGCAGCACCGCCAGCGCCAACACCCCCTTCAGCTCCAGCTCTAGCACCACCAACTCCAAGAGGACCGTCAGCTCCAGCAGCCTTAGCAGCACCCCCAGACGCACCAGCACCAGTAGAAACACCAGCACCAACACCCCCAGCAGCTCCAGCTCCAGCAGCACTAGTACGGCCAGCAGCTCCAGCAGGACCAACTCCAGTAGCCCCAGCAGCACTCCCAGTCGCAACAACACGTCTCCAGCGGCGGGCAAACCACTCGCGCAACTCCTGTGGAAAGAGTGGCTCCCGCCTCGACGAAGCACCGCCAGCGGCCACAGGAGCAGACCCAGCGCCTCCGAGCTCGACACCCCCAGGCTCCGCACCTTCAGGCTCCGCACCCCCTGGCTCCGTACCGCCAGACCCAGCACCTCCAGGCTTAGCACCCCCAGACTCAGCGCCCCCAATCTCAGCACCCCCAGACTCCGCACCTGCAGGCTCAGCACCTCTAGCAGCACCAGAGTCAACAGCTACCTCGACAGGCTCGACTGCGTCTACCTGGGACACACCTGACGAGGCAGGACCCTGAGGGGGGAGGGAGTCTACCGGGGGAGGACCTGGTGCAAGAAAGAGTGGCGGCGTGGGGAGGGGCGCAGTGCTCTAGGGGAAGAGACGGTAGTAAGGTACCGAGTCGTCAAAGGTGACTTTCTGGGAGGACAGAACACGACGCGAGGTGGGGTGGTAAAACTGCCACCCAGGCGCGTCAGGGGGGAAGCCAAGGAAGACGCAGGGAACAGCCCGGGGGGACAGCTTGTCGGCAGACAAGTTGCGGACAAGCGCCCGAGATTCCCTGACCCGAAACGCAGACGCATCGCCAACCTTCCCGGTCCACCGCAAGGCGGGGGAGGTCTCTGGCAAGGAGACCCAGGGCTGAAGGTTGAGCTGATGCGTGGCGTACTGAACCACAAACGGCCACAGAAAATGGGGGGCAGCCGCATGCATCATGGACCTACGAGCAACGTCCATGACCATGCCAATGCGGCGCTCAGCAATCCCATTTTTCTGTGGAGAGGCCGGAAACGTGAAGGTCTGGCGGATGCCCTATGCATGACAGAAGGCTCCCAGACGGGCATAGGAAAACTCCCCGCCTCTGTCCGAGTGCAGACGCAGAACAGGAAAGTCCGAGCCAAAACTCTCTCTGAGCTGGAGACGAGCTGCGCGGATCCAGCCGATCAACAACTCAGGGACGTCACCCTTGCTGCGCAAGGGGAAGACTGTGGTGTAACGCGAGTAGTCGTCAACCACCAGCAGGAAGTTCCGCTCGCGCCCCTGCCCATTGACGCGGGCTGGGCCCCTCACATCCATGTAGAGAGTCTGCAGCAGATCCTCTGTCGGAGGAAACTCGGAGGAGTGAGGGGCGGCGCGCTGTCGCCCCTCGTTGCAGGGGACGCAGGTAGGGCAAGGCCCCGGAGGTAGGGGAGGGAGAGACCGAGGGAGACCAGAGACAAGGACACGGGAGGCCATGCCTTGGAGACGAGGCAAGGAGGGGTGACCAAGGCGGTGGTGCCAAAGGAGAGTCTGGTGGGACAGCAGACGACACGAGCAGGGAGCAGACTCAGGACCAGACCTGGACGCTGCAGCAAACACCTGACTCGACGTAGCCACCTGGGCAGACGCAGCAGTCGGAGGAGACTTAGTAGTAAGGGTGTACAGGCTCGACCCTGGCCGATGGGTGAACGTGGCCAAGTGTCGGCCTGTCCCAGCACACGTGCAGTGGGTCACTCGCTGACTCGCAAGAGTGAACTGGTCAACCCTCCTATCCTGTAGATCCGCTCCACTCACCAAGTTCGTATAGAACGAGGGGAGGTAGAGACCTGACAGGGTGCCAGAGGGGGTTGCGGGGCACGGTAAGACAGTGGAGAAGCTAGCAAGGACAGGACCCCTAGAGGGGTCTGCCAGGGAGACTGCAACTGGCCGACTGAGCGGCGTAAGAGTGGTGCAACTAGCAAGGAGCGGGACGCACCCGAGTCAAGGGTGAAGGTGTGGAAGGCCTGAGCCGACGTAGTATCTGAGAGAGCAGACTCATTAGCACGTGGGGCAGCAGACGCATAGTCACCTAGGGCAGCAGACGCACTGGCACCTGGGGCAGCAGACGCACTAGCACCTAGAGCAGCAGCCTCACCAGCACCTAGAGGAGTGGCCTCAATGCCCGGCTCAGGCGGTACACACAGGTAACAGTCACCCTCAACGCTAGTAGTCACAGAATACATGGCAGCAAGGATAGCATCATACTCAAGATCAAAGACGGCAGCCCCCGCCCTAGATAGATCTCCCCAACGACGGATCTCTGACGCCTCGGGAACTGGCGACGCCACGCGTTTGTCAAGCGACCGAAGCAGCGCTGGGTGGAGTGCGGGCCTCCGCACTGCTCACCAGCTTGGTCGCCGATACGGAGGACGTAAGTGCAGGGACGAAAACCCCCACCGCGCTGACGCGCAGTGTACCACTCACGAAGCTGCTGGGGGGACAGGGTCACACCACTCCGCTGCTGCTGGCGCGGACCACCACCGGAGCCTCTCCTCTCCGCAGAGTCGTGACCCGTTCCACCACCGCCGCCGCCGCCGCCGCGTCCACCGCCTCCTCCACCTCCGCCTCCTCCGCCACCTCTGCCTCCTCCGCCACCTCCGTCGCCTCCGCTCCCTCTGCCACCACCACCGCCTCCGCCGCCTCCACTGCTGCCGCCGCCGCCACCCCCGACACCACTCCCACCACCACCCCCACTCCCTCCACTGCCTCCACTACCACCTCCACCGCCCCCTCCAGCCCCTCCAGCGCCCTTGCCCCCCTTGCCCTTCCCGGTGCAACGTTTCCCGCTCCGGGCAGACGCAACGCCGACCGACTCGAAACCAACGAGGTCAGCCGGAGCAGAAGAGGCAACAGAGGGCAAGAGGGGGGAGGGAGAACACCCCTGAAAGACGGGGGTGGGAGGGTCACCACGAGAGGCTCCTACAGCGACTATGCTCTTCTCTGCCACTAGGAGGGCCTTTTCGAGGAGGTCAACGGTGAGAGTGGTGGGGCAAACTGAGAGAAAGTGGTCCCTGACTACGCGGAGAGAGTCAGAGAGCCGGGTGACTATGTAGTAGAGAGTGATCTACATGGGGGGGGGGGTTCTTGCCGTAGAGCTCAGTAGGAAGCGCAGCGCGGGGGAAAGGCAGCAAGGTCAGGGAAGAGGTACGGTAGCATGAGGCGGCTCAGTGCAGCAGTGGCAGGGGAACAGTAGCGTGCAACTACAGCGTCTTACAAGGTCTGAGCACTCTTGTACTGGCTAAAGTGTGCACGCTTAGTGGTCGGTAAGTGGCGGCGCTCAGCAATGCGAGCAGCAGCATCGCGCGTGGCCCACTGTGAGCGAACAGTGGCGTGAGCATCAGCAGCAGGGGCAGGAGAGGCACCAGAAGTGAGGTCAAACAGGGAGAGACCGTCTGCCCTGTCGCACTATAGGAAAAGCTGCAGATCATCTACCCAAACCTCAAAGTCACCTGCCTGACCCTCAGCGTCAAAGGTGAGAACACTAGGGGAGGCCATGACAGCAGTAGACAGGCAGTGAGTACAGTGGGGCAGGGCAGTGCAGTGGCAGAGGCGCTGCTCTTACCAGGCAAGTGGGGCAGTCCCGGGTAGGCTGATAGGCGGCAGTGCCTCGGCTGCGGTGCGGCTCGTCGGCTCGGCGGTTCGGTTGCTGGGCGGCTCGGCGGTCGGGCGGCTCAGCTGCAGGGCGGCTCGGCGGTCGGGCGGCTCGGCTGCTCGGCGGCTCGGCTGCTTGGCGGCTCGGCTGCTCGGCGGGTGGGCTGCTCGGCGGTTTGGGCGCTGGGCGGCTGAGCGGCGACGGGGCCGTGGAAGGGCGGCGACGGGGCCACTGAAAGGGCAGCGACGGGCCGCTGAAAGGGTGGCGACGGGCCGTTGAAAGGGCGGCGACTGGGTCGCGGAAGGGCAGCGCCGGGGCCGCTGAAGGGCGGCGACGGGGCTGCGGAAGGGCGGCGACGGGGCCGCTGAAAGGGCGGGCGGCGTCGGGGCCGCTGAGAGGGTGGCGACGGGGCCGCTGAAAGGGCGGCGACGAACCCGCGGAAGGGCGGCGACGGGGCTGCTGGAGGGCGGCGACAGGGGGGGGGGGGGGGGGGGGGGGGGGGGCGGAAGGGCGGCTACGGGGCCGCGGAAGGGCGGCGTCGGGGCCGCGGAAGGGCGGCGACGGGGCCACTGAAAGGGCGGCGACGGGGCCGCTGAAAGGGCAGTGACGGGGCCGCGGAAAGGGCGGCAACAGGGGCGCTGAAAGGGCGGCGACGGGACCGCTGAAAGGGCGGCGACGGGGCCGCCGAAAGGGGCCGCGAGGCCGGTTCGAAGAGGGCCGTGAGGGCGGCTCGACGAGGCTGTGAGGACGGCGCGACGGGGCCACTAGGGGCCGTGAGGGAAGTCACACGGGGCGCGACTCGGGCAGGGGCCAAGCGCACTCCGGGCAGGAAAAAAAAGGTCGGTGGGCCCTAGGAAAAGTTCCCACGGGGGAACCTGCTCTATACCATGTGCGAATTAGAACGAGAATGATTGAACTATGAAACAGTTGGGTACAAGTACTAACCCTAATTGGGTTGTACCCCTTATGGGCTACCCCACTACAGCCTACAATGAAGTATGAGCTATAATGTTCTGACACCGTTGTCAGTCATAGCCGTGCTACGACCCATGAACGTTTGTAGTACAGCATTGGCGACGGCATGGACTGTGGTATCCATGCGGCGCATGGCGAAATTGGACCTCCAATCATCGCAAAATTGCATCTAAAATGCCTCCTCCTCGTCCTTTTTCGTTAATCAGTTCCGGTTTGTGCAGGCCGTGGACGGTCGGCTCCATATAATGTATTTCTGCTTGCCCATGGGTGGCAACTTTGCAACAAGGAAACGGCGGGGATGTCGAAAGCTGGTTGGCTGCTTTCTTGCTCTGACGTCACATTGGGAATGAAAATTGTCGATCGCTAAAAAATGGACAGCACACGGTGGCACATGGCAAGATCCGAAACAACAGATGGCTGACACTATGACGGCAGCAATGTGAACAAGGCATGAGCGGTCAGTGGAAGAGAGGGAGGGGAAACAGATGAAGGTGAAATGGAACACAACTAGAGGGGGTGGATCCTCGCCTGACTGCCTCCCACCGACGCCACCACCAACCCCACCAGCAACTGAGGGGAAAGGGTGGACTTGTTTGCAGCGGACCTGGCTATATGCATTTCGTCAATCTGAAAAGCACTTGATATAATTGGTAACTTCATTCAAACTAGCCCAATTTTGCATATTTGACAAGTAAGCATTGCAGATATAACTTGGGACAAACAGAGAAAAAAGGATATCACTTTTTGAACTTAAAAGGGTCCTCTTTAGACTAGGGGGACTCACTTTCCGGTTATATCCAGAAAAACAGCCGCATCTTGTCTAGGTTGCGGAACCTGCCATTCTGATTTGATCAACGGAACTCATGCTGGTGGATAGCAGCACATGTGAGGATAAGCTGGAGTCTGGGGTGCCGCGGTGAGAGAGAGGATACGCGGGGGAGCGATGATACGCTGGGGGGGCGGACGAGTAGAGCGAGGCGGGGTGGTGCAGCGGCTAAAGTTGCTCGGAGGGCCTGCCCGGGTGGTGAGGGAGGAGCTAATCCGTGAGCTTTTGCACCCGATGGCGCGGACCACCACCGGAGGACAGACAGACTCACACTCAGCAACAAGACTAGCAGCGTAGTCTAGACGACAGCGAGCAGCAAAGTCGACGAGCTCAGAAACGAGGGCAGACGCAGTAGTGGACTCGAAAGAAGGGTGAGTGACGACAGTAGCAAGGAGACGCGTGACAGTGAGACTGGCAGCACGAAGAGAGTCCGACTCCGGGTCGGCAAGAGCAGGAAGAGAGGACTCAGGAGGAGAAGGCAAAGGGGCACGCAGAGGAGCAGTGGATGGACACAAAGACAACCGGTGCGTGCCTGGGACAGAAGGAGGACGCTGACGCGAAGTACGACCACTAGTGCGAGCAGGACGGACACGCGACGTAGGGCGAGACGCAGGCTCGCAACGCTCAGCAAGACCTCCAGTAGGACCAGTGTAGGGAGAGGGAGCAGGCAGTGGGGAGGCCGGCGGTAACTGCAACTGTGACGGGACAGGCTGTGGACACTCTAAGAGAGGAGGAGGACTAGTAGAAGGCGGGAGACCAAGAACCTCCTAAAGGAGCGGAACGAAGTACGGCCGAGGCCGCTCAGCGACTCCAGACACAGCAAAGACGGTACCAGCACCCCCAGCAGCAGCACCAGCAACAGCAGCACCCACAGCTCCAGAACCTCCAGCAGCACCAGTAGCACCTACAATAGCACCGCCTCCAGGACCGACAGTAGTAGCCTCAGCACCAACACCCTCAGCAGCTCCAGCTCCAGTCGCACCTGCCGGCCAAGCAACTCCAGTACCTCCAGTATGAGCACCTCCGGGACCCGCGGCACCAGCACCCTCAGCAGCCGAAGACCCTCCAGCTCTAGCAGCACGGCTCCAGCGTCGGGCAAACCACTCGCGCAGCTCCTGTGGAGAGAGTTGCTCCCGCCGAGACGAAGCACCCGGAGAACCTCCAGGCCCAGCACCGCCAGACGCCACACAAGCAGGCCCAGCCCCCTCAGGCTCCATACCCCCAGGCTCAGCACCTCCAGACGTAGCACCCCCAGGCTCAGCACCCCAAGGCGTACCACCCCCAGGCTCAGCACCCCCAGGCTTAGGACCCCCAGTCTCAACACCCCCAGTCTCAGCACCCCCAATCTCAGCACCCCCAGTCTCAGCACCCCCAGAGTCAGCACCCCCAGGCTCAGCACCCTCAGCAGCACAAGAGTCACCAGTGACCTCGACAGGCTCGACTGCGTCTACCTGGGACACACCTGAAAGGGCTGGACCCTGAGGGGGGAGCGGGTCTACCGGGGGGGGGACCTGGTACGAGGAAGAGCGGCGGCGGGGGGAGGGACGGAGTGCGGTAGGGAAAGAGGCGGTAGTAGGGGACTGACTCGTCAAACGTGACGTCCTGGGAGGACAGAACACGGCGAGAGGTGGGGTGGTAGAACTGCCACCTAGGGGCGTCAGGGGGGAAGCCTAGGAAGACACAAGGAGCCGCACGAGGGGACAGCTTGTCCGCAGACAAGTCGCGGACAAACGCCCGAGATCTCCAGACACGGAACGCAGACGCATCGCCAACCGTCCCTGTCCATAGCAAGGCTGGGGAGGTTTCCGGCATGGAGACCCTGGGGTGAAGGTTGATCTGATGCGCCGCGTACCGAACCGCAAACGGCCACAGAAAATGGGGGCAGCCGCGTGCATCATGGACGTACGGGCAACGTCCATGACCATGCCAATGCGGCGCTCAGCAATCCCATTTTGCTGTGGAGAGTCCGGAAGCGTGAAGGTCTGGCGGATGCCTCGTGCACGATAGTAGGCTCACAGAAGGCCAGAGGAGAACTTTCCGCCTCTGTTAGAGTGCAGACACAGAACAGGAAAGTCCGAGCCGAAACTCTGCCTGAGCTGGAGACGAGCTGCGCGGATCTAGTCGTTCAACACCTCAGTGACATCACCCTTGCTGTGCAAGGGGACGACTGAGGTGTAACGTGAGTAGTCGTCAACAACCAGCAGGAAGTAGCGCTCGTGACGCAGTCCACGGACGCGGGCGGGGCCCCACACGTCCATGTGAAGCGTCTGCAAGGGGGCCTCTGTCGGAGGAAACAGGGAGGAGTGAGGAGCAGCCCACTGCCGTCCCTCGACACAGGGGACGCAGGTAGGGCCAGGCCCCGGAGGAAGGGGAGTGAGGGACCGGGGAAGACCAGAGACAAGGACACAGGAGACCATGCCTTGGAGACGAAGCAGGGAGGGGTGACCAAGGCGGTGGTGCCAGAGGAGAGTCTCGTGAGACAGGAGACGATACGAGCAGGGGGCAGACTCAGGACCAGATCTGGACCCTACATCAAACACCTGACTCGACGCAGCTACCTGACCAGACGCAGGGACAGGAGGAGACGTAGTGGTCAGTGTGTACAGGCTCGACCCCGTCCAACGAGTAAATGTGGCCAAGTGTCGGCCCGTCAAAGCGTCCGTGCAGTGGGCCACCCGCTGGCTCGCAGGAGTGAACTGGTGAACTCTCCCATCCTGTAGGTCAGCACCACTCACCAAGTTCGTAGAGAACGAGGGGAGGTAAAGACCAGACAGGGTGCCAGAGGGAGCCGCCGGACACGGGAGGTTAGTGGAGAAGTGAGCAAGGACAGGACCCCCAGAGGAGTCTGCTAGAGAGACTGCAACTGGCCGACCAAGCGGCGTGAGTGTGGTGCGGTCTGGAAAGAAGGTGCGAGAAGCCCCGGAGTCAAGGGTGAAGGTCAGGGAGGCCGAAGCTGACTCGGTACCTGAGAGCGCGGACTCACCAGCACCTGAGGAAGCAGACGCACTAGCACCTAGAGCAGCAGCCTTGCTAGCACCTAGAGCAGCAGCCTCACCAGTACCTAGAGCAGCAATCTCAATGCCCGAGTCGAGCGGGAAACACCGGTAACAGTCACCCTCATCACTAATAGTCACAACATACATGGCAGCAAAAATAGCATCAAAGTCAAGGTCAAAGATAGCTACTCCCGCCCTAGACAGCTCACCCCACCGGGGGATCTCCGTGGCCTCCGGAAACTGGTGACGCCAAGCGTCCGTCAGGCGGCCAAAGGAGCGATAGGTGGAGTGCGCACCCCCACACTGCTCACCCGCGCGGTCGCCGGTGCGTAGGACGTAGGTGCACGGACCAGTACCCCCACCCCGCTGGCGTGCACCGTACCACTCACGGAGCTGCTAAGAGGGGGGGGGGGTGTCACGAGTGCGCTGCTACTGCTGCTGCTGGCGCTGACCACTACCGGAGCCGACCCTTTGCGCAGCGCCACCCCGACCAGCTCCACCTCCTCTGCCACCGCCTCCTCCACCGCCGCCACCTCCGCCACCTCCGCTCCCACCGCCACCGCTGCCGCCTCCGCCTCCACTGCCGCCACGGACACCTCCACCCCCGCCACCACCCCCACCGCCACCCCCACTCCCTCCGCCGCCTCCAGAGCCCCCGCTAGCTCCTTCAGCGCCCCTGCCCCCCTTGCCCTTGCCATGACGGCGTCTCCCACTAGGGGTAGACGCCGCACCGACCGACTCAAGCCCAACAAGGTCGGCCGCAACAGTAGAGGCAATAGAGGGCAAAAGGGGGGAGAGGGAACACCCCTCAAAGATGGGGGTGCGAGGGTCACCACAAGAGGCTCCTACAGCGACTATGCTCTTCTCCGCTGCTAGGAGGGCCTTCTTGAGGAGGTCAACGGTGAGAGTGGTGGGGCATAATGAGAGGAAGTGGTCCGTGACTACGCGAAGGGAGTTAGGGAGGCGGGTGACGATGTAGTAGAGAGTAATGTACATGGGGGGGGGGGGGGGGTTCTTGGCGCAGAACTCAGCAGGAAGCGCAGCGCGGTAGCGAGTGTCACTAGTGCGGAGGTGCGTAATGAGGTCAGCGACTATGGGAAAGGCAGCAAGGTCAGGGAAGAGGTATGGTAGCATGAGGCGGCTCAGTGCAGCAGTGTTAGGGGAGGAGTAGCGTGCATTTACAGCGTCGTACAGGGTCTGAGCACTCTTGTACTGGCTAAAGTGCGCACGCTCAGAGGTAGGGAGGTGGCGACGCACAGCAAGACATGCAGCAGCATCGCGTGTGGCCCTGTGTGAGCAAACAGTGGCGTCAGCATCAGCAGCAGGGGCAGGAGAGGCACCAGAGGTGAGGTCAAAGAGAAAGAGACCGTCTGCCCTATCTCACTGTAGGAAAAGCTGCAGGTCATCTACCCAGACGTCAAAGTCAATGGCCCGACCCTCAGTGTCAGAAGCAAGGACACTAGGGGTAGCCATGACAGTAGTAGACTAGTAGCACGAATAGAGGGGTAAGGGCAGGGCAGTGACAGAGGCGGCTTGGGCGGCTCGGCAGGAACTGCAGCTCGGCAGCTCGGCGACTCGGCGGCTCGGGCGACTCGAGCGGCTCGGCGGCAACTGCGGCCTGGCAACTCGGCGGCTGGGGCGGCTCGGACGGCTCGGGCGGCTCAGCGGTAACTGCGGCCCGGCGACTCGGCGGCTCGGGCGGCTCGGCGGTACGGCCGCTCGGGCGGCTTAGGTGGCGTGGGGGCTCGGGCGGCTCAGGTGGCGCTGGCGGGTCGGCAGTAGCTCGTCGGGGCCGGATGAAGGCGGGGCCGGGGCCGGGAAGGGCTGGCGACGGGGCCAGCAGAGGCTGGGCCGGCGCCGGGAAGGGCAGTGCCGGGGCCGATAAGGGCGGCGTCGGGGCCGGAGAGGTCGGCGTCGGGGCCAGCAGAGGTGGGGCCGGGTCGGGAAGGGCGGCGTCGGGGCCGGGAAAGGGCGGGGCCGGGAAAGGGCGGCGCCGGGGCCGCAAGGTAGGCGACGGGGCCAGCAGAGGCTGGGTCGGGTCGGGAAGGGCGGCGTCGGGGCCAAGAAAGGGCGGCGCCGGGGCCGCGGGGTAGGCGACGGGGCCGCAGAGCGGTGGATCGGGGCTGGGAAGGGCGGTGTCGGGGCCGGGAAGGGCAGCGCCGGGGCCGGAGGGCTAGGCGACGGGGCCAGCAGAGGCAGAGCTGGGCCGTGAAAGCGTTGTCGGGGCCCAGGGAGGGCGGCGACGGGGCCGCAGGGTGAGCGACGAGGTCGCTAGGGTGGCAGATCGGGGCCGGAAAGTGCGGCGCCGGGGCCGCACGACTAGGCGACACGGCCGCTAGGGCAGCGGATCGGGGCCGCTAGGGCGGCGGGACGCAGCCACTAGGGCGGCGCGACGGGATGGGGCCGCGAGGGTGACGCGACGGAGCCTCTAGCGCGACGCGACGGGGCCGCTAAGGCGGCGGGAGAGGGTCGAGAGAGGGGGAGCGTGATCCGGGCAGGAACTGAGCGCGCTCCGGGCAGGGAAAAAAAAATCGAATTGGTGGGCCGTAGGAACAGTTCCCACAAAAGAAGCTGCTGTGATACCATGAGAAAACTAGAATGAGAATGAAATGCACTATGAGAAAGTTGGGTACAAGTACTAACCCTAATTGGGTTGTACCCCATATGGGCTACCCCACTACAGCCTACACAAAAGCATAAGCTATAATGTTCTAACAGCTTACAGGGAGCACGGCATGCTACAGCGCCATGCTTAGAGCAGCATGCTTATAGGGAGCGCGGCATGCTACAGCGCCATGCTTAGAGCAGCATGCTTAAAGGGAGCGCGGCATGCTACAGCGCCATGCTTAGAGCAGCATGCTTACAGGGAGGGCGGCATGCTACAGCGCCATGCTTAGAGCAGCATGCTTACAGGAAGCGCAGCATGCTACAGCGCCATGCTTAGAGCAGCATGCTTACAGGGAGCGCGGCATGCTACAGCGCCATGCTTAAAGCAGCATGCTTACAGGGAGTGCGGCATGCTACAGCGCCATGCTTAGAGCAGCATGCTTTTAGGGAGCGCGGCATGCTACAGCGCCATGCTTAGAGTAGCATGCTTACAGGGAGCGCGGCATGCTACAGCGCCATGCTTAGAGCAGCATGCTTACAGGGAGCGCGGCATGCTACAGCGCCATGCTTAGAGCAGCATGCTTACAGGGAGCGCGGCATGCCTAGAGCCAAGCGCCAGACCTTCACGCTTCCGGACTCACCACAGCAGAATGGGATTGCTGAGCGCCGCATTGGCATGGTCATGGACGTCGCTCGTACGTCCATGATGCATGCGGCTGCTCCCCATTTTCTGTGGCCGTTTGCGGTCAGGTACGCTGCGCACCAGATCAACCTCCACCCCAGGGTCTCTCGACCGGAGACCTCCCCAGCCCTGCTATGGACGGGGAAGGTTGGCGATGCGTCGGCGTTCCGGGTCTGGGGATCTCGGGCGTTTGTTCGCAACCTGTCTGCGGACAAGCTGTCCCCTCGTGCTTCTCCCTGCGTCTTCCTGGGGTTCCCCCCCGACGCCCCTGGGTGGCAGTTTTACCACCCCACCTCTCGACGTGTTCTGTCCTCCCAGGACGTCACGTTCGACGAGTCGGTACCCTACTACCGCCTCTTCCCCTACCGCACTCCGTTCCTCCCCCCACCCCCGCTCTTCTTGGTACCAGGTCCCCCCCCGGTAGTCCCCCTCCCCCCTCAGGGTCCTGCCCCTTCAGGTGTGTCCCAGGTAGACGCGGTCGAGCCTGTCGAGGTCACTGGTGACTCTGGTGCTGCTGCGGGAGCTGAGCCTGGGGGTGCGGAGTCTGGGGGTGCGGAGCCTGGGGGTGCAGTGCCTGGGGGAGCTGAGCCTGGGGGTGCGGAGTCTGGGGGTGCTGAGCCTGGGGGTGCTGTGCCTGGGGGTGCTGTGCCTGGGGGTGCCGAGCCTGGGGGTGCTGTGCCTGGGGGTGCTGTGCCTGGGGGTGCTGAGCCTGAGGGTGCTGAGCCTGGGGGTGCTGTGCCTGGGGGTGCTTCGTCTCGCCGGGAGCCACTCTCCCCACAGGAGCTGCGTGAGTGGTTTGCCAGGCGCTGGAGGCGTGCTGCTGGTGCTGGTGGTTCTTCGGCTGCAGAGGGTACTGCTGCCGCGCGTCCCGCCGGTGCTCGTACTGTGGGTGCTGGAGCCGCTGGGTCTGAGAGTTCTCCTGGAGCTGGTACTGCTGAGGGTGTTGGCGCTGAGCCTGCTGTTGGCGGTCCGACTGACAGTTCTCCTGGTGCTGCTGCTGGAGGTTCTGGAGCTTCTGGTGGTGCTGCTGGAGGTGCTGCTGGAGTGGGTGCTTCTGCTGGGGCTGCTGGTGCTGTTCCTGCTGTTTCTAGCGTCGCCGCGCGGCCCCGACCGTACTTCGTTCCGCTCCTGCAGCAGGTTCTTGGTCTTACACCTCCTCCTCCTCCCTTAGAGGGTCCGCAGCCTGTCCGGTCACAGCCACAGCTACAGCCTGCCTCCCCTTTGCCTGCTCCTTCTCCCTACGCTGGTCCGACTGGAGGTCTTACTGAGCGTCGTGAGCCTGCGTCTCGTCCCGTGTCGCCTGTTCGTACTGAGCGCACTCGTGGTCGCGGGTCGCGTCAGCGTCCTCCTCCTGTCCCTGGCACGCACCGGATGTCACTGCGTCCGTCCACTGCTCCTCTGCGTGCCCCTTTGCCTTCTCCTCCTGCTTCCTCTCTTCCTCCTCTTGCCGACCCGGAGTCGGACTCTCTTCGTGCTGCCTGTCCTACTGTCACGCGTCTCCTTGCTACTGCTGTCACTGACCCTTCCTTCGAGTCGTCTGCTGCGTCTGCCCTTGTCACTGAGCTTGTCGACTTTGCTGCGCGCTGTCGTCTAGACTACGCTGCTCGTCTTGTCACTGAGTCTGAGTCCGCCTGTCCTCCGTCCGTCGGGGGTGAGTGTGCCCTTGGCACGGACGTCCTTGAGGACAGGCACGAGGAGTTCCAGTGTCTCGCCGCCGCTTCACCTCGTCTCGCGTCTGTACTGCTAGCCCCTGAGGGAGACCCGGATGCACCAGACATCCCGACTCCGCGCTCTTACGCGGAGGCGATAGAGGGTCCCTACTCCTCTCAGTGGCAGGCAGCTATGGATGCAGAGATGGCTTCCTGGAAGTCCACAAGCACCTACGTTGACGCTGTTCCCCCTCCTGGGGCGATCATCGTCAGTGGCATGTGGATTTTCAGGGTGAAGCGGCCGCCGGGCTCTCCGCCTGTCTTCAAGGCGCGTTACGTGGCTCGTGGCTTCAGTCAGCGGCAGGGGGTTGACTACTTTCAGACCTTCTCCCCCACCCCGAAGATGACCACTCTTCGGGTTCTGCTGCACGTTGCTGCTCACCGTGACTACGAGCTGCACTCTCTCGACTTCAGCACAGCTTTCTTGCAGGGCAGCCTGCACGAGGAGATCTGGCTGCGTCGCCCACCTGGCTTCACTGGGTCTTTCCCTCCTGGTACCCAGTGGAGTCTCCGGCGTCCAGTCTACGGTCTCCGCCAGGCGCCACGTGAGTGGCACGACACACTGAGGACTACACTCGCGGCACTTGGGTTTGCTCCTTCTACTGCCGACCCGTCGCTGTTTCTGCGCACCGACACCTCTCTGCCGCCGTTCTACATCCTCGTGTACGTCGACGACTTGGTCTTTGCCACAGCTGACACTGCTGGACTCGCCTACGTGAAGTCCGAGCTGCAGAAGAGACACACGTGCACTGACCTGGGTGAACTGCGCAGCTACCTTGGCTTGCAGATCACCCGGGACAGAGCACGCCGCACCATTACCCTGACTCAGTCACACATGGTGCAGCAGGTCCTTCAGCGCTTCGGCTTCACGTACTCCTCGCCTCAGGCCACTCCTCTGCCTACTCGCCACTCGCTCTCAGCTCTGCCTTCGGATGAGTCCGTAGAGTCGAGTGGCCCGTTTGCAGAGCTTGTTGGCTGCCTCATGTACCTGATGACCTGCACACGACCTGACCTCGCATACCCTCTTAGCATTCTCGCACGCTTTGTTGCTCCTGGGAGACACCGACCAGAGCACATGGCTGCAGCGAAGAGGGTGTTGCGCTACTTGTGCAGTACGTCGGGCATGGGGCTAGTGCTTGGAGGGCGCAGTCCAGTGGTCCTCACTGGGCACGCAGACGCTTCTTGGGCTGACGACCAGGCTACGCAGCGGTCGTCACAGGGTTACACCTTCAGCCTTGGTTCCGGCTCTGTCTCGTGGCGGGCTACCCGCTCGTCCTCTGTTCTCGGCTCCAGTTGTGAGGCTGAGATCTACGCTGGGGCTATGGCTGCACAGGAGTTACGCTGGCTCACCTACCTGCTGACCGACCTTGGAGAGCAGCCTCGTTCTCCTCCAGTCCTGTACGTAGACAACAAGGCCATGCTGGCCTTGTGTCGAGAGCAGCGACTGGAGCACAGAACGAAGCACATTGCTCTCCGCTACTTTCTTGCTCGTGAGCTACAGCAGCGTGGACAGTTGCGACTTGCGTACGTGGCCTCTGAGGCCAACACTGCTGATGTCTTCACCAAGGCACTTGCGCCTTGTGATCATCAGCGTTGCTGCACGCAGTTGGGTCTTGTGCCTGTCTTGCCTCACTTGCTTTCCTCTTGACCTTGCTTGTACCTTCGCATATATATACCCTTGCTCTTGCTTACTTGACTCTTGTATACCTCTATATATGATCTTGCATGTGAACTGGCCTTCTGGCCTTTGAACTTGTGCTCGGAATGCGTGGTGACTTTGTGATCCACCCTGAGCTTTGCTTTGCTTTGCTTGACTGGTCTTGTGACCCCTTGTTCTCCCCCACTTTGCCTATGGGGGTGTGTCAGAACATATAGCTTACTTATTTGTGTAGGCTATAGTGGGGTATCCCATAGGGGGTACAACCCAATTAGGGTTTCCTATTTGTACTCACTTCGTTCATACTCATTTCATTCTCGTTCAATTCTTCTCATGGTCGACATGATGGCGAACAGGAACAGCTACGATGGTCAACCCTAAACTCCGCACTAATGAATTCTCGTGGCAGGGTGGCGTGGAGATTTGATCATAGCTCTCAACGCGAAGAGATGGACGAACGCGGCTGAGTGTCGCACACAGGGTCGCCAGATCGCAAAATGCTGCGCTTGGAGCCTTTTTCCAGATAGCGCGTTTTGAGACGTCTCTAAACTAGATTGCTGCGCTTGGAGCTTTCTTTCAGAGCAAGATCGACCCGCGCAGCGAGCGACTGCACGCGCTAGTCGCTCAAAATGCGGCGCCACTCTGTAGGACGCCGTAACGGAAGCAAGAGAAGCGCCGGATACGCCCAAAAAAAAAAAAAAAAAAAAAATCAGCATTCGGTATCAGTGCGCTTGTGATCGCTTGTGAATCCGGATACCACAAGCGCTTGTGATAACTAGAAACGCCACACGACTCGTAGATTTTGCGGAAACTAAGATGGTGGGATGAGCATGTTCTTGGAGAAGCGAGTTTCTGCCGCCCCAGCCCTTTGCACACAAGGAGCAGCAAGGGGGGAATGTTGGCAACGGAGTCAAGGCTTGGCGAAATATTCAAAAACTTCCGCAACCAATCAGTTTTCAGCCGAAGTCTCTTTACAGTTCGGAATCACTTTTAGCCGAAGTGTTAACACTTTCTACAGGTTTCTAAAATCCAAAATCAGCTAAATCAGAGAATTCCAGAGCCTTCTTATTCATGCACCTCATGTGGCTCTCAAAGTCACTCAAGGTCCATGGAAGCAGAATTGTGCCCAAGTTCCCAAGGAAGTTGCCTTGTCTAGCAGCCTAGTTTGAGCTATCAATTTGCATGATTGTAATACTTAAGAAGTTGTGCCTTAGTGAGCTTGTACAATCTTGAGTATAGTGTAAGTTTTCTCTCATCAAGCCAAGTCCAGCAGCTCTGTTGAGCTTTTCCAGCCAAGTTTCCAGCCTTCCAGTCATCCGAGCTACTCTGTTTTACAAGTTGGTATCAGAGCTCGTCGTTTCGATCAACCTAGCCCACCACGTTCCTATCCTAGCACCATACGAACATGGCGGGAGACAATCCATCTGGTCCTGCACTCCAGCTAGCCAGAGGAGCTTCGGAGTCAACATCAGCAGCTACTGGATTAGTGGAAGCAGTTGCACCTGGCAGTCCTTCAACAACATTCTTACCACTCACCTTCTTCATGCCTAAGCTTCACCTCCCCAAGTTCAACGGCAAAGATTTTCCAACATGGGCAACTCAGTTTGAGCTCACTGCATCCCTTCTGAATCTGTGGCCTTACTATACTGGAGAAGCAGCCAAACCAGCAGCAGATGCCTCAGAAGCTGAAAAACGACTTTAAGAATGACGCAACAAGGAGGCCTTCCTCTACCTACTCAATAGCATTCACGAGCAGCAGTTGAAGTCGCTCCTGCCCTATTCTACCAAGGCAAACATTGGAGAGGAAGCATGGAGCCAACTGTAGACTATGCACCAGTCAAAATCCGAGAGCAGCCAAGCCGAGATGTGGAGCCGCTTCATGAATCTGAAGATGGAAGAAGATGAATCAGCACAAGCCTACCTGCAATGTTTGAGGAAGCAGCAGCGATCGGCTTGGAGATTCCAGAGTCTCTTTTCAAGACTGTCATCCTCACTGGCCTTACACTGGAGTGGGACACTTTCCGTGCAACACTACAAGCGCTCCCGCAGTCAATAAAGAGTCGTGCGTTCATCTTTGAGGCCCTTGTCAACGAGCAGCAGAGTCGAGACCTTGCACGGAACAAGCGGAGTGACGAAGGTGCGTGGAGTGCTGCAGTAGCTACAAGATAGTGCAACCAATCCCAGAGGCAAGGAAATTTCAGCCCAAAGCGCCCTCAACCATACTATGGTACGAATTTCCAGTCACCTTCCAGCCCATACAAACCCTCTCGTTTTGCTCAGTCAAGTCCTCCCTATAAGTCAAGTTCCTATGTCCAGCCAAGGCCTTCTATTCCCAACCAATATCAGCCTAGGAATGCAAGAGTTAATTCGCCAAGAGTCAATAATTTCAGCCAAGCCTCGAATGCTGAAAAGTTTAATTTTTAGTGTTTTTGTTGTCATGAGTGGGGTCATCCGTGGTATGCTTGTCCTAAGAAGCTGACAAAATTAGAAGGAAGAAAGAGGAGTGAACTAGCAAGAATGAGGATACAAATAGCAAACCCTAGAAGGGTTGTACTCGCTATAGAGCACCCCACTACAGGCTAGAACAATAAGATAATATTCTGACACACCCCCATAGCCAAAGTGGGGTGTAATCAGCAGAGCAGGTAAAGCAATACAAGCTCAGGGTGGATCACAATGTCACCACACATTCTGAGCACAAGTTCAAGAAGAAATAGTTTAGAGTTCACAATTATAAGCAAAGCTAGTGGTAGTCACAACGGGCAAGTGAGGAGGAGGAGGGAGAGTGTGGGGAGAGGAGATAGGAGGCGACGGCTGAAGCTGCAGACACACGGGCAACAGGAGGCAGGCTGGCACAGCGGCTACCGGACAGCGCCCGGACTACAGGAGTAACAGGCCCCGCGGCTCAAATAGCGGCGGACGGGCAACGGACCCACAGGCGGCTGGCGTAGAAGTCTAGCTCACTGGGCTACCGGGACAGCGCCCCGGACTACAGGTGCTGCTGACGACAGACTAGCAACCTCCGCTCATCCTCCCGCACACAGTCCCACCCCCCTGATACACACCCACTGCTACACCGCTAGCTCTACTCCCACGCACCCCCCTTAAACCCTAAACCCCAGTCTCCCACACAACCACCCCCCTCAGCGACAGCTGCAGCAGTTGGAGACGAAGGAGGAGGAGGAGCAAGGGAGGAAGGCACACTGGCCACCCCACCGCAAGCGGCCCCCGAAGGTCGCCTCGACGGACGACGGGAAATGGCAGGGGGAAGGGGGGGGGGGGGGGGGGGGGGGGGGGGGGGCGGTGTGGTGAAAGGGGCCCACCACGGGCCTGGTTGGAGGGCGGAGCCGCGACAAGGGGCGGGACCGCGACGGTCGGGGCGGGGCCGCGACGAGGGGCGGGGCCGCGACGAGGGGCGGGGCCGCGACGTAGGGCGGGGCCGCTTGGAGGGGCGGGGCCGCGACGCAGGGCGGGGCCGCGACGTAGGGCGGGGCCGCGTCGAGGGGCGGGGCCGCGACGGTCGGGGCGGGGCCGTGACATAGGGCGGGGCCGCTTCGAGGGGCGGGGCCGCGACGCAGGGCGGGGCCGCGACGTAGGGCGGGGCCGCGTCGAGGGGCGGGGCCGCGACGGTCGGGGCGGGGCCGTGACATAGGGCGGGGCCGCTTCGAGGGGCGGGGCCGCGACGCAGGGCGGGGCCGCGACGTAGGGCGGGGCCGCGTCGAGGGGCGGGGCCGCGACGGTCGGGGCGGGGCCGTGACATAGGGCGGGGCCGCTTCGAGGGGCGGGGCCGCGACGCAGGGCGGGGTCGCGACGTAGGGCGGGGCCGCGTCGAGGGGCGGGGCCGCGACGGTCGGGGCGGGGCCGTGACATAGGGCGGGGCCGCTTCGAGGGGCGGGGCCGCGACGCAGGGCGGGGCCGCGACGTAGGGCGGGGCCGCGTCGAGGGGCGGGGCCGCGACGGTCGGGGCCGCTTCGAGGGGCTGGGCCGCGACGCAGGGCGGGGCCGCGACGTAGGGCGGGGCCGCGTCGAGGGGCGGGGCCGCGACGGTCGGGGCGGGGCCGCTTCGAGGGGCGGGGCCGCGACGCAGGGCGGGGCCGCGACGTAGGGCGGGGCCGCGTCGAGGGGCGGGGCCGCGACGGTCGGGGCGGGGCCGTGACATAGGGCGGGGCCGCTTCGAGGGGCGGGGCCGCGACGCAGGGCGGGGCCGCGACGTAGGGCGGGGCTGCGTCGAGGGGCGGGGCCGCGACGGTCGGGGCGGGGCCGTGACATAGGGCGGGGCCGCTTCGAGGGGCGGGGCCGCGACGCAGGGCAGGGCCGCGACGTAGGGCGGGGCCGCGTTGAGGGGTGGGGCCGCGACGGTCGGGGCCGCTTCGAGGGGCTGGGCCGCGACGCAGGGCGGGGCCGCGACGTAGGGCGGGGCCGCGTCGAGGGGCGGGGCCGCGACGGTCGGGGCCGCTTCGAGGGGCGGGGCCGCGACGCAGGGCGGGGCCGCGACGTAGGGCAGAAGCCCGCCGCGCGCCTCGGGGCGCACAGCGGGCAAAGAACCGCCGCGCGCCTCGGGGCGCACGGCGGGCAGAAAACCGAGGTGGTAACCCACCCACAGGATCGATCCAAGGGGATCGACCTGCTCTGATACCATGACAAAAGTTAGAAGAAGAAAGAGGAGTGAACTAGCAAGAATGAGGATACAAATAGCAAACCCTAGAAGGGTTGTACTCGCTATAGAGCACCCCACTACAGGCTAGAACAATAAGATAATATTCTGACAGAAGCCTCCTAATTGGGTCCCCCCTCCTCAGCTACTATCTGAAAAGGGTAAGGCAGCCATAGCAAATATAGCAAGTCATTCTACTAGTCAAAATGAGTCCAAAGATTCTGATGGTCCTGTCCTTTTCCACGCTGCTACTTGCATGCACGTTTTTTCTACTAGTAGTGAGGAGTTTATTCTTGATAGTGGTTGTTCCGAAACCATGACTCCCTATCAGTCCATTCTCAAAGATTTTCAGCCCTCGTATGACTCAAAAGCTGTGACACTTGCTGATCTTGACAAAGTACCTATCAAAGGAGTCGGCAAGCTTGAGTTTGAAAAGGATGGTAAGTCATTTTGTGTCAATAAAGCTTTGTTTGTTCCTGATTTGGGAGCAAACTTGCTCTCAGCCGGACAACTCGAAGAGAAAGGTGCCTCCGTTCTCTTGCAAGGGGGGAAAACCAAAGTGTGGGACAGTGCAAGAAATTTGGTGGCTGAAGGCGAGCGTACCGGGCGTCTCTACAAGATGAAGTTGGAGGTTAAGTGCGGTTCTAGCAATGCGAAGAACGACGTTGTTTTGCTTCCCGCTGTTTCAACCGATCAAGTCAACAACAAAGGGAGTATCTCCCAAGCTGAGGTATGGCATACACGCTTGGGGCACTTGGGGATGCAAGCATTCAAAGAGTAAGTCACAAGAGCGTGGAAGGACTTAATTTGAGTGAAAGTGCAGTCAAGTCTCTTTCTGCCGTCCCATGCCCATCTTGTGTTGAAGGTAAGTTAGCAAGAAAGCCATTTTTTCCTTCTAAGTCTCAGTCAAGGGACCTCCTAGAGTTGGTCCACACTGATGTATTCGGCCCCATGCGAGACCCTACTCGAAACGGTAAGAAATATTTGGTGTCTTTCATTGATGACAAGAGTCGTTTCTCGTGGTCCTTTTTCATCAACACCAAGAATGAAGTGCACAAGTGTTTCAAGCAATGGCTAGCACTTGTTGAGAGAGAGTCAGGGAAGAAGTTACTCACCTTTAGGTCAGATCAAGGAGGTGAGTACATGGGGAAAGCGTTTCAGGGGGAGTTGTTGGCATTGGGCATCAAACAACAGTTCACTTGTCCCTATAGTCCTCAGCAAAACGGAGTGGCAGAGAGGTTTCATCGCACTATTCAAGCTATAACTACCAATTTTCTTCTGTTTAAGGGCCTTGACAAGCTCTGGTGGGGTGAGGCAATCACTATGGCAATTTATGTTCGCAACAGGAGACCCACAAGGCCCCTACCGGATGGTGTAACGCCATATGAGGCTTGGTTTGGAGTTAAACCAGATCTGTCTATGCTTCGTGTTTTTGGTTCCATGGCCCAATACCATGTTCCAGATGCAAAGAGACTCAAGCTGGACAGCAAAGCTCATTGGGGCCTCTACATCGGCATGAGCAATGAGAGCAAGGGATGGGTCCGTTGGGATCCTGTCACCAAGCGAGAAGTGGTTTCAAAGGATGTTGTCTTCTATGAAGACATGTCCCTTGCAGGTTGGCATAAGTTTTCCTCTTCCTCCTCTCTACCCTCTATCCAACAGGAACCAGCAAGCGCACCTGAGGAAACAACAGAAGAGGAGGAAGAAGATGACACAGATTCTGACCATAGCGGACCCATCATCGATCTCCCTCAAGCCGTCGTCAACGAGACCAGCCGTGCCACACCAGCGCCACCAGCAGCTACACAACCAAGTGGAGATGAAGTTCAGCCATCAAATGAAGACCATCCACCTCAGGAAGTCACCGTTCCATCACCACCAAAGGAGCAGCAGCCATCCGTCACAAACCAGCCAGCTACTTCAACACATACTCCGCAAGTTCAACGTCCATTGGATCAGCCCACCACTACGCCACCAAACCCATCATCAGCCGCCACTCCAGAGGCAACTACCGACACTTATCATCATCCAATGCAGCAGCAATCAATAGCCACAACACCCCAAGTACCTACATCCACACCATCTACAATTCTTCCTACCAACAAGACAACCATCACCGCAACATCTCGTTCTCACACACGTTCATCACTTCAGGTTCCAACGTCAAGCCAGCTCATAGCACGAGGATCACTTCAGCGAGTCACCACCAACACCAGCTCCAACAGCCCACTTCTTCACCCAAGACCTTTCTCAACTTCACCCCCACGTCCCAAAATTGGCCGTCATCAGTTACCGTCATCTTCAACACCGAGAAACAACACCAATCAGCCCCATTCATCATCACCTCTTGACATCGCAGCGTCATCATCAATCCCCAAGCTTCTAGTCTCAATATCCCCACCAAGAGCACCTTCACAACCAACTATGCCGACGAACGTTTCAGCTTCACCGCCACGAGCCATCACTCCTATTCCTCAAGTCAACACTGATAATCGCGAAAGTTCCACGCCGGGAGAAGATCATGCAGCCGTGCCGCTGTCGCAGCCGTTGTCTCAGCCGCAACTGACAGTGTCAACGCATCCAAGCTCTGGGAGACCAAACCCTACTACTGATGTGTCTCAGTCAAGTGAGGAGTTGGGTAAAGGTAAACGAGTCCGCAAGGTGAAAAAGCCCTTCACGTTCATGGTTGACATGTCATCAAGGTGCACGTGTGAGGAGAGTGAGAATTGCATTCACAAGAAGGTAGAGGCAATATGCATGGCAGCGTCACACCTTCCACGAGAGCCATTGAGTCGTCGTGAGGTAGTGGCAAGTCCTGAGAGAGAGCATTGGTTGATGGCCAAGGAAGAAGAGATTGAGAGTCTCATGAAGAGAGGTACATAGCGTCTTGTTGAGCTACCTCCAGAGAAGAAGGTAATTGGTGTCAAATGGGTGTACAAGATTAAGGTAAAAGGTGATGGTACACTTGATAGGTACAATGGAAGGTTAGTGGCAAAAGGTTATTCCCAAATTCCAGGTCTTGACTTCACCGAAACCTTTGCCGCGGTAGCGAAGTACACCACGGTACGAGTCCTCCTTGCCATAGCCACATATCTTGGTCTCCATATCCATCAAATGGATGTCAAGAACGCATTTCTCTACGGTGTCTTGGACGAAGAGGTATACATGGCACAACCCGAAGGTTATGATGATGGTACGGGTCGAGTTTGTCGCTTGGTAAAGTCACTTTATGGTCTCAAACAGTCCCCACGGGTATGGTATCATGCTCTTGAGATGGTACTCTTCAAGCAAGGTTTCACAAGGTCCATGAGAGACAACGCGTTGTACTTTATGCACACGAGTAAGGGGGAGTACATTTGGCTGTTGGTATATGTTGATGACCTCCTCCTAGTCTCAGGTTCGCTTGATCTCCTCAACAAGGTGATAGGTATTCTCATGAGTGCATTCACGATGACCGATCTTGGTGAGCCGAGTCATTATCTTGGTATGAACATTGTGAGAGATCCTAAGTCATGGTCCATCTTCCTATTCCAGCAAAGGTACATCCAAAAGGTCCTTGAGAGGTTTGGTCTTGATGATAGCAAGCCATCACCTACCCCGCTTCCTTCCAACTTTGTCCCTCTGTCATCACATCAGCCCTATGAAGAGAGGGAGTCAAGCCTTGACATCACGGGTATTGAGGAGTTGTGTCTTGAGGAGAGTGAGCATCATGGTGAAAATTCACCCAAGGTATCCCCACAAGACCTAGCTCTCTACCAAAGTCAGGTTGGGTGTCTCATGTATGCAGCCCTATGCACAAGGCCCGACCTAGCATTCACGGTATCCAAGCTAGCTCAACACATGAGTGACCTATCACCTACCCATATGCATGTAGCCAAGCGAGCTCTTCGGTACCTCAAAGTTACTTCTAATCTTGGTCTTCTCTTCCAAGCCAGCCCACATGCAAGCTCCCTCCAAGGCTTCACCGATGCAGATTGGGCGGGAGAATTGAGCATACGCAAGTCCACCAGCGGCTACATCTTCCTCATGTGCGGTGCCGCTATTTCTTGGCAATCACGCAAGCAAAGTTGTGTGGCGCTTTCTACAACCGAAGCCGATTACATGGCAATGACCGAAGGAGCAAGGGAGACAATCTGGTTACGTGGACCCTTGGAGGACTTGAGGCGGCCGCAAACTCAACCGACTCCACTGTACGTGGACAACACTTCAGCCATCGCTCTTTCCAAGAACCCGGTTCATCATGGGCATACAAAACACATCGAGGTGTAGTACAATTTCATCCGTGAGCAACTAGAGAAGGGAGTTCTCGCCGTCAACTTTTGCCGTTCATTCGACCAAGCAGCAGATTTCATCACTAAGGTCCTTCCACATAATGCATTCAACATGTGCAATGCAAGAGCAGGTCTCATGACACTTCATGAAGCAGTGCAGCAATTTGAGGAGAATGAGGGGTATGAGGAGAAGCAATATGGGCAGCAGCATGGAGTGAATGCCAAAGAGATGTAAGAGGAGAATAAGAATGGGCGTATGTACGCTTCGGGTCTGGTGTAAGGGGGAGTGTTGGAGAAGCGAGTTTCTGCCGCCCCAGCCCTTTGCACACAAGCAGCAGCAAGGGGGAATGTCGGCGATGAATCAGAGGCTTCAGGAAGTACTTCGAAAGTTCCACCACCAATCAGATTTCAGCCGAAGACTCGATACAGTTCAAAGCTGCCTTCAAACCTAAGTGTTGGCAGTTTCTACAGGTTTCTACACATCAGAATCAGCTATAACAGAAATATTCAGAGTTTTCTTATTCATGCACCTCATGTGGCACCCAAAGTCACTCAAGGTCCATCCAATCTAGATTGTGCCCAAGTTACCAGGGAAGTTACATTGTCTATCAGCCTAGTTTGAGCTTTCAATCTGTCTTGTTTGTGATGCCTATAGAGTTGTGCTTTAGTGGGCTTGTTAATCTTAAACATAGTGAAGTGTCAATCTGTTTTAGGACTCCCTGATTCCAGTAAAAAAATTGACCCTCTATTATGAGGGCACATTTTTCGCAAGGTAGCTACCCTGATAGCTGAGTGTCACACGGAGTCCAACACTGACCAGACAGGGTTCACAGCTCAAAAACAGGGTTGCTATTAACAGTGCACTATTTTCCTAAATGACACAACTGCATGCACTTTCCTACTCTATCTAGTCTAGTGCACGGGCTTGTCTATGAAGCACACCTCCTCCACATCCTCATCGTCCAACAGGAATGGATTGTCCTCCACTTCCTCCTCCCCCACGATCTCCTGATCGTCGCCCAAGGCCTGTTTCACTTCATCGTCCTCCTCCTCCTCCTCCTCCTCCTCCTCCTCCTCCTCCTCCTCCTCCTCCTCCTCCTCCTCCTCCTCCTCCTCCTCCTCCTCCTCCTCCTCCTCCTCCTCATCCTCATTCTCCCCGGCATTTCGAGCAGCCACATCTTCACCCTCCTTCTGCTTCCCTTTCCTCTCCCTCTCTGCCACAGCTGAGAAAGTTGAAACGAGAAATGAATGCACTAAGGAATGAAAGTGGTACAAATATGCAACCCTAGAAAGGTGTACCCCATATAGGCTACCCCAATACAGCCTACACAATATTACAATTTGACACACCCCCATAGGCAAAGTGGGGGAGAACAAGGGGTCACAAGACCAGTCAAGCAAAGCAAAACAAAGCTCAGGGTATATCACAAAGTCACCACACATTTCGAGCACAAGTTCAAGGCCAGAAGGCCAGTTCACATGCAGGAGCACATATATATATTTAAAAGGATAAATAAGCAAGAGCAGGAGTATATATATGTGACAGTACAAGCAAGGTCAAGAAGCGAGCAAGTGAGGCAAGACAGGAACAAGACCAAGCTGAGTACAGAAGCGCTGATGATCACAAGGCGCAAGTGCCTTGGTGAAGATATCAGCAGTGTTGGCCTCAGAGGCCACGTACGCAAGTCGCAACTGACCATGCTGCTGCAGCTCACGAGCAAGAAAGTAGCGGAGAGCAATGTGCTTCGTTCTGTGCTCCAGGCACTGCTCCCGACACGAGGCCAGCATGGCCTTGTTGTCTACGTACAGCACTGGAGGAGAACGAGGCGGCTCTCCGAGGTCAGTCAGTAGGTAGGTGAGCCACCGAAGCTCCTGAGCAGCCATGGCTCCTGCGTAGATCTCAGCCTCACAACTGGAGCCGAGAACGGAAGACGAGCAAGTAGCCCGCCACGAAACAGAGCCGAAACCAAGGCTGAAGGTGTAACCCTGTGACGACCGCTGTGTAGCCTAGTCGTCAGCCCAAGAAGCGTCTGCGTGCGCAGTGAGGACCACTGGACTCTGCCCTCCAAGCACTAGCCCCATGCCCGACGTACTGCACAATTAGCAGAGGCGAGAGAGGGTAAAAGGGGGGAAGGGGAACACCCCTCAAAGATGGGGGTGCAAGGGTCACCACGAGAGGCTCCTACAAGGACTATGCTCTTATCCGCTGCTAAGAATGCCTTCTCGAGGAGGTCAACAGTGAGAGTGGTGGGACAGACTGAGAGGAAGTGGTCTCTGACTACACGAAGGGAGTCAGGGAGGCGGGTGACTAGGTAATAGAGAGCGATGTACATGGGGGGGGGGGGGGTTCTTGGCGGAGAACTCAACAGGAAGCGCAGCGCGGTAGTGAGTGTCACTAGTGCGGAGGTGCGTAATGAGGTCAGCGACTGTGGGAAAGGCAGCAAGGTCAGGGAAGAGGTACGGTAGCATGAGGCGGCTCAGTGCAGCAGTGGCAGGGGAAGAGTAGCGCGCAACTACAGCGTCGTACAAGGTCTGAGCACTCTTTTACTGACTAATGTGTGCGCGCTCAGTGGTAGGCAGGTGGCGACGCACAGCAAGACGTGCAGCAGCATCGTGAGTGGCTCACTGTGAGCGAACAATGGCGTCGGCATTGGCAGCAGGGGTAGGGGAGGCACCAAAGGTGAGGTCAAAGAGAGAGAGACCGTCGGCCCTATGGCACTGTAGGAGAAGCTGCAGGTCATCGACCGAGACGTCAAAGTCGATGGCCCTGCCCTCAGTGTCAAAAGCGAGAACACTGGGGGTGGCCATGACAGCAGTCGACTAGCAGGGCTAGCTGTAGAGCAGGGACAGTGCATTGACACGGGCGCTACTCTCACGAGACAGGGCGGTTCGGGCAGCTCAGCAGCACAGCAGCTCTGCAACACGGCGGCTCGGAGGACTCTGGTGGCGCAGCAGCAACTGCGGCTCGGCGGCACCCGCGGCTCGGCTCCTCCGCTGCTCAAGCGGCTCAGGCGGCTCGGGCGGCTCAGGCGGCTCAGGCGGCTCGGGCGGTGCGGTCGGCTCGGCTGCGTAGGGTGGCGGGGCCGCTGGTAGAGCGGCGGGGCCGCAGGTAGGGCAGCGGGGCCGCTGGTAGGGCGGCGGGGCCGCAGGTAGGGCGGCGGGGCCGCAGGTAGGGCGGTGAGGCCGCAGGTAGGGCGGCGGGGCCGTAGTAGGGCGATGGGGCCGGGTCTAAGGTAGGGCGACGGGGCCGGGTCGAAGGTAGGGCGACGGGGCCGGTACTCAGGTAGGGCGACGGGGCCGGGGCCGGGGCTCAGGTAGGGCGACGGGGCCTAGGTCGGAGGTGGGGCGATGGGGCCGCGGTCGCAAGTAGGGCGACGGGGCCGGGGCGCAGGTAGGGCGACGGGGCTAGGGCCGGGGCCGCAGGGATGGCGGCGGGGCCAGGGTCACAGTGGGGCGACGGGGCCGGGGTCGCAGGTAGGGCGACGGGGCCGGGGCGCAAGTAGGGTGACGGGGCCAGGGCGCAGGTGGGGCGACGCGGCCGAGGCGCAGGTAAGGCGACGGGGCCGGGGCCGTAGGTGGGGCTACGGGGTCGCAAGGGCTAGGAAGCAGGGGCCGCTAAGGCGGCGCGACGTGGCCGCTAGGGCGGCTCGACGAAGACAGAGAGGGGAGCGCGACTCGGGGAGCGCGCTCCGGGCAGGAAAAAAAAAATTCGATGTGGTGGGCCCTAGGCACAGTTCCCACGAGGGAGCCTGCTCGATACCATGAGAAAGTTGAAACGAGAAATGAATGCACTAAGGAATGAAAGTGGTACAAATATGCAACCCTAGAAATGTGTACCCCATATAAGCTACCCCACTACAGCCTACACAACATTACAATTTGACAACAGCCAGCTTCAAGCTCTTCGCAGGGCGCCTAGTCCGCAGGGACCTCCACACCTCCAGTGCCTCCGGCCAGTCGATCTCATACTTGAGGAGCGATATCTGCATCAGCTCCCCCAGACGCGCGTTGCATAGCGCTCCTCGCACCCAGGACTTGATGACGTTCTGCCTGGAGAACCCCCTCTTGCACTCCACGGTGGAGAGGGGGAGCACAGCCAGCGCCTGCCACAGCAGGATGAGGTTGGGCCATCTCTTGCCAGGCACATTCGTACACACAACACAATGGAAACAGTTTGCGATGCGCAACAAGATTGTAAAACCCATGTTAGCAAAATATAGGCTACCTCTCGGAGTCTGCGCTCTCAAGGAAGCTGGACAGGCCCTGGGTGAAGCTCTCCATCTCATGGTGTGCCTCCATGATCGCGCAGAAGGTTGGAAGCTCCCTCTCTGCTGCTTTGAGGTCGAATCCCGGGAGCTTGTTGCGGAACAGCGTGCTGCATCCGTTCAGCCACTCCTTACACTTCTTCTCTCGCTGGGCCTTGATCTTTGGCCACTTGCCCGCCCGAAACAGCTTCGTCGGCCCCAGCTTCCCAAGGTCATCCAGTCGGTTGGTGAGGTTGTCCACGCAGTCACGGGCAAATTTGCGGCACAGCTTCACGCAGTCTGTGTAGGTGCTTCCGTGTTTGTGCCCCTTCAGCTTCCGTTCATGCATGGTGTACAGGTGGTTGATCGGGCGTCCAGCACCATCCACGCCGCGCACCCGGACCTACTTGCCTCCACCCTTCTTGTGGACTTTGAGGAAGGTCACCAGCCAGCTCTTCCCTTCGCCCCCGAAAGCTTTCTCTGGCATCAAGTAGCGCTCCACCAGGTCACTCGTTGTGGACTCGATCATCTTCGCAATCTCAGTCACGTCCAGCTGTGTCAAAGCAGGGGTAGACAAGAGGGAGAAGGATGAGCAAAAGTGCAGTTACGAACCTCACGTAGCAACATCATACAAACATGCAACCTCACCTCTCGTCTCTGGAAGCAGCGGTTGAGGTCGTTCATGTCCGCCAAGATGTCGGCCAAGAAAAACAAGCAGAACTGAAACTTGTAGAAGGTGACAATCTCGTACGCCTTGTGATTGTGCTCCCAGAGCAGCACGATGCAAGCGCCGAGGACCTTGCACAGCCTGGCCACCGCATCTCCTCGAGACAGCCACCGGACCGTGTGGATGCCTTGGACTTCTAGGTTGGTCTTGTAAATCACACGCTGCAGGTACTTGAAGCGCTGACTCCACATGCTGGAGTTTCCGAGCAGAGTCGCCACAGTGCGCACCACCTTGTCGACCATGTCGAGATCCGGGTTTGAGTCAGCGGCGTCCTTCACAGCCAACGCCTCACTGTGTAAAGCAGGGAACAAGTATTCTGGTTTGTTAGTAAACCAATCAGCGTAGACACCATGCTACAATACAGACCAACTCACATACCGATGGGCGATGCAGTGGCATGAGAACAGACGAGGGACGTGTTCACGAAGACGCACCACCAATCCGTTCTCTCTCCCAGTCATGACCGACGCCCCGTCCGTGCTGATGCCAACGATCTTGGACACATCGACGGCAGCGGAGCAAAGATGGTTCAGCAGCACCTCAAACAATGACCCTGCATCACACCGTTCGACCGTCAGCAAAGTGAAAAACTCGCATGCAACTTGGCGGTTCTTCATATATGTAAGGTACACAATCATGTGTTTCCCTCGCGTGCGGTCAGTGCTCTCGTCGCACTGGATGCCCAGGAACGGTGATGCCAGGACGTGGTCCATCTGCATCCGGGTGAGGTAAGTGCTCATGCTGTGGACCATCTCCTGGAAGCCGTAGCTGCAACAAAGGACAGAGAAATTATCAGTACACGATAGTCAAGCTAGTTGTTTGGCGTGCATGTTTAAATTTGCAATCAATTTGAACTGTCACTACCCGCGTGAGATAAACGCCGTACGACTGCCGGGGAATGTCTGGCATGTCCTGCTCCGCAAGATGCCGCATCAGCTTAGGAAACATGCTAATCGGCCCGTCGCACTGGCACAGGAACTGAGTCGGCCGCATCAGCCGTATCGCGCGGCGGCCCTCGACGTCGGAGTTGATGAAGTCCGAAATCACCTGCTGCCCCTCGCGGATTCCCACCGCAATCTTCGTCTGGCGGTCCACCGCCGCCATGTGTGCGTCCGTATGCTCGTGCGCCCGGAACGACTGCGTCTGCAAGTCACGGCCTCCGTCGTCTCCCTGCATGGCGTACCTCGTGTTCCCCTTACCGTACAACATGCAGATGCTGCACTTCACGTACGGGAAACCGTCCTTGGTTTTCCCAAACACAAGCCAAGAAAAGTATCCAGCCCACTTCGTCTCGTAATTAATACTCGCCTCCAGGTACATCTGCTCTCGCAGCTGCGTCTTGGTGAGTGCAGGCGTGTCAGAATATTATTCTTATGTTCTAGCCTGTAGTGGGGTGCTCTATAGCGAGTACAACCCTTCTAGGGTTTGCTATTTGTATCCCCATTTCTGCTAGTTCATTCCTCTTTTTTCTTCTAATTTTGTCATGCTATCAGAGCAGGTCGATCCCTTTGGATCGATCCTGTGGGTGGGTTACCACCTCGCTTCCGCTGCTACCTTTCCCTTCCCGCCGTGCGCCCCGAGGCGCGCGGCGGTTTTCCTTCCCGCCGTGCGCCCCGAGGCGCGCGGCGGTTTTCTTCCCGCCGTGCGCCCCGAGGCGCGCGGCGGTTTTCTGCCCGCCGTGCGCCCCGAGGCGCGCGGCGGTTCATTGCCCGCTGTGCGCCCCGAGGCGCGCGGCGGGCTTCTCCCCTACGTCGCGGCCCCGCCCCGATCGTCGCGGCCCCGCCCCTCGACGCGGCCCCGCTCTACGTCGCGGCCCCGCCCTGGCCCGTCGCCGCCCGTGCGCCTGCCCGGCTCGGCCCCGCCCTTCGTCGCGGCCCCGCCCCGGCCCGTCGCCGCCCGTGCGCCTGCCCGGCTCGGCCCCGCCCTACGTCGCGGCCCCGCCCCGCTCGTCGCGGCCCCGCCCCTTGTCGCGGCCCCGCCCTCCAACCAGGCCCGTTGTGGGCCCCTTTCACCACACCGCCTCCCCCCCCCCCCCCCCCCCCCCCCCCCCCCCCCTGCCATTTCCCGTTGCCCGTCGTGGCGACCTGAGGGGGCCGAGCTGTGGGGTGGCAGGTATCGGGGTGGCCAGTGTGCCTTCCTCCCTTTCTCCTCCTCCTCCTTCGTCTCCCACTGCTGCAGCTGTCGCTGAGGGGGGTGGTTGTGTGGGAGACTGGGTTTAGGGTTTAAGGGGGGTGCGTGGGAGTGGAGCTAGCGGTGTAGCAGTGGGTGTGTATGAGGGGGGTGGGACTGTGTGTGGGAGGTTGAGCGGAGGTTGCCAGTTTGTCGTCCGCAGCACCTGTAGTCCGGGGCGCTGTCCCGGTAGCCCAGTGAGCTTGTCGCTGAGCCGGTCGCCTGTGGGTCCGTTGCCCGTCTGCCGCTACTTGAGCCGCGGGGCCTGTTACTCCCGTAGTCCGGGGCGCTGTCCCGGTAGTCACTGTGCTCGCCACTCGTGTTGCCCGTGTGTCTGCAGCTTCAGCCGCCGCCTTCTATCTCCTCTCGTCTCACTCTCCCTCCTCCTCCTCACTTGCCCGTTGTGACCACTACTAGCTTTGCTCATAATTGTTAACTTTGAACTATTTCTTCTTGACCTTGTGCTCAGAATGTGTGGTGACATTGTGATCCACCCTGAGCTTGTACTGTTTTGCCTGCTCTGCTGATTACACCCCACTTTGGCTATGGGGGTGTGTCAGAATATTATTCTTATGTTCTAGCCTGTAGTGGGGTGCTCTATAGCGAGTACAACCCTTCTAGGGTTTGCTATTTGTATCCCCATTTCTGCTAGTTCATTCCTCTTTCTTTCTTCTAATTTTGACACGGCGAGCCGGTATCCGCGCGCACCGGGATGTCACCTTCTTCCGGCAGCTCAGCTTCTTTCTGTGCACGCTCATCGGGCTTTTCCGGCAGTGGAATACGGCGGCCTCCCACCAGCAGAGTACTCTGCGCCCACTTACCAGATCGCGCACGCTTGGGAGCGGAAGTAGCCGACGGCGGGCCAACGGACACCCGCACCGTGCTTGGAGTAAGACTGGGCGAGGGCGGTGGAGGATCTTTGCTGCAGCCAGCAACAGCCGGGGGGAGAGTGAACGGGACGGGAATAGGAGAAGCAGTAGGAGTAGGGGTTACTACAAGGGCAGAGTCGTAAACGGTAGACCTAGGCGGTTCAGGTGTGACGGGAGCAGCCGTAGATATAAGAAAATCTAGCCCAGAGCGGGGAGCATCCGAAGCTTTCTCCGGGTGGGACGGCGCTGTTGGTTTCGCTTTTACAGGCGGCTCATCGGGGCCAGTGTCCGGAGCAGCTTCCTCGGTCGGCATGGCCTCCATTGGTGGCTAAACTGAACGAGAGGAAAATGAGACAATGAATGCACGTAATGGAAAGAACACACTAGAGAACAAAGGAACGTTGGCTGCTGGTATGGGGAGGGAAGGGGAGGTTGGAGATGGCGGGAGCACGAAACCACCGCGCCGCGATTCCACGGACTTGATGGCAACATTCCATGATGAATTCGTCGTTGCATTCAAGGCCGAATTCATTCACGGACTCCTTGGCTGCCCCCGCATGCTGTCAACAGGCCATTCTGGCCCATGGCAGACACATGCTGTGCACTGTGCGGTGCGCGTGGCTGCACCGTCTCATTGATTTGGCTGCGTTGGCGTTGTTGCCAGCTGTGATGTACAGCACGTCAGTGTTTTCCTTTGTCGGTATTACGTCACTCATGGGCGCGTGAAGGGGGTACCTCACATGGGGCCACTCGAAGAAAAGATTACGCACAAGGGGGTTATCGAAACGAAGCTTTTAGGAAACTTCGTCCCAATACCCTCGCATTCAGGGTCCACGGAACGCATACCCTGCATAGACAGACTCCGCAAGTACACTACTCTGAGCCTAGTTACAAGAATTCAGAGTCCGTTAAGTAGCTTCTCTGATTGGATCAGAGTTCACAAAATACAAAACCTGTGTTTGCAGGTGTTGGGAACAAATAGTCTTAAAGCGCCTCTGTCGTGTCAAAACTCAAGACACAAGCGAAGCAGCTCAAATCAAAGCACCGCAAGTCAACCCTCGGAGGTTAACGTAACCGCTGGAGGTTACAAGAAAGTCAAAGGTCAGCGACCTTTGACCTGACGCAGCGCGACAGCAAGGACACACAACTGACTCGACATTGAGCAGTTGCCCGAGTCGCACTGTATCGAACCGCAACAGTAAAACAGTTACAATTATGTCTCTTCATATTCTCTGTACTCATATATATATATATATTTTGTATCTCTTTGCATTAATCAACTTACTTTGCTCTCACATACTAGCGCAAGGTGGTTCAAAGACTCTTATCAATACGCTTCCGCTATTACATCTTTTACCCAAGACTTTAACTCTACTAAAAGATCCTAGGGCGTTCAGCCCAACAGCAGGGACCACCAAGTCAGAAGCCTGTAATCACCCTGTAATCACTCTTGGGGAGCAGAAGCAGCAGACTTCCATTCTTCAGCATCGGGGCAATCACAAATCCCCATCGTCGCTTGAAGGGAGCTCCTCGTTATTGCGGAGGGCGAGGACGATGAAGGCTCAGAGGAGGCGGAGCACACTGCCTGCCAGAGAAAATGCCAAGTGCCCAGAGGGAGACGTGATAATAGTGGTCATCTTGGCCTTGCGCCTGCTGAATAGGCCCTGCAAAGAGGGAGAGCAGGTAAGGTGGGGAAGGTAGGGAACGCAGGGAAGGGAAGGAGGGAGGGGAAGGTAGGGAAGGCCAGGGAGGGAAGAGAAAGCAGGGAAAGGAAGATAGGGAAGGGAAAGTAGGAAAGGGAAGGAAAAGAAAGGGAGGGAAGGCGACAAAGATGCAGGCTGATAACTGGCAGAGCGCACTGCCTGGAAATTCATCTAGTCCAGCAGAGCCAATCCATTGTTTTTAGACCACAGTTCTCTGTTACAAGGGTGGCCATCTTAGTCTTTTGCCCACCCCAACAGGACCAGTTGGAGTTTAACAACACACTCGGGGCAATGCTGTTAACAGCCCACCATCCACCTCCCACAATCCACCACGCACCATCCACCATCCACCACGCACAATCCACCATCCACCATCCAGCGTCCACCATCCACCCCCTTACTCACCTCACCATCATGGCAGCATAGAGGGCGGGAAAGGAAGTAGGACAGATGGACAGCTACACACAGTAATTACCCCCCCCATCTCCCGCCCCCCTTTCCTCCCACCATTTTCCTATTCCCCACCACACACGCTCCCTTATCCGCCATCTCACCGGCACTGCCTTGTCTTCACCCCACTCCCCCCCTCTTCTTACAACGCACCCACAAGAGGGCATGAAAGACAGGAAACGAGTGGCAGGGCCGTGGAAGAGGTGCAGGTGGGGAATGTGCAGGTGGGGTGAGGCTTCGAGGGGATGGGGTGGGGGTGGGTGCGATGGGGGAGGAGGAAGGGAGAAGGAAAGAGCATGGGGAAAGCAAAAAGTGTAGGGCGGACCATCATGCATCGTTGCTTGAGTGTTGTCCTAGTCGTTATCTCGACCAATCCCACGACGATGGGGTCACTGCTGGAGAGCAGTCGGGCGACACCAAGGTCCATCGCAGGCCAGTTGTGTTCCGCTACGAGGGCCTCACTGCCAGGGAACAGCACGCAAAGTACGCGCACACCTAGGGTGCGTGATGTGCTCTGCTCTGCTGCGGTCTCGTCAGCAAGCTCTTGCTGGGTGGGTGGTATAGTCCAGCCCTGTTGACCTGTGGCCCATGGCCCTATGCCCGTGATCTGCGCGTACATTGACTTGCGCTAGCCACTGGATCCCACTGCCTCCTCGCCAGCTGACTCCTCCCGGCAGGATCAGGGCATGGGGGAGGAAGACGGTGGGGGAGAGGCGTGTGGCCAAGGCGTGAGAGGGGGAGGTGTTGGAAGGAGGCGTGGAGGGGAGGCACAGGCGGGAGGCGTGGGGGAAAAGGGGTTGGGGAGCGGGTTGGGCGAGAGGTTTGGGGGAGAGGCTTGGGAAAGAGGTTTAGGGAAGTGTTGGGAGAGAGGCGTGGCAGAGAGGGGTAAGGGTGGGGCGTGCGGAGAGTGGGGGAGAGGTGCGGGAAAGCAGGGAGGGGAGACGGGTGGGTAGAGGCCGTTGGGGCAAGCGGGTGGGGGAGAGAGATGGGGGAGAGGTGTGGGGGAGAGGGTTGGGGGAGAGGGGTGAGGGAGAGGGGTGGGGAAGAGGGTTGGGGAAGAGGGGTGAGGGAGGGTGGTGGGGAGATGGGTGCAGATAAAAAATGGGCATTGTGGCTTGAAAAAATAACCAATCTTTGCGTCACATACCTCACCCTTTTTGTCCGAGCCTTCACCTACCCTCATCTCCCTTCAACCCCCCTATCTCCTCTTAAGCCTCCCACATCCCCCTTATCCCATCGCCCCCCTCACCCATGGGCGCAGCCACTCGTGCATGCCCTGCGCCATCACCCCTCACCGCTCATCCCCAAATCCCCTCCTCTCCTCTTCCCCCCCTCTCTTCTCCTCACTCACCAGCAGGCGCGACCACTCACACATGTCCTGGGCCAGCTTGCGCAGCACCACGCGGTCTGCTACTGCTGGTATGCGGCTCTCACACACCTGGCGGGGGGAAAAACGGGGAGAAGGGGGAGGGGGGACAAGTATGGATCAAGCACACTCATGCATTTGGCATGAAGCCAGACCGCATTGGAACAAGAGAAAGCCCTGGAGGAGCAAGGAGATTAGAAGAGGAGTAAGGAGAGTAGAAGAGGAGCAATGAGAGTAGAAGAGGAGCAATGAGAGTAGAAGAGGAGCAATGAGAGTAGAAGAGGAGCAATGAGAGTAGAAGAGGAGCAAGGAGAGTAGAAGTGGAGCAATGAGAGTAGAAGAGGAGCAATGAGAGTAGAAGAGGAGCAAGGAGAGTAGAAGAGGAGAAACGACAGTAGAATAGGAGCAAGGAGAGTAGAAGAGGAGCAAGGAGAGTAGAAGAGGAGCAAGGAGAGTAGAAGAGGAGCAAGGAGAGTAGAAGAGGAGCAAGGAGAGTAGAAGAGGAGCAAGGAGAGTAGAAGAGGAGCAAGGAGAGTAGAAGAGGAGCAAGGAGAGTAGAAGAGGAGCAAGGAGAGTAGAAGAGGAGCAAGGAGAGTAGAAGAGGAGCAAGGAGAGTAGAAGAGGAGCAAGGAGAGTAGAAGAGGAGCAAGGAGAGTAGAAGAGGAGCAAGGAGAGTAGAACTTGTATTAAAAAAAAAAGTGTCAGGTGGCATCAGAGTGGCGCAGTGGAAGCGTGGTGGGCCCATAACCCACAGGTCCGAGGATCGAAACTTCGCTCTGATAAGACTGTCACCCTAACGGAGCCGATACCGTTTATGCTAAACTGTACTTGTTCTTCAGTTCCTAGAACAGAATCTTGGTGCGAGGATGGCTGTAAGGTTGTGATGCACACCACGCATGTACAACCACCATGGATCTCCCACCCACGCACTCTATCCTCGAGTTCTGAGATTGGGAACCCTCCCAAACTTCTGCCCATTCATTCCTTCAAAAGCATTATATATCCTACTACACTGCATATCTTCTTTTTTTTCCCTACATACCCATCCGTTACAGGTGAAGGAGGTGTTTTCTCTCCCATGTATTCCTGTAGGCGCCAGTAGAAGGTAGCCAGAAAGGCCGAGGCCGCATGGGTGAGTTTTTATATTGTAGAACATTCATACACACACGCATGCAGAAATGAATACGAAGAGTGAAGGCGACCCATGAGGAGGAAAGGACTGCATAGGGTAGTAGTGTGAAGTCACACACGAGTCGGAATGAACCCTATGCTCCTTCATGGTTCATTCCGACTCACGAGCCGTGAAGGACACAAACAAGGGGATGGGAAAGTTGCTGACAGAGTGAAAAGGAACCTCAAGAACAGCGAGCGAACCAGAGAGAGGAACCAGAGGAGTCAGGCAAGGGAGGAGATGATCAGGTTGGAGAGGTACACAGAGGGGCTGGTACAAAGGTGATGTTGTACATCAGCCACATGAAGCGAGCTGAACGAGCAGAGCAGCCAGAAGGTCCCAGGAACAGTGATGGTATCAGAAAATGGTTTCTGAGAAGGGAATCGTCGTGCAAGAGAAAGGAGGTGAGAGAAAAATAAAAGTAGCAAGCAAAGACAAAGGGGTCTTATCTGTTGAAGTTTCTCCAAACAAAAAAAACCTTCATTGTATAAGCAGAATTTGACGCTCCCATCACACCTTTACATCAATGCAAGTAGGTAGGTGAGGGTTGCAAAACGCGGCAGTGAGGGATAGGCCAGAAGGGATCCCAAGAGTAGGAAGGGAGCAAGATACAAGGCTGCACGAGGATGCGGACCAGGAATGACGACGAGTCAAAGATCTCAGCTCAGCGTGGCATGAAATATGCAACCTCACCCACCGGATACACATCCTCACACTGGATAGAACCGAATCCATGATTGGTTGCTTCCGTGGCTTGTTTCTCCTTACCACAGCCAGGCGGGGTGAGGGAAGACGGAGTGAGCACACCACGCGGGATCTGAAATTATAGTGCAAGGGAGAAGAAAAATGGTGGTGAGTCCTATACTATGAGTGAACAAAGGGGCTCGTGGCCTGGCCGTTTGAGGTGCACTTTGAGTAGGAAGATTCCTGAAGTAGACTCGCACGCAACTCGGGTCAGCTTGAGACCATGGGGCTGATAGAAAACCAGAGCATCTCGGGCTGTGCTGGTTTTCTATTACACACTTTCCAAGCCAAATCGCATGCATTCAAGACCTCAGTTTCAAAGATTTTCCGTTGGTTGAGGTTGGCGAGGAACGTAAGACATGCTAAATCCATCCCCTGACCTGGAGGACTACCCCCGGGGGGAGTTTAGAACGAGGTGGCTCATGAGTCGCAAGGCTGGGGCGAGCCTGGCAGCTTGGTGAGAGCCTCCTCGGCCCGGGCATTAGATTCTTACTAGTTTAAACCACAAGCAAATGCACTCCTAAAATGTGAGTGGAACGCATTTGCAGGTCGAGTCAATGTTGATTTGCGAGTTGATTCGAGCCGGATAGCCGAGTTCGGTAGAATCGAAATTTGACTCGAATCAGGTCAAGGTTGGTTGACTCGTTTTGGCACATTGGCCCGATATGACAAAAAGTACGAGCAAAACGATTTGTAGGCTGCGAGCCAGGCTTGCAAGGCTTGCAATGCGGAAGGCCGACTGGGACAGCTATAGGATGGCTTACCTCTTCTCGATGTGCCCCCATGCCGCCCTGCCCCATGCCGCCTTGCCCCATGCCCCCCTGCCCCATGCCGCCCTGCCCCATGCCGCCGTGCCACATGCTACCTTGTCGATTGAGTGCCACGCTGCCCTGTCTCTGCAGCACACGCTGCTGCTGCTGCTGTCAAGGCTGCGCCGCCCGATCGCCACACTACACTGATGCTGTGAGTGCAATCCACGCTGCTGCCCACCATGCCACCACCACCGCCATTATGGGCAGTCGCGGTGCTGCCATGCTGCGCGCACTGGGGGAAGCCCAGGGAAGAGGAGGTGGGTGTGGGCATGATCACGCCCGTGAGAATGGCATCCGTGAGTGCTGCATCAGCTGCCAGCAGCCGTGCTCGCCCCTCCTCCATGCTCGCGCTCCTCCCAATCATGCTGCCTCTGCTTCCCGTGCTTCCCGTGCTTCCCGTGCTGCCTATGCTGCCTGTTCTTGTTACTGGCCGCCACAATTCCTCCATGCCTGGGTGCCCCTGTCCCCTTCTCCCCCCCCCCCCTCCTTCGGCCTTGTGCCTGCGCGCATGTCTGTATTGATCAAACTGCCGCTCATGCTCCCTCCCGCCCCTTCTCCCCCACCTTCTCCCCCCCCTCTTCCCTCTCCCCCCCCTCTTCCCTCTCCCCTCCCTCCCATTCTCCTGCCCATGCTGCCCTCGAGTCGTCTCCCAGGGGCAGTAGTGTAGGGGAGGCGCGCAAAAGAGGAGCTAATGCTGCTAGTGCGAGGCGTGCGGAGGAGAGGCTGAGGCAACGGGCCTGACACAGGCAGTGGGGGGAGAAAGAGGGGAGCCAAGGCGCTGGTGGGACGAATGTGAGAAGCAGAGAAGAAAGTGGTGCTGCGGATACTGCAGACACGTGGTGTCATATGGCATTGCGTGGGGGACAGCCACAGCAGTCGCACATGCGCGAAACACCTAAGGAGCAGGGGAAGAGCGACTTCTAAAGCAACGTGCTGGACACTCCCCCCCCCCCCCCCCCCCCCCCCCTCCCCCAACCATCTGCACCACCACGGCCGCCAGTATCCGCGTCCCCTCTGCTGCTCTTGACTCCTCATTCCTCCTCCCTTTCCTCGCCCGCTCCCTCTGCTGCCCCCTCCCATGCTCGCTGCCTCTCACTCCTCCATCTGCCTGCCCCCACTTCACCCTGCTGCTCCACTGCACCCGCCGCCAGTCTACCTGCGCTGCCCGCGGCGCTTGCGTCGCCCAGGCGCGGCCCCAAGAAGGAGTAGAAGGCGGGCACGGGTGCTGCAGGGCTCACTTGGGCGGGCGGCGGCACGGAGTGGTGCGACAGGGAGAGCAAGGAGTAGGAGGGGGGATATGGGGAAACAAGGAGGGAGGGGAAGCGGGAAGGAAGGGCAAGAAAAGGGGGGTTTGGGGGGAAGAGAAGGAAGGTGAGATTAGGGCAGTGGGGGCGGAGAGAGGGGTTGGGAGGTGCAGACACGAGTGTGGCTGCCCCTCTCCCTTGCGCTCTTTTCTTCCCCCTCCCCCTCATCCTTCCCCATCCCCCTCATCTTACCCCTTCCCCTCCCCTCCCTCTCCCTCCTCCCCACTGTCCACGCCCAGCGCTGCCAACCACCGTAGCGCCACCGCCGCCGCCACCTCCCGTGCCCACTCGCCCTCCCCCTTGCTCGAACAAGTTGCCAAGGGACAAGGAGCGGATGGGGGAGTTACCCACTGGATATACCTGAGGCGCAGGGGAAGCACTCAACCATACAAATAAGCCCCACAGGCGTTGCACGAATAGAGCAGGATGGGGAGCGAAGTGGGTGCCGTGGGCACGCGACAGGGACTGATGCTGCGAGCAACGCGGACGAGAATAGAGCAGGATGGGGAGCAGGGTGAGTAAAGTGGTTGGTGAGACGGAATGGTTTAAGAGCAACAAAGAGCACGGATCTAGGGAAACGTCTTTATGCACAGCGATTAGAATGGGGAGCAGAATGCGGGACGCGGGGAGGCAAGGGGCTTTCGAGGCGCCAAAAGAAGCGCGAAGAGAGCGGGATGGGGAACGGAGTGAGTGGTGCGGTGCGGATCGACCTACGTACACACTGAATCCCCCTCGTTCCCTCCTCTCCCCTTCAACAATGGTGATTTCCCATCCTACCTGCAGCAAGGTTTTTGTCGGACCAATCCACTCGCACATCGATTGTCGTCCCCTCTTTCCCCCTTGCGTGCAAGTCTGCGCCTCAATGGATCAACCTGCGAGCAGTTATCTCCTAATGCGAGCAATAGAGGGACCCCAGTTCAAGTGAGTGAACTCAGTGCAATAGACCCCACTGCGACTGCGACTTGCCTCAGCGACAGACCCCACCCCAGTGAGTCAGACCTCAGTGCGACAAACGGCAGTGCGACAAACTTTAGTGTGACAGACGTCACAGATCCAGCGCGCTGCCTTGTGTGGAGCGACAGTCGCATCGTCATGCCCAAGTTCTTCCAATGAACAGCACAAAAACAAGACAAAGAGGGTGACCACTAGGCAATTAATAATACGTTATCAGAGTAATCGCTGTGCTTTGATGTGACGTCGCACTGTGAAGTGCAAAACAATACTGATACAAAAAAAAAAAGTGTAACATAAACTAACACGGTTTCCTCAGCAAACCCATCTCACCACAAACTAGCTCGTGCTCAGCAGGATTCGAACCTGCGCGGGCAGAGCCCAACAGATTTCTAGTCTGTCCCGATAACCACTCCGGCATGAACACACATCTGTGCTCCCCACAACTGGATCATAATCCCCTCACCAGCCCTGGGCTTCTCCTTTTGCTCAACCCTGGGAACCCAGTAGCCCTGCCTAACCTTGCCTCATCTGCTCGTCCTCGAAAACTGACGGCATGCAACAAGCTTGCTAGTGGTGACTTGCTGGTGAACCATCCTTAGACTACGTTCCTCTCACCACCTACCGCCTTCTCCCGCTGCTCTACCCTGAGATAGGACATGACCACAAGGAAAACAGCAGGCCCACCTAGCCTTGCCTCACCCGTAATCTGTTCGTGACCCACTATTGACAAACAAGTTTCAAACAGCCCAGCCCACCACCCCTCACTCACTCCCAAACGCACCTCCTCCCTCTGCTCGTCACTCCTAAAAACCGCCACGGGGGACCCAGCCGCCCCTCCCACCAGCTTCGCCTCACCCGTGATCTACGAGTGACACAGAAGCATCATACAGCCCAGCCCACCACCCCTCGCTCACTTCGGACGCACCTCCTCCTCCCTCTGCCCGGCCATCCTCAAAAACCGCCACGGGGAACCCAGCAGCCGGGCCTCACCCAGCTTCACCTGCAGCCTCCCGTGCAGCTCTGCCATGGCAGCAACCTCTTGTGTGGTAGGGGCAGATGTCAGGGGCACACAAGTCGATGTGGAATACACATTCACGGGCATTATCCAGCCTGTTAACTCCCCCCAGGTCCCTTCCACCCATTGGTGACACCCATCGCATCACCTATGACCTCCGCCCGCCCCAGCAGCAACCCCTCCTTCACCCCCCTTCAGCCCCCCCCCCCCCCCACTCCTTTCACAAACCCCCACTCACCGTCCCCTTGGCCAACTTTCACACGAATACCCACCCCTCACCGCTCTGACCTGTGGGGTTGGCGATATATCCACCGTACCACCGCCCCGCCATCTTCAACACCAAACACATCCTCTATAGCCTCCGCCAGCCCCATCAGCAGTCCCCATTCCCCGCCCCCTCGTGAGCGCTCTCTGCAGCGCAAACGCTCACAGAGCTGGGGTGGAGAGGGGGGAAGAGAAGAAAGGAAAAGGGGCAGTGGCTAATGAGAGGGATGTGAGTGACAGTGCTGTGAGGATGCAAACCTGTGGGCCGGAAGTCCCTAAAGGAGAAGTAGGCGCAGAGATAAGGGGAAGCGGAGAAAGGCGGGGAGCAGTGCTTTGATGAGGAGGATGCGGGCAGGGAGGGAAGCGGGAGACAGTGCTAAAGAAGCGTGAATCTGAAGGTCCGTGGAGGAGGAGCAACGGAGCTTTGGGGGGGAAGGGAGAAGGGGGAAAGAGGGTCAAGGGGAAAAGGCGAAAGTGGTAGGGAACGCAGTGAATTAGCGAGAAATGTCATGTGTGGTAAGGGCAGAATTCAGGGGATCAAAATGCAGTGTGGCATACACACATGCGGTGCTGAGCGGATGAGATGGGGGGAGGTTGCAATAGGGAGTTGGTTGGGAAGACGTAATTGGAAATTTAAAAGGAGAGGAGGTTTTTGCAGGGGGGATGGGGGGATGAGATTCACTCTTGGCTGCAACCATCCTTTCAGCTCACCTATGCTGCCCATCAACTCCCTCCACTGACATCAAAGCCATCCCAAAGCCACTCACAATGACTCCTTGCCAACTCTTGACTGACTCTCAGCAACTCTCGCCGAGATAGCTATTCAACTGCCCCCTTCCCACCGCCACCCACGAGTGACCCGAGTGGTTCCTACACACATCTCCCCCGCTGCGCACCGACTTCCAACCAAGCCCCTACATGTTTCTAACCTTGGCGATTTCTAGCTTGTCAACTGCTGCCACCAAACAAGCCCCCAGGCGTCTTCTATGGCCTCTGCCAGCCCTGGAAGCACCCCCTCCCCCCCCACTCTCCCCTCCCCCCGCCCTTTCCGTCCCTTCTCCCCCCTTCCTCCACGCCCCTTCTTCCCACTCCTCCCCCCCTTTTCACCGCTTCCTCAATTGACATCCACACACGCCCCTACCCAGCAGGCCCGTCACCGACTCTCACCTTCGTCATACAAGTCCATCCGAAGCCACAAGAGAAGTTGGCGAGCTGCCATGTGAAGCTCGGGATCTGAATTGTACTTTCCCGTGTGTGATTTCGACCACAGCCTGTGGGGGAGCAGAGAAGCGGGGATTGAGGACAATATGAGCGGAAAAAAGGGGAGGGTAGAGGGTGACGGGGGGGAAGGGGGGAGAAGCAGAATGGGAGAGACAAGGCGAGTTGAATAGGGAGAGAGGAGCGCAGGGAACCAATCGCAGCGACAGTAATTGTTGCAACACGTGGATGGCAGAATGACGCTTCAACAACCTGTGCCATGTGGCATGCGACAACTGTACCTCCTGAATCTGTCCGATCTTCCCAGCACCATCATCCCTTCGCTTTTTGCTTTATGCATCATGAAATCTCCAATAACCCATATCTGTCATGTCACTGGTAAATATCTTTAATGTAAGCACCGGACAAAACGTCTTGCTGCTGCGACGCCATGCGGGGAATACCCAGCGAAACACAGAGAGCTGCAGCTTACCATCAGCACTACTCCGTCCTTGCAACCCTCCCCACGAAATCCACAGCACCTTCGACGCCTCAGAGAAAGGCCCGAAACAGACCGAGGCAGCCTCGCTGCACCGCCTGTGCATGCGGCCGAGTCACCATCCTATCTCAGAAATCCCGCGAATGGGTGTCGCGATTTGCCTGAGCAGGCAACAGGGACCGCCGAAGGAAGGCTGAATCACTTGTGCGGCGTCGCACAAGTGCAGCAGCAGCACCAGCAGCAGCAGCAGCTGCGCACCGTCTCGCGAGGCGGGAGTGCGCAGCAGCATTTGCAGCAGCAGCGGCGGGAGCTGCACACCGAGCAAGGCGGGAGTGCGCGGTGCGGGGAGAGCGATGATCGGATCAGGTAGACTCGAGTCTGAAATGCCGCAACGTAGTAGCAGCTGGCGACATGGGCACGACGACGGGTCGTTTCTGTAGCTGCTACTTGAAAATAATGTATATTGGTAGCTATTAAAGGATAGCAGGGGCCATTGATAGAACTAATATAGAGAGCGAGTGCACATGGTAGATTGGATTGGCGGTGACGAAGACGCTGGCGACGATTCCACCAATGCGTGGTGCGGACGGAAAGAGCCGGTACGGTTCCATGCACAGCTACTATAAACCGCCATCGATGCACAGCTGCTTCAGAAGGTGGATTTCTGGAAGTGAGGTAGGCACAAGAAGATTCAAAATTAGGGTTGGAGGCTGTAATGACCATCGAACAGAGAAATGGAAACGACGATAAGGATTCAAGCCTCCATTTACACGAGCACTAACTTGCTTGGCGAAATTTCCGTGGCAAGGTTTGGGGTAGGGACAAAAGGCTCGGAAGCGACGCGAATCAGCTTCGGCTTCGTCAAATCGGCCGAGCCTGATCCCCACCATCTTCGGGAATTCGTACGATACCCCTAAAATGTCGCCTCCAAACCAGAAAGTAAACCGAACGCACAGACCTCCGAACTTCACGCGTCCCACACCAAACGGCTCGCCTAGGAACTAAAACGCCAGCCGAGCCTGGCGATCCGGACGTACACCCTTTGCCTCGACAATCGTAAGTTTTTTGGCCAGTTTATTGCGAACTCGGAACCTCGCAATGTTCGGAGCTTCGCACAATGCCGAAGGGACCTGAACAAATTTGTTCATCCTAAGTTTGCTTCCAGCAAATAGAGCCTAAGCAACAACCTGTGTCAGCGGTCTTTATGCTCCCTCATAATCGCCTTGAGGAGCCACGGCTCAAGTGGAAAGCAAACCAGAATCCACACACACACTCGTTTTCACGTTCGAGGCTTTAAGTAGTACGCTCTGCTGTGCGTTGTCGGTGTATTATTTAGGCGTCTAAAAATTGGTCGCTGTGCTTCGCTGTCGGTTCTACCAGGTTCAGTCGTCGTGATGGGTGCCAATTTCAACATGTCACGCCAATTCCGCATGTCGCGCCCCCGTTTTGCCATGTCACGCCGCCATTTCGATACGTCGCGTCGCCATTCCACCATTGCTCGCCGCCATTTCGCCACGTCACGCAGCAGTAGGATTCGTGCAGGCAACGGTAAGTCGCACTTGCGCCGCTTGCATTTCTCGAGAATGCGCTACCTGCATGCTCTTCCCTCTTCTGCCTGGAAGTAGGAGCGGTGTTACTACCATAACGGGTCGCGCGCTCGTCTAGTGCTACGGCGCGCTGACTGGGAGCCGTGGCTTGCCACGGTCAGGTGGCTGTCGGCTCCTTGAGTCACCGAGACCTGATGGCGTGGCATATGGCCGGGGCCAAACCCGTGGTTTAGTTTGGCGCTTGGACGCAAAGGAGGATGACCGTAGCGCAGCTCGTCCGCGTGCTCGCCGCGTCCTGCCGTGGCGCCACTCGGAACGGCGAGCACGCAGCGGCGTTTCACGCGTACCTTAGTAGGATTGGCGTCATTGTAGCGGCGGCGGCGGGCTTTCCCAGTGGCATGACAGCGAGCACGAGAGAGCTCATTCCCCCACGCAGAGCGCTCTGCGGACCTGGCGGCACACGATGCCTAGGGGGGCTGCGTCGGTGGGGAAGCTAAGTGCCGTGAAGCCGCCCCTACGGACGTGCCGCGTATGTGCGTGTGCCTCGTCACTTGGAGAGCGCATCGTTGCTTTGTGCATCGTCGCTCAGTGCATCGTCACACTGTGTATCGTTGCTCAGTGCATCGTCACACTGTGTATCGTTGCTCAGTGCATCGTCACACTGTGTATCGTTGCTCAGTGCATCGTCACACTGTGTATCGTCTCGCAGTGTATCATCGCGCAGAGCGACTGAGTCAGCCCCATATGCACACCCCCCAACACTCGAACTATCCTTGTCGTTGAATACAAGTGGTACAGCAAAGTCAAGCGTAAAGAACTAAGGTAAGATTTCATCAGCCAACCTAAGCAAGGAAAAAGCCCTGACAGGTATATGCCACGAGGGGGTGCATATGAGGGAAGGAAGTGAAAAGGAGGGGGAGGGGGGGGGGGGGGAGGGGGAAGATGGGGGTATAGTCATGGGGAGTGGGTTGCTCTCCCTCTCCTGCATCCCGTCCCTCTCCCTCTGCCTCGCTTCTGCCTTCCCTCCCCTCTCCCGGTTTCATTCCCTCCACTCCCCCTTCCCTTTCGTCCCCCCTGCCGTTCTTACCAAACGCAGACCCATCTCCTGCTCCCACTTCTCCCACTGCTGCTGCTCACTTGCTTCTGCCAGCTGCACGCTGGTGGTGGCGCGGCAAATACAGGCAGCAGACTGTGAGTGTGCCCGGGCGGGCGGGCGGGCGTAAAGCGGCGGTATGGGGAGGTGACATGCAGGGGTGATGCGCGGTGATGCGAGATTGTCCAATGCCACTGTGACTCTCTCTCACCACGTTCCGCAGAAGCGCTCTAGCCGCTGCGCATGTCCTGCAACGATCAATCGCTCTCCTCCTGAACGCACAGCTCACCTCAACTTCCTCGTTCCAACTCTCCTTGCCCCCTCTTTGCCTCTCCATGCCCCCCTTCCTATGCTACTACCCTGTTATCACCCCGCCTTCCCTCCTTTCCCTCCCTTTCCTCCTTCCACTCCCTCTTCTCATCCCCTCTCCCAACAACCCTCACTCATCTGTCGTACAACCCTCTTCCGGTCCCTGCGTGCCCCCATGCCCCTCCCCGCGTTGCTTCCCTCCCCCCACACTCCACCGTGCCCGCTGACCTCCGTGAGCCCGCGACTGCACCCCCTGCGTCCAACCCTCTCCTGCCTTCGCTGGCAGTCAAGGTGTTTTGCACGTGCTGGCAGCGTGGGGGCAGCTTGGGGGCGGCTGGCAGGCGTGGTCGGCCAGCAGCGACTGCTCCACCGTGCAGGGCGTCGCATGCGACGCTCGCAGGCAACGTCGTCTCCCTGGTACGTGAGGCATGTGAGTGCTGCTCCAGCGCATGTGAGTGCTGCTCCAGCGCATGCGAGTGCTGCTCCAGTGCATGTGGGTGCCTTCAGAGTACTCTCAGCCCGCTTGCCAGGGGCGTGCCAGCAACGTGTGCAGGTACTGGCTATGCCCCAGGGGTGCGTTCGGGTGGGCGGCTCTACTGAGAGTGAGAGTGCTGAACAAATAAGAGGGAAGATTGTGACGAGGGCGGATGAAAAAGCAACGCGGAATGCTGTCTTGTCATGTGTGCGTGTGTGCAGTGCGGCAGATGGGACGCACCATCAACGTCCCAGGCATCCCTCTCCTCACCTCAGTACATTGCCCCATCTGTAGTCCTTCCACGTCTCCCCTCCCTCTCCCTCTCCTAATTGTTCATTTTCCTTGCCCCAACCTTATACGTCCAACCCCATCCAACCCCATTTCGTGTATCCCGTCCATCCCCTTGTTTCTCCATGTGTGCGCCACGCATGCAGCAAGCCGAGAGTGAATCATCTGAACATCTCCAAATGACATGAGCAACCTCCTTCAGTGTCACCTACCTGTCAGTACCACCCTTACCCCTCCTACCTAATCCATCCCACAACTACTTGGCTCTGTCCCTGTTTCATTGCATGAGTTTGTGTCACATGCCAGATAGTCCCATGCTCTCTCCCTTTCTCGGATCCCTTCTTGACCATCTGTCCTCTGGAGGAACCGGCTGAGTTGATCAGCTTGTTGAGCAACCTGATTTGAGTGATCTGCGCAGAACTGGCTGAGTTGATCCGTGCCTGAGTCCCTTATCTGTCGCACCTCAACCAACTCGCCACACTGTAATATATCCACTGCACTGAGAGATCTGGGCAGGCTCAATTGCTGAGGGGTGTCACTGGGTCGAAGAGGGTAGAGGGTTAGTGGTTGCGGGTGTACTGGCATGGGGCCACTGCGTGTGCAGAGTGTAAGAGTCTCAAGTTATGATTGTGATAAATGAGAGATAGGTTAACATAGGAAAGGAAACGGTGGGCAGATTGGATGAGTGCCCACACCATCATTGGTGGGTCAATTAGGTTGACCACGCAATGATTGGCCAACATTATTGGGGGATGGGGGGGGGGGCAATAATTGATTGGATGGCCCAGTCATTATTTGGGATCCCCCAACAAATACGGTCCAAAAATGTTGGGAAGCACTCAACCAAAATCGGTTGGGGCTACTTGAGCCAAAGTGTACCACATTGGGTGTATCACTTACAGTAGTATTAACTAGCATATGCAACATTCTAACAGATAGATATTGAAAGAGGAATGGGAGGGGGATTGCTGTGGTGCAGCGCGGACTATGTACAGGGCGTTGTGTGCATGCATGCATTCTTGTGCGTTAGCACTCAGCACTGCACCATGCAAGAATATTGGGTTCTGCTTTTACCAAGGCTATCCCATGCATGTGTATCTCGTTGTCCGTAGCACTCAGTGGGGCACATAACGCATCGCCAGTGGTCCATTCCATTCCCTGTAACCATGTGCAGGAGCCTTTCGGTCAACGGGTTCACTGTGGACAGCAGTCTGCCCTCAGCACCATCTCCACCCTCGATATCCTGTCAGCCACCCTATTGCCTCGCCCACCCGGCTGTTGCATCTGCACGTCACTCATAGCGCCATGCGGGTCTTCTTTTGCCATGCCATGCTCTGACTGTCCTCCTCGCCTTGCTGCATGCAAGGCAGTGAAGCTCCGCTCCTGTCAAGATAACGATGTTGCAATGCCCCCTTGAGTCTGATAAAGTGACGCTGCAGCCCTCAACAATATGACTTACGCGCCTAGGCCATGTGGATGTTTCTCGAGCTCTTGAAAGAAGTCAGATTGATTAAAATGGATCGATGCAACTGCCTCTGTTCCCCTGCTATGCCTTAGAGTCGACTACAAGCTCTGTGCTTTTTAGCCGACTGAAAAGAATTTGTCTCTATCCTGTGCTCTGCCGTGCAGCGACCTGCACAATAACAACTTCCCTGGCGCCATTCCTGATTAGATCTCCACCCTACCCACACTGATGAGCATGTATGCAGACATCATGAGCATGTATGCAGTCATCATGAGCATGTATGCAGTCATCATGAGCATGTATGCAGTCACCATGAGTACGGTATGTACGCCGTTCATTCTGTCACTCCATGGGGCCAAGAATCTGCTCGTGGAACTGTGACTCACAAGTTGTGAGAGCGCGTGCGGTGTTCTTTTCAATCTCTGGGCTAATCACCGCTCCACCGAAAATTCCTCTTTCCCTACCGTACTCCAGCCTTAGTAATGTCTTGAATAGACGCTTGACACCAATCATTATAGCTGTAGGGTTCAACATACAATCATAGACAATTTTTTATGCTTGTGAGCAATTCATTGTGTGCACAGGGTACAGCCGAAACATAGTGTATGGATCCAGAACGAGATTTTAGTCTACAGACCTTCACTCCCCCGTTTTGGCCCCTGCTTCATAAGGACACTGCCCTAAGGACAGAGGCAGTGGTTTATGATAATGGATTTCGCCGAAACCCACTATCTGGTAGCTCTCTCATTTGTCTGCTCTGATGTTTGTAGTCACCATGAGTATGTATGCAGTCACCATGAGTATGTATGCAGTCACCATGAGTATGTATGCAGTCACCATGAGTATGTATGCAGTCACCATGAGTATGTATGCAGTCACCATGAGTATGTATGCAGTCACCATGAGTATGTATGCAGTCACCATGAGTATGTATGCAGTCACCATGAGTATGTATGCAGTCACCATGAGTATGTATGCAGTCACCATGAGTATGTATGCAGTCACCATGAGTATGTATGCAGTCACCATGAGTATGTATGCAGTCACCATGAGTATGTATGCAGTCACCATGAGTATGTATGCAGTCACCATGAGTATGTATGCAGTCACCATGAGTATGTATGCAGTCACCATGAGTATGTATGCAGTCACCATGAGTATGTATGCAGTCACCATGAGTATGTATGCAGTCACCATGAGTATGTATGCAGTCACCATGAGTATGTATGCAGTCATCATGAGCATGTATGCAGTCATCATGAGTATGTATGCAGTCACCATGAGTATGTATGCAGTCACCATGAGCACGTATGCAGTCACCATGAGCATGTATGCAGTCATCATGAGCATGTATGCAGTCATCATGAGCATGTATGCAGTCATCATGAGGATGTACGCAGTCATCATGAGCATGTATGCAGTCATCATGAGGATGTACGCAGTCATCATGAGGATGTACGCAGTCATCATGAGCATGTATGCAGTCATCATGAGCATGTATGCAGTCATCATGAGGATGTACGCAGTCATCATGAGCATGTATGCTGTCATCATGAGGATGTATGCAGTCATCATGAGCATGTATGCAGTCACCATGAGTACGGTATGTACGCCGTTCATTCTGTCACTGCATGGGGCCAAGAATCTGCTCGTGGAACTGTGACTCACAAGTTGTGAGAGCGCATGCGGTGTTCTTTTCAATCTCTGGGCTAATCACCGCTCCACCGAAAATTCCTCTTTCCCTACTGTACTCCAGCCTTAGTAATGTCTTGAATAGACGCTTGACACCAATCATTATAGCTTTAGGGCTCAACATACAATCATAGACAATTTTTTATGCTTGTGAGCGATTCATTGTGTGCACAGGGTACAGCCGAAACATAGTGTATGGATCCAGAACGAGATTTTAGTCTACGGACCTCCACTCCCCTGTTTTGGCCCCTGCTTCATAAGGACACTGCCCTAAGGACAGAGGCAGTGGTTTATGATAATGGATTTCGCCGAAACCCACTATCTGGTAGCTCTCTCATTTGTCCGCTCTGATGTTTGTAGCGCTCGTGCTACTTGTCAGGCCTATCACATCACGATAGGAGACACGTGTAGCATGCTGAAATCATGCTCTCCTTTCTTATCCCCAACCTAGTGTTTAATCAAGCCATGTATTTACAGGGAGCTGGCACGGTCAAACATTGGTGGAACCTAGCCCCTCTATTGGAACCCTGAGTCACCTTGACATCTCGCCAACCATAACCCATCCCTGTAGCTTCTCTCTTGGTGTTTGCCTTGCTTGCCTGGTGTGTTGCTGGTGCAACCTCCTGTGCACGTATGATTCCGAGTCTCCTTGGCTTTGCATCAGTCTATGTCAGTAGCTTTGAGGACAAGAGTCATCAGAAAGGTACTGAGACATTGCGTGTTAAAGACATATATGCAGACTGCAATAGAATGCTCTCTCTCTCGTTCACTCAAGGACTCCCTTATCGTTCCATCATCATAGTCTGTGATGTATCACGTGTGCACACGACGTCTTCCACGCTGTGGGTTGAGGTAGCTGGAGGGTGTGGGGCTCAGGGGCACGGTCCCCAGATCATTCTCCTTCAGAACTTGGGCTTTTTGTGTGTGCACCCTGGCTGCTTGCTGTTGTATCCAGTGTCCCTTGGCGTCTGGTCCAATCACACTTATCCAAGTTACCAACCTTGACATGTAGTTGAAATCATGCTGAATGCAACGCAACTGCATGCAACAACAGCACTCCATGCTACCTCCGCTGAGGGCCTTAGGAAGCGCACTCAACCCTGCTTCATGGGAGTCCAAGTGCTGCCATGCCATGCACGCCGCGTTCACGAGTTGTCTTCGGATGTGCTTTCTTCCAGCTACCTGAACAGGAACGTCCTCTCTGGCGATGTGTACGGCATCACACGCAATATGACCAGCCTTGTCACGCTGCACGTGCATGGGGGGAATCGCATATGGCATGCACCATGTGCCATTTGCCATGTCCCAGGTCCCATGTGCCAATGGGCCATGTGCCATTTGTTACTTGCCTTGGTGTGTTGAGGGGGTCCTGAAAGAGCCCATTCTAAGAGAGCATTGGATTGGGAAGGAGGACTACAGATAGGACTGAAAGTGCTTGTTACACCAAGCCCCTTCCTTTGGTCCAATGGTTTATCTGTATGTTCAAGGCTCATCTGCAACAGAACACTGCATCTTTCCTCTGCACCACCCTGTGCGTGTTCACTTCTCACCCACTCTTGTCACACCCCCGCTCATGCGCCATTTTCCCACCCACTCCTCGCCTTGGCTCTCCCTGCCCTCGCCCCCCCTTCTTTACAGTGACATGTCAGCCAACCAGTGACAGGGTGACTGCCATTGCCCCTGTCGCCCTACCTGCAGCCAACCAGTTCCCGCCCTACCTACCCTACACCCACCGCAACTTCTTCTTCCACGGGACCATCATCCCGCCCGAGGCCAACCACACCTACCTTGGCAACGCCTTTGAGCATTGTCTGCTCAACGCATCCCGGGCGCCTGGAGACTACTTGGAGCAGAGGAGTGCAGAGGAGTGTGGTGCGTTCTGTGGGGTTGCTGCTGGGGATTGCCAACCCCTGTGCAGCGGGCATGGCATGTGGTCCTTCAGTGAGTCTGTACAGGAATCAGTATACACCTGCGATAGCAACTTCGACAACCAGGCCGGACTGCCCTCGTGCTCCTACAGTGGTGTGTATACACAAGTTTTGGGAGAGACTGAGTGATCTGGTGTAAGAAGCAGATGACACTCTCTTGTTGTGCCCTTTGATTGCGTTGCATACCCTGCTCATTCCTCGTAATTGTTACCATTACAGCTGCATCGCAATTGAAACCTCTCGAACTCCTGGTGTTGATTTATTTACATCCAAGCATATTTCTTCCGTTCCGTTTGCACCCATCTGCCTTGCCTCACTCTGGATAACCCTGCAATTCTCCCTTCAACCAAATCATCACAGACAACAGCAGTCTCCCTGGCAGGTGCAGCAGCGCAACCATTCAATGGCACCATCATCCTCACGCCCCCCACCAGCAACACGTCAGGAGCAGCACAGTGCAGCGCCCATCTGCCTCTTCCTTTTGATTGACAACCCTGGCCCGTGTAGCACGCCCTTTGTGTTCAATGCCTTCTTTAGCTTCGCCAGTCAAGTACATGGGGGGAGAAGGTTTTGTGTCAGTCGTAGGTCACTTTCAGGTCACACTCAGATCGCTCTAGAAACTCTCATAATGAGAGTCTCATATCACTTTCAGGCCACTCTCAGGTCACTCTCAGGTCACTCTCAGGTCAAACTCAGGTCAAACTCAGGTCAATTTCAGGTCAGTCTCGTATCAGTTTCAGGTTGGCCTTAGGTCAAATAAGGTCAAATCAGGTCAGTCTAAGGTCAAACACAGGTCAGTCTTTTGGTCAGTTTCTGGTCAGTCTCATGTCAGCCTCATGTCAGTCTGAGGCCAGTCGTGGGTGCAGGTATGATGCAGGGCCATGCCTTCCACAAACACGAGATACCCACAATCTCCCACACTACCCTTAGTCCTCCCCCACCCTACCGTCAGCAACCAACTGACCTACGTACCATTGGCGCTTTAGCCCCAACAAGCCATATTTAGCAGCCACAAGGCCAAGATTGGCACCCAGAACAATGAGCAGGGGACTCTCGATGCTGAACTGGCTCTCATGAGAGGTTAGGCACATTATTAGAAAGTGTGCCCTACTTCTTAGCATTCAGATTCCTCACCTCCCTGCCTTTTTTCCTGCCATGATAAACGTACGTTCATGATTTCTTGGCGGTTGAAGGCTGAGTTTGTAGTCAAGCTGCAAGGATACATTATGGTTCAAACTACAAATTGTATCAGTAAAGATTTCATTAACCTTGGACTGTGCATGCTCCATCCATTCCACAACACAGTAACTTGCACTGTTCCATATTAAAATGGTTCACAACCATCTGCAGTGCCTTGTTTGAATGATGTGTTTTCATCTAGAATAGAGAGCAATTAATCAGAAATGTTACAAATTGGTTAGCTTGGAAGATGTCACGCGTGTGAGCACAGTCAGTGACAAATCAGGCTAGGAGATCTAATCGAAGACACCCTTTTTCTATGCACAATTCACAAATATCTATCAAGCTTATGGTCGGTACGGTAGCACTTTTTATGAACAGGCTTTATAATTTCAAAACAGCACTAGAAGTCTAGCGCAAGCATCTTGCTCTTGCACAGGTTCTTCTAATCCAAAATATCCATCGTGCATGGAGGGAGTGGACGAGACAATGGTGGAGGAGTCCAAAGGCTCAATGCAGGAGCGCATGCATAGAAAGCAAGACCATAAGAAACAGCGACTACTTGGAATAAAATGATTGGGAAGAGTGGGGGGTATGAGAGGAGTGGGGTCTATGACATAATTGGGGTGTGTAAACGGAGTTGGGGACATGAGAGGAATTGGGGGTATGGGAGGAGTGGGGAGATGGGTGGAGAGGGGGGTATGAGAGGCATGGCTGGTAATAGAATCGTGGTGGTTATGAGGTGAGTGGGGTGTATGAGAGGAATGGGGGGCATAGAGGTATGGTGGGTATGAGAGGAGTGAGGGGTATGAGAGGAACCAGGTTTATCAGAGGAGTGGAGGTTTGAAAGGAGTGAAGGTTATGAAAAGAGGGGATGTATGAGGAGTGGGGGATTCAAGAGGAGGCTGGTATGAGAGGAGTGGGGGGTATAAGAGGAGTGAGGAGTAACAGAGGGGGTATGGTAGGAGTTTAGGGGCATGAGAGGAATATAGAGGCATGACAGAAGTGGGGTTTACGAAAGGAGGGAGTTTATGAGAGGAGTGAGGAGTATAATACCGTCATTGCCCGGTAAGTAGACAGTGTTGAATAATAGACAGGGGTTGTCTATTATCCGGGTGTCTATTATAGACAAGCTCGCCTCATTATAAGACACCTATTTGTGTGTACGCGTTAAGCCAGTGTAGAGGTTAGGGGCAATCTTATAGCGAGGGGGTATCTTCTAAACAGTTCTTTTTCCATTTATAAGAGTTATAAGACACCCTAAATCGTCCCAAATACAAGACAACCCCAGCAATTTTGCCCGTGTACGAGATAAGACTAGGGATGAGCAAAATCCTGAACGCCTGTTCGGTTCGCCTCGAACATGTTCGAGGCGAACCGAACAGGCATTTTTTTTTGCCTAAATGGTTCGGGCCGAACATGTTCGGTGTTCGGCCGAACATGTTCGACGTTCGCCCCAGGATTTCGGCTCTCCAAGCCGAACACGAACATGTTCGTGTTCGACTTGGGGGCCACGCGAACACCAAAAATGTTCGCGTCAAAATTGGCCGCGACCAGATTTAGGTCGCGGCCAATTTGTGTTTGAGCTCATTTCGTGAGGTCAAACTCAGAAGTCGTTTTCGCCTTAGCGCTCCCTCACACAGCCGCCCTAGCCTCCTTGTTCTAGGTGCAAGCAAGTGCACGCTGCACACTTGCAATGTAAGCAGACATTAGATAGATAGATCTATGCATAGGGTTTAACGTAGTGTAGGGAGTTTAGGGTTACTATGTAAGGTTCAGCGAGCATCTCGTAAAGGGCTCAAGTAGGGCGTATCCTACGCCGTAGGATTCGGATCAGGCATTAGGAACGTGCGGCACCATCCAACGCTACCGTTGCAGGAAGGGTGTTTTAGGGTTTAGGGTCGAGGGCGGAGTTATGGCTTCCAGGGCTGGTGGATCCATAGGCCGAGGTGCAGGCAGGGCTCAGGGCAGCGCACCGGGATCTCCACCACGACCTATGCAGGGGCGAGTAGGGGATGGACCGGGAGGAGCCGGCGCGATCTTCGTTGGGGGATTGCTTACCGTACCGGCGCCGACCTCTCGTCGCTCTTTCCGTTACGACGGCCCTCGACCCCCTCCTTCGGGGCAGACGCCGACGCAGCTGGAGAGCGGCAGTGAGGAGGAGGATGAGGAGGAGGATGGTGAGGGCGAGAAGGAGGAGGACACTGAGGGGAGCGAGGATGACAGCGAGGCGGCGTGGGACCCAGAGACGCATGGCGGTGGGGAGGGGGGAGATGATGATGAAGACCACGAGATGGAAGGTTTGGAGCCAGAGGGGTGGGAGGAAGAGGTGGGAGAGGGTGGTGGAAGGGCGGCGACAGAGGCGGGATCACAGCATGTGCGTGAAGGGGGAGGGAGCGTGGGGGTTAAGGTGGGGGGGAGAAAGGCCGTGACCATTAGGGAGCCGAGGCAGAGGAAGAAGGCCAACAAGTTGAGGGAGCGGGCATATCCCTGCACGTTCACTGGGGAGCCCTTGGGCGAGGGTGTGATCACTCCCGAATTCCTAGACGAGGACGGAGGGTCCGAGAGTAGTAAGGGGAATGGCAAGGGTAATAGGAAGCCGCGGTGGCAAGTAATGATGTTCGGACCGTTAGGGGCAGACGATAAGCGTTAGTGCAAGATTTGCACGGACAGGATTTCGTGGAAGCAATCCACAACAACCCCCGGCGAGCGGCACTTTGCGAGCTTCCACACTGCGCACATGCATGTGTGGCATCACCGTTACCACACCCCGTCCGTTCACTCACCAGGGAAGACGTTTCCACGTGGGGGCTACAAGGGAGTGCCGGATGGCTACGTCTATCAGTGGCCACATGCCAAGACTTGGCCGCAGCTCGCCAAGGGGAAAGGGATGGCGACTGGTGGAGGTCATGGGTCAGGCGGGATGGAGCGGTGGATGACAACCAAACTGACCTCGGTGCAGCTACGGCAGACGATCACGAAGCTGGTGGTCACCTGCGACCTCCGCTTCCGCATCGTCGAGGCCGAGGGTGTAAGTGCCCCATCCCATCCCATGCATGATTGGGCAAGTATGTGGTTAGTGGACGGGTCTGTCCCTTTGTGTTTTGACTGTTTGCGTGTGGCCCAGTGCAGTGCTATATTATTTTCATCCCATCCCCCTGACGTTTACTCCTCTCTCCCCCCTTGTCTCTACCCCTCTCCAGTTTCGTGAGCTACTCATCCTGCTAAACCGCAACTGCGCGCAGAAGAACTTCATCCCCTCGCGCTGGACGGTTTCCCGCGATACAGTGGTCTATGCGGCTGCCGCTCTTCAGTCAGCCATTGCGGAGATGCTCGCGAAGGAGGGGGAGCTGGGGTGCAGGGTGTCGTTCACCATCGACATGTGGACGTCGCCCAGCAACAGGGCGTAGCTAGTGGTAACGGGTCACTGGATCGACGAGAATTACCAGCTGCGCACAATGGTGTTTGAATTCCGCGAGATTCACGGGCGTCACACGGGCAAGCAGATGGCGAGGGTGGTTGAGGAGACTGTGGTGCAGTGGAGGTTGGAGACGTGTTGTTTTGGGTTCACCTCAGACAACGCCTCCAGCAACACTGCCGCTTTCAGGTGGATGTCGGAGGAGGGTGGTGGCCAGTGCTTCTTAAACTTGCACATGCACTTCCAGTACGAAAGGGAGTGTGCGTGGGATGTGCGATGAGGGAGTCTGGGTGCGTCGTTCCTGTGATGTGAACATGTTGTGGTTGTAGTACAGGCGGGTGGGCCTATGCGGCTTGAGAGTGGTAGTGTTTCTCGGATCTATGCCAATGTGTACTCACACTTCCCTTTCTCTCCGCCATGAATGTTTTGTGATGTGCGCAGATGCCTGGCACACGTGATCAACCTTGCAGTGAAGGCAGCACTCGTTGTGACCGCCATCCGCAAGTTGCTGAAGATTACGAGAGAGATGGCGTCGTGGATAGGCTTCTCGCCGCAGCGCTCAGGGAAGTTCTTGGGCCTTCAGCGGACCCTGAACGCGCAGGGCAACCCCGCCAAACCGAAGCCGGAATTGAAGCTGGTGCAGGACAGTCCCACACACTGGGGGTCGACCCACGACATGGTAGAGCGAGCCGGGGTTCTGCACGAACCCATCTCTGTCTTCTTTGCCCAGACACAAGTGTGTGTGTGTGCCACGTGTTGTGTATGCGGTTTTATGTGTTGGTATGTCGGTCGGGGTGTTTTGTTCTGGGACTTGCACCACTGTTGGCCATGCTTGACTAAACTTTTCGGACCTCCAACAACCTCAACCACCCCACTTTCCACCCTAACACCCGCCCACCGATACGTTCTACCCGACAGGGCGTGTCGAAGGCTGACAAGGCGAAGATGGACACCTTGCGCCTGACGGACGTAGACTGGGAGACTCTGCATTATGTCAAGACCTTCCTCAGCCCATTCGCCAAAGTCTCCAAGGCCGCGGAGGGAGCGGCGTACCCTACAGTGGCGATGGTCCTGCCGTACTACAACGGCCTGATCGACGCTATGGAGTTGCGCCTTGCCAAAGGGCCATCGGCTACACTGAAGCCGATGATTGAGGCGGCGCTGGGTCTCTTGAAGAAGTATGAACTAATGTCAAGCAACGAGTTGTGGATCGCCACCTTCCTGGACCCTTCCATGAAGGCGGTGTGGTTCAACGATGCGCACTGGGAGACGCTGCATCCCGATACCGACCAGAGGGCGAGGCCTCGTCCCTCTTCAGGCGAGGTGATCCAGCTGGTTCGCGAACGTGTGGCCGAGTACCAGGCCCGGGCTGCAGCGATTGCCCCTCGGCCGACCCCACTTGCCCCAGTGACGGAGGAGGAGGAGGGAGACGCGGCGGATGACGACGAAGACGCCGAGTTTCTCCCTAGTCGCCGACGCCTTGCGGCGCGTCTATCGGCGAGCCAGGAGGGGGGGAGGGGTGGGATGGTGCAGGATGACGAGGTTCGCAGGTACTTATCTGAGAGGGTGCGGTGCGACGTGTCAGCGTTGGAGTATTGGCACAGCGCCACCAACATGCGGACGTTGAGGCGCATGGCCCGGGATTATCTTGCCATCCCTGCCACGTCCGCGTCGAGCGAGCGCGTGTTCTCCCTCGGCCGCAACCTCATATCCTGGAAGCGGCACCGCCTAGCCTCTCAGAGGACGCGAGCTTCCATGATTCTCAGATCATGGTACACCTCACACCCTGGACAGAGGATAGGCGAGGGCCGCCGTGCAAAAGGCGAGGCACCACCAGAGTTCGCCATTGAAGGCGAGGGGGAGGAGGAGGACGACGAGTGGGAGGAGGAGGAGGGGGAGGAGGAGCAGGTGGGGGTGGGTGCTGACGACACCTCTGACGCGGAGCATGCTGTTGTTGGTAGTAGCAGTGGTGTGCAGGCGTAGGATTTAATTTGACAGTGACTCTTATATAGGCAAAACATGATGGTGTCGTATGCTAGTGTGCGTTGCATGAACACATATACACCCTCCACCCCCTATCTATCTACCCAACCCTCCAGATTCCGTGTTTGACCAATGTGACTATAATGAAAGTGCCCACGGGCGAACTCGAACATGTTCGAGTTCGCCCACACATACCAAATGTTCGCCCCCAAGGGCGAACGACGCACACCTCTTGAACCCTAAATTGTGATGAGGGTGACTGTTACCGGTGTTTCCCGCCCGACCCGGGCATTGGTACGGCTGCGCTAGGTGCTGGTGAGGCTGCGCTCTCAGGTACTAGTGAGGCTGCGCTCTCAGGTACTGGTGAGGCTGCGCTCTCAGGTACCGCGTCGGATTCGACCTCTCTCACCTTTACACTTGACTCTGGGGCTTCTCGCTCCTTTCGGGATCGCACCACACTCACGCCGCTTGGCCGGCCGGTTGCGGTCTCCATGGCTGACCCCTCTGGGGGTCCTGTCCTCTCTCACTTCTCCACTGTTCTACCGTGTCCAGCTGCCCCCTCGGGCGCCCTGTCAGGCCTGTACCTCCCCTCGTTCTCGACGAACTTGGTGAGTGGTGCTGCCCTATAGGATGCGGGGGTTAACCAGTTTACTCCTGCGAGTCAGCGGGTGACCCACTGCTCGGACGCGCGCACAGGTCGGCACCTGGCCATGTTCTCCCGTCGGCCGGGGTCGAGCCTCTACACCCTGACCACTGAGTCTCCTCCTGTCCCTGTGTCTGACCAGGTAGCTGCGTCGGGTCAGGTGTTTGCTGCTGCGTCCAGGTCTGGTCTTGAGTCTGCCCCCTGCTCGTGTCGCCTCCTGTCTCACGAGACTCTCCTGTGGCACGACCGTCTTGGCCACCCCTCCTTGCCACGTCTCAGGGACATGGCTTCCTGTGTCCTTGTCTCTGGTCTTCCCCGGTCTCTCCCTCCCCTTCCTTCGGGGCCAGGACCTTCCTGTGTCCCTTGTGTCAAGGGGCGCCTCCGGGCTGCCCCCCACTCCTCCCAGTTTCCTCCGACAGAGGCTCCTTTGCAGACGCTTCACATGGACGTGTGGGGCCCGGCCCGCGTCCGTGGACAAGGTCACGAGCGCTACTTTCTGCTGGTGGTTGACGACTACTCGCGTTTCACCACAGTCTTCCCCTTGCGCAGCAAGGGTGATGTCACTGCGGTGCAGATCGACTGGATCCGCGAGGCTCATCTCCAGCTCAGGAGGAGCTTCGGCTCGGACTTTCCTGTTCTGCGTCTGCACTCTGACCGTGGTGGGGAGTTCTCCTCTCGTCTTCTCCGAGACTACTGTCGTGCACGGGGGATCCGCTAGACCTTTACGCTTCCGGACTCTCCACAGCAAAAATGGGATTGCTGAGCGCCGCATTGGCATGGTCATGGACGTCGCCCGCACGTCCATGATGCATGCGGCTGCCCCCCATTTTCTGTGGCCGTTTGCGGTGAGGTACGCGGCGCATCAGATCAACCTTCACCCCGGGGTTTCCCGGCCGGGGAAGGTCCGTACCTCCCCGGCCCTCCTGTGGACTGGGAAGGTCGGCTATGCGTCTGCGTTCCGTGTCTGGGGATCTCGAGCGTTTGTCCGCGACTTGTCTGCGGACAAGCTGTCCCCCCGTGCTTCTCCCTGTGTCTTCCTTGGCTTCCCCCCTGACACTCCAGGGTGGCAGTTCTACCACCCCTCCTCTCGTCCTGTTCTGTCCTCCCAGGACGTCACGTTCAACGAGTCCGTCCCCTTCTACCGCCTCTTCCCCTACCGCACTACTTCCCTCCCCCCGCCACCGGACTTCCTTGTGCCAGGTCCCCCCCCGGTAGACCCCCTCCCCCCTCAGGTTCCTGCCCCTTCAGGTGTGTCCCAGGTAGACGCAGTCGAGCCGGTCGAGGTTGCTAGTGACTCTGGTCCTGCTGCGGTTGCTGAGCCTGGGGGTGCTGACTCTGGGGGTGCTGTGCGCGTGGGTGCTGCGTCTGGAGCTGCTGAGCGTGGGGGTGCTAGGTCTGGGGGTGCTGCGTCTGGAGCTGCTGAGCCTGGGGGTGCTGAGTCTGGGGGTGCTATGCCGGGAGCTGCTGCGCCTTGGGGTGCTGCGTCTGGAGCTGCTGAGCCTGGCTGTGCGGAGCCTGCGGTTGCTGGACCTCCCCTTGTGGCGTCTGGCGGTGCTGGGCCTAGAGGTTCTCCGGGTGCTCCGTCTCGGCGGGAGCCGCTCTCTCCACAGGAGCTGCGCGAGTGGTTTTCTCGACGCTAGGGGCGTACTACTGATGCTGGTGCTTCTTCGGCCGCTGAGGGTACTGGTGCCGCCGGTCCCGGAGCTGCTGGGCCTGCGGGTCCTCCTGGAGCTGGAGCTGCTGAGGGTGTTGGTGCTGAGACTGCTTCTGTCTGTCCTGGCGGTGGTCCTGCCGCTGGTGGTGCTGTTGGCGGTGGTGCTGCTGCTGAGGGTTCTGGTGCTGTCCCTGCTGTGTCTGGAGTCCCCGCGCGGCCTCGATCGTACTTCGTTCCGCTCGTGCAGCAGGTTCTTGGTCTTCCTCCTTCTGTAGAGTGTTCGCCGTCTGTCCAGTCGCCGTCACTGTTAGAGCCGGCCTCCCCACTGCCTGCTCCCTCTCCTTACACTGGTCCTACTGGAGGTCTCGCTGAGCGTCGTGAGCCTGCATCTCGTCCCGCGTCGCCTGTTCGTGCTGCTCGCACTAGTGGTCGCAGTTCGCGTCAGCGTCCTCCTCCTGTCCCTGGCACGCACCGGATGTCTCTGCATCCGTCCACTGCTCCTCTACGTGCCCCTTTGCCTTCTCCTCCTCAGTCTTCTCTTCCTGCGCTTTCCGACCCGGAGTCAGACTCTCTTCGTGCTGCCAGTCCTAATGTCACGCGTCTTCTTGCTACTGTCGTCACTGACCCCTCTTTCGAGTCCACTGCTGCGTCTGCTCTTGTCGCTGAGCTCGTCGACTTTGCTGCTCGCTGTCGTCTAGACTACGCTGCTAGTCTTGTTGCTGGGTCTGCGTCTGTCTGTCCTCCGTCCGTCGGGGGTGAGTGTGCTCTTGACACGGACGTCCTTGAGGACAGGCAGGAGGAGTTCCAGTGTCTGGCTGCTGCTTCACCTCATCTCGCGTCTGTACTACTTGCCCCTGAGGGAGACCCGGATGCACTAGACATCCCGACTCCGCGTTCTTACACGGAGGCCGTAGAGGGTCCCTACTCCTCTTAGTGGCAGGCAGCTATGGATGCAAAGATGGCTTCCTAGAAGTCCACAGGCACCTACGTTGACGAGGTTCCCCCTCCTGGGGCGAACATCGTCAGTGGCATGTGGATCTTCAGGGTGAAGCGGCCGCCTGGCTCTCCACCTGTCTTCAAGGCGCGGTACGTTGCTCGTGGCTTCAGTTAGCGGCAGGGAGTTGACTACTTTCAGACCTTCTCTCCCACCCCAAAGATGACTACTCTTTGGGTGCTGCTGCACATAGCCGCTCAGCGCGACTACGAGCTTCACTCTCTTGACTTCAGCACTGCTTTCTTGCAGGGCAGCCTGCACGAGGAGATCTGGCTGCCCTGTCCGCCTGGCTTCACTGGGACTTTCCCTCCTGGCACCCAGTGGAGCCTCCGACGGCCAGTCTACGGTCTCCGCCAGGCACCGCGTGAGTGGCACGACACACTGGGGACTACACTTGCGGCTCTTGGGTTTGCTTCCTCTACTGCTGACCCGTCGTTGTTTCTGCGCACCGACACTTCTCTCCCGCCGTTCTACATCCTCGTGTACGTCGACGACTTGGTCTTTGCCACTGCTGACACTGCTGGACTCGCCTACGTGAAGTCCGAGCTGCTGAAGAGACACACGTGCACAGACCTGGGTGAACTGCGCAGCTACCTTGGCTTGCAAATCACTCGGGACAGAGCACGCCGCACCATTACCTTGACTCAGTCACACATGGTGCAGCAGGCCCTTCAGCGCTTCGGCTTCACGTACTCCTCGCCTCAGGCCACTCCTCTGGCTACTCGCCACTCGCTCTCAGCTCTGCCTTCGGATGAGTCCGTAGAGTCGAGTGGCTCGTACCCAGAGCTTGTTGGCTGCCTCATGTACCTAATGACCTGCACACGACCTGACCTTGCATACCCTCTTAGCATTCTTGCACGCTATGTTGCTCCTGGGAGACACCGACCAGAGCACATGGCTGTAGTGAAGCGGGTGTTGCGCTACTTGTGCAGTACGTTGGGCATGGGGCTAGTGCTTGGAGGGCGCAGTCCAGTGGTCCTCACTGGGCACGCAGACGCTTCTTGGGCTGACGACCAGGCTACGCAGCGGTCGTCGCAGTGGTACACCTTCAGTCTTAGTTCTGGCTCTGTTTCTTGGCGGGCTACTCGCTCGTCTTCTGTTCTCGGCTCCAGCTGTGAGGCTGAGATCTACGCCGGGGCCATGGCTGCAGAGGAGCTTTGCTGGCTCACCTACCTGCTGACTGACCTTGGAGAGCCGCCTCGTTCTCCTCCAGTGCTGTACGTAGACAACAAGGCCATGCTGGCCTTGTGTCGAGAGCAGCGCTTGGAGCACAGAACGAAGCACATTGCTATACGCTACTTCCTTGCTCGTGAGCTGCAGCAGCGTGGTCAGTTGCGACTTGCGTACGTGGCCTCTGAGGCCAACACTGCTGATGTTTTCACCAAGGCACTTCCGCCTTGTGATCATCAGCGCTTCTGCACTCAGCTGGGACTTGTACCTGTCCTACCTCACTTGCTCACCTCTTGACCTTGCTTTTACTCTTGCATATATATATATATACCTGCTCTTGCTTGTTTAGCCTTATATATATATGTCTCCTCTTGCATGTGAACTGGCCTTGTGGCCTTGACCTTATGCTCGGACTGTGTGGTGACTTTGTGATCCACCCTGAGCTTTGCTTTGCTTTGCTTGACTGGTCTTGTGACCCCTTGTTCTCCCCCACTTTGCCTATGGGGGTGTGTCAGAACATATAGCTTATGGTGTTGTGTAGGTTATAGTGGGGTATCCCATAGGGGGTACAATCCAATTAGGGTTTGTACTTGTACTCACACATTTCATAGTTCATTCATTCACGTTCCTTTTGTCTCATGTACAGCAGTTGTGTGCCACATATTGCATCATTAGTAAAGGCATAACGTCATTGTTGCCGGGAGTGCAACAAACAAATGCGTGCTAAGGGTAACGTACGTAAATTGTGTTGATGTTCGGGTCGTTGGGTACGTCACGATTGATGGAACGACGAAGATATGGGAGGTCGTTATGTAGGCTGTCCAGATACAATTGGTCTCGCTTTGGGTCAGGCTTGGAGAATCCGACATATGGGTGCTCGCGACGACGCGCGTGAACGATCAACCCCCATGAACTCTTAGAGAGTGTACGTGCTCCTATCTTCAATGCCTGTACAAAGTTCATAAAAAAATCAGACTGGTACCATCCTTCAACATGAGAAAAGTAAGGCTTGATTGTCACTGTAAAATATACGTACCTGACGCATTGCATTACTGTATTCGTGTGTAGTGTCCAAGTCGGCTTGAGGTAGCGAATCCAGTTGCAAGCGTACCTCCTCCGCTTGGATGATTTGTCCACCCGCGTCACGCTTGTTGGATGCACGGTATGGCCTCTTGATATGGTCCTTGTGAAAGTGCTCAAACATGCTTGCATCATAGTGGAGTGGAGGGCCTGCACGGCGAATTGCGTCGATGTAGTGACTCATCAAGTGGGTCTTGATAAATCCCCATTTGTAGAGAGGGAAGCTCTTTTTTAGAAGCTCAATCAACCTGCAAATACACTCACACAAGATGTAGTCGGGTCGAAGGGCATATTACAATTATGTACATGCAATGTAGAAAGCGTACGAGCCTCTTGGATTGTTCCTCGAGTTTTGTCAAGGTTTCCTCGTCCTAGTCTCTCGTCTTTCCACACGTGTGATACCACTCGATGTATGCCACAATGGCGTCCATCTGTGGTTTCGCCACATAGTCTCGAATGAGGAAAGGAAGGATTTGCATGACAGACCTGTGCTCGTAAGCTTGGAACGAAGCACCTAGACGGAAATACTCTCCAGATGGTAGGCGCAAACCATCAACCCGACATGTCAACTTCAACTGCTTCAAGATGCTGCAAGGAAGGAGAGAGAGATACATTAGTCTTATGCACTGTGGAACATTAGAAAGAATGGTGTCAAGCGATGTAACGTACTCGTCAATGGCGACGTGGTATTTTTTATCAATGACCCCTCTCAAGGCGGCAATAATGTGCTCCAGCATGCCAAGATCAGCCTGATGCATTAGGTCTGGCATCACTGCCATATAAGGGCTGCCCCACGGCTCTGACTCAAAACGGAAGCCATGAAGCGCGCACTGCGTTGGGTTTAGAATGGCAGGAGAGTGTTGAGTGAAACATGACTAGTATATGACGCAAGAACAGTGGATTGTTTTGCACATACCTCTACATGATGAGTGCTGTAGGTTTGCGGGTGAGGCCCACCTCGTTGCCGTGCAGAGACGGCCTTGTAGATGACATCTTGTTCTTCAGATGAGCGATATTCGTCTCTCTGCGTGAAAGAGTCTAACTCAGTTTTGTGGACCTTGCATAAGGAACAGGGGTATAATGTACCTAGAGACTTGGTGCAGGTGAGTTTGCACGTCTCTGGGTAGTCCGCCACATAGGCGTATAGTGCTGGGTAGGCCGTGAAAACGTGACCAGACTGGTCATGCACACGGGTCCCCCTGAAAAATCGAAATGTGGGCAACGGGGCAAAGAGGTAAGACAACTAGAGAGAAGGGAAGCATGGGCACAGCAATCCGAGAAGGAGGGTACGGGGATGAGAGGAGGGAAGTAAAGGACGCAAAAGGGCAGCGAGGTTGGAAGAATGCTAAGAGCGAAGCATGGGGCAGCAATCTGAGAAGGAGCGGAGAGAGATGAGTAGGAGGGCAGTCACAGAAGCAAGGCCCATAGTGTTGAAAGGAAGTGCATCATGTGGCGAGCATGGCGAGCAGGATAGGTCAGGGATGAGTATGGGGGCACTTACACGTGTGAAGCATCTTTCAATGGTTGAAGAACGAGGCGCAAGACATACTGGAAGATCTGCAGTCGGTCAACCGACGTGTACTCCGCCGGAAACTCCGGTAACGTTGCAATGAGCGCATGCCCGTATGGCTTCCAGCGATCCTCATGATGAATGTTTCCCAATGACATGTAGATGGGATGCCCCTTAGCTTTTCCTCGGCCGTCAGCTATTGTCTCATCCGACGAGAGAATGAGAGTGGCAACGACGTCGTCGATGCCAAGGCGATCCTGTTGGGGGGTTGGAAGAAGGGTTCGGAGGGAGATACAAAGACAGGATGTGAGGGGCTATAGTTACAGAGTTAAGGACAGTGAGAGAGAGGGATGTGCTTGGGACAGACGGTGTAGCAAGTACAGGTTGGGAGGGGCTAGAATAACTGAGAGTGGGGCCAGATTATTGAAAGAAGCGCAGGGGAGAGAAGGAATGGCAGGGAGAGGTAGAGTGGGACTGGAAAACCAGAATGCGGGGCAAGGCGTGAGAGGGAAGCGCAGGGGAGAGAAGGAATGGCAGGGAGAGGTAGAGTGGGACTGGAAAACCAGAATGCGGGGCAAGGTGCGTGAGGGAAGCGCAGGGGAGAGAAGGAATGGCAGGGAGAGGTAGAGTGGGACTGGAAAACCAGAATGCGGGGCAAGGCGCGTGAGGGAAGCGCAGGGGAGAGAAGGAATGGCAGGGAGAGGTAGAGTGGGACTGGAAAACCAGAATGCGGGGCAAGGCGCGTGAGGGAAGCGCAGGGGAGAGACGGAATGGCAGGGAGAGGTAGAGTGGGACTGGAAAACCAGAATGCGGGGCAAGGCGCGAGAGGGAAGCGCAGGGGAGAGAAGGAATGGCAGGGAGAGGTAGAGTGGGACTGGAAAACCAGAATGCGGGGCAAGGCGCGTGAGGGAAGCACATGGGAGAGAAGGAATGGCAGGGAGATTATGGTATAGCAGAATGGGGAGCAGGGACATAGTGGGTGTGCTGGAAAAAATTAAGGACGGCTAGGGAGGGGCAGGGAAAGGCGGGCATGTCAGAATGGGGAGCAGGGAGAGAGGGGGTGTGCTGGAATATTTATGAACGGTCAGGGATAGGTGCAAAGCAGAATGGGGAGGCACTCACTTGCACGTCGTTCCAAAAATTGCCAGTTTCGGGGGCGTCATACACCCTCACGCCCCTCACTCTCTTTCTATGCGCACGTGTAACAAGCGGATGGCTAAGTCTTGGTTCACTCAACAAATCTTGTAGGGCCTGCAAATGTTTAGCCATGTGGGAACGAGGGATTAGTGGGGCGCTGAAAAAAACATGAGCAAACACTCCAACATACCTTCAAGCTGTCACAGTACCAAAAGTTCAAGAATGCCTTTGTTCCAACGCGAGTGACCCCCTTCTTCCACGAACGGTCACAGTCAGCCACTCTCGATTGCACATGTCGGTACACATCTCGCGAAGATCTCCATTCCGCAACGTCAGCCCACGATGCGCCTTCATGGCTAAGAATCTTAAATAATTTAGCTACCGAACGTTGAGATACACGCTCTTGGAGAATCCAGCATGCCAATTCGTCCTTGAAGGAGAATGGAGCTGCGGGGCGCGGATTAGATCCGTTGGGAATATGAGAAACTTCGTCGATCCCACTCGAGTCACTCATGCGTGCCATGAATGCCTCCGGATCATCGGCGGCACGAGCAGCTGCCGCATCTACACCGTCCTCATCGGCTGGCTCATCAAACGTAGGTGGTACGAATACGTTTTCACTGCTGGAAGGACTCCACACGCGCCGACGTTGAGCGGGGGGTTGGATTGGTGGGGAGTCGGACGCCTCTGCGCCTCTGGATGCAGCAGCTATTCTGCAAGCCGCACTACCTCTATGCGATTCTAGAGCAGAATACACGTAGAAAGGCCCCGAACTACAGTCTGGGCATTCCATAGTGGCGGATGCAGGACTAATTTCTATGTATTGAAGGCAAAAAGAAAAACAAAGCATGAGTGATTTGCATCAATATTATACTCCCCTGGTTGAGATGGTGTGAAGCGTATGAACACTTTAGTTGTCGTGAGATGTAGTGCTGAGATTCAGGTTCAAGTCGAAGGGGTGTGCATTAGGGCGCGTCATTCTAGTATCATTCTCAATCGATACCCATCTCAACCGAATTATTTGTTTATTAAAGCGTTTACAATTGTGCAGCGTCGTATTGCACCGCATTCCCCCGAAGAAAAAGGACGGGCACTTACGAGCCGCGCATTTCACTCACACATGTCAAATCGCATCGTGAATTTTACACTTCGTGAATTTTGAACTTCGAGTGACGTTGCGACATTCCCGTTAGCCAATACGGTCATTCAAAATGTTGGCCAGCGAAAAAGTGCTGTTTGGAGAACCGAATTGGATGCGACCAATAGGAAGAAACCACGCACTCCCAAAAAAATATCACAGTGTGTTTTGACTTCGTATGACCAAGGCGTCACGAGATTTCAAGAACCGTGACATACACCTGTTTGCTTATGTACTCTAGAAACGGCTGTTTATGATCACGTTCTTGCAAACACCAGACACTGTGCGACACAAAATCTTCCCGCTCGAAGATGCCACGTTTTCTGCTTGCAAACACTGGGGTTTTGCCCAATAAATTTTACAGTCAATGACTAGTTCCGATTACAACAACAACATCACGCCAAATCAAAATCGATCTCAACCGCACGAAAAAAAGTTGGAGTTTGGGCCGTTGATGTGAAATGTCATGGAGCGCGACACGATATCCTACGCTGCCACGGCTGATTCCCCGCCAAACACAAGTGAAAAACAGCCATAAAACAACCAAAAACGAGCATTTGCCACATCAGCCTGTGGATAGAAATTAACACCCCCTCCCCAAAGCCTGTGATAATCGAAATATTGCCACCACCGTTAACAGACGGTTCGGCATTTTTGAGATGGAATCACTGCAGAGAATGAGACCAGAGGGTGGGGATGAGAATGAATCACTGCAGAGAAGGAAACCAGAGAGTGGGAATGTGAATGAGTCACTGCAGAGAATGAGACCAGAGGGTGGGATGTGAATGCGTCACTGCAGAGAAGGAAACCAGAGAGTGGGAATGTGAATGAGTCACTGCAGAGAATGAGACTAGAGGGTGGGATGAGAATGAATTACTGCAGAGAAGGAAACAAGAGAGTGGGAATGTGAATGAGTCACTGCAGAGAATGAGACCAGAGGGTGGGATGAGTATGAACCACTACTTGCTGGCTCGGCCGTCACAGGGAGCACCGAACAGTGCCCCACTCCACGGCGCCTTCCTGGCAGCCCCCACCAGAAATGGGGCCGGGGGGAGGAAAGGGGCCAAGGGGGAAGGAGACGGGGTGGGGAAAAGGAGAAGGGCGGGAAGAAGAAGAAGGGAAAAGGGGAAGGAGAGCGGGGGGGGGAGAGGAGGGGGGGAGAGGAGGGGAGAAGAGGAAACGGAGAGAGAGGGGGCGGCGGGAAAAAGAGTGGGCTTGGGAAAAGAAAGGGGGCGAGACAAAAGCTTGCATTATTGTGATTTGAACAGCTCAAAAGACAAACTAGAGGAGAGGGAGGGAGGGAGGGAGGAAGGCGGGAGGGAGAAAGGAGGGAGGTAGGGAGAAAAGGAGGGAGGGGGAGAGGGAGGGAGGGGAGAGAAACCTACCTTCAGCTTCTGCAGCTTATGGAAAAAAAAATGCATGTGGTTACTCGAGCAAAATGCATGTGGTTGCTTCGCAGGAGTGTCAAAATTCCTAGTAAAGTGTGAAGCACGTGGTCAAGCCGGGTAAAAAAAAATGCATGTGGTCAAAATGCATGTAACGAAGCACGAGTGTTGAGGATACAGATGGCGAATAAGAAGAAGGCTAGTTGGGATGGATTGCAGGGCATGAGTGAATGTCTGACCGGATGTAAGCAGCGAGGCCGAGCAGCATCTCCTGTGTGACCTCCTCGTAGTGCACCCTTGCTGCCATGCAGGGTCCCTGGGGGAACGGGGAGGGGCAAGGCAAGGGAAGGGGAATGCAAGGGAGGATGAAATTGGCAGTCGGGAGAAATGGAATGGGTGGAACGAGGGAGATGATGGGAGGGAGGCAAGAGCACATATGCGGCGGCTTATGGCAAAAAAGGAAGACGTTTGATCGATCTTATGCAACACAAAAAGACACATACATATGAAGAATAAGAAGGGAGGAAAGCGGGCTGAGATGGAATGGATTGGCATGTGTGACGGACCATAGGTAAGCAGCAAGGGTGAACAGCATCTCCTGCGTGAAACCCGGCTGCCATGCAGGGCAGCCTGCACTGCCCTCCTGCAGTGACTTGATTGCAAGGAGATCGGTCCGATAGGTTCGAGGCGGTAGATGTAGCTGTCAAATTATAATCTTGTGTAGGCTGTAGTGGGGTAGCCTATATGGGGTACACATTTCTAGGGTTGCATATTTGTACCACATTCCATTCCTTAGTGCACTCATTCTTGTTTCAGTTTTCTCATGGTATCGAGCAGGTTCCCTCGTGGGAACTGTGCCTAGGGCCCACCAAGTCGATTTTTTTTTTCCTGCCCGGAGCGCACTCAGCCCGAGTCGCGCTCCCCTCTCTGACTTCGTCGAGCCGCCCTAGCGGCCACGTCGAGCCGCCTTAGCGGCCCTTGATTCGTCGCCCTAGCGACCCCGTCGCCCTACCTACGGCCCCGGCCCCGTCGCCCTACCTGAGCCTCGGCCCCGTCGCCCTACCTGCGCCCCGGCCCCGTAGCCCTACTTGCGACCCCGGCCCCGTCGCCCCACCTCCGACCGAGGCCCCGTCGCCCTACCTGCGCCCCGGCCCCGTCGCCCTACCTGCGTACCGGCCCCGTCGCCCTACCTTCGACCCGGCCCCGTCGCCCTACCTACGGCCCCGGCCCCGTCGCCCTACCTACGTACCGGCCCCGTCGCCCTATCGTCGACCTCTACACCGAACAACCATGCCGACACAGTGACGGTTTTGTCGCTGGGGTTGAACGGGGGCGAGTTCTTCGGCTTTATTTTAACAGTTGTTGAGACTGTTGCTGCTGCATGCATCGGGGGCGCCATTGAAGCCATCACCGAGGATGTCGCTGTTGCCTGTCGTGGCGTAGTCTGCGACTGTTGCCTCGGCGCCGCTCGTGTCTGTTGCTGCGGCTGTGACTGTTGTTCCTGCGTCCCTTGTGCTCGTTGCATCCGTGCCGTCCACTCATCTTCAGCGTCCAGCGAGTTCTGTAGCTCGCCGAGGACCTCGTCGTTAGGTGCGAAACTGCTACTTGCTTCATCCCCGGCGGGCGACTCCTGACGCGCTTCACCTCGCGTCTGGCGTAGCTCGGCGTTTTCCACCCTCAGGCGATCCAACTCGCCAGACATAGTCTGCATGTTAGCCTACATCGCCCGGAACTGTAGCATGAGCTCGTTGAACTCCGCCTGGTCCATGTGTCGCAGGCTTCGTCTAACGGGCGGGGGGTTAACAGCGATTTTTATGGTTTTGATGAAGGCGCAAACGCTATTAGTCGGAGCGAGATAATCGTATCTATTTCTCAGCCGACCGCTTTGCAGCCTACCAAACCTATCGCACCCCTGTACTAAACTACTCCGGAAAGTGGAGGGTAACCTAGGAAAGTAGCTCTGATACCAGGTGTTATGAGTTGTATGAAAGAAGAGTGCGCTGAATGCAATATCGCGGAAGTGATTACAGCTACTGAGCAAACAACGAGGCCTAGGCATAATATAGCACAGCTAGCTAAGCCGAGGTCGCGGAGTCGCGCGAAGGTTGGGTGTAGGTTTGGGGTTGGGAAACCCGAAGGCGACGCGGGAGACGTTCGGGAGGCGAGGTCGACGGACCGAGCCTGAATTCCGAAAAGTTGGAATTGAACGCGTAAGAGGTGCCTCAGTAAGGAATTAGTGAAATTCCTTACACTCGTAGATCCTACGGAAACTAAGACGGTCGGTGAGCATGTGTGTGCCGGGCATTGCAAGTGCAGCACTCGTTCAACGATAATACGGGGCTGGCGAACTGGCATCTAGAGGGGTAACTGGTGAACGAAAGAATGCTGCTTTGGGCTTCGAAACAAGAGTCGCCCAAAATTCGTACCTTGGTTAAGGCACGTGCTGGGCTGACGTGAGAACGACACAAGTCTAGCTTGTTTGGCACTTCGGTCCGCGGAAAAAACTCGGCGAACAGTTTCTCCAAAACAGGTGGTAACTATACGAAACTCATTGGTTGTGTTCTCGAAGCCAATGCATGTGCCAAACTCGATTTGCACTCAATTCGAACTGGATTTGTTCCGAGTGCTGGGTGACGATTTGAAATCGCTTTTGACTCCTTCCTACTCCAACTAAGTTTAGCAAGTACCCGGTGTGTGGTGAGTCGTGACGCATATTAACCGTACGTTGTAAGAGAAGGTGAATCAAATCGTTCCTACGAGTCCAGTACGACTCACGGTGGCGCCGTTTCCTCGTTGCTATTCGTATATCTTCCACGCTGTCCTCTCGTCACTAGTATTCTTGGCCCTCGTCTCCCGCCTCCTTCTCTCGCATAATTTCGAGCCTGTCACGCGCTGCAGATCGCTTTATCCCCGCGCCGCTTCTGAGTCACTTCGAAAACCGCGGAAGCACGACAGTCTGCGAAACCCTAAACAGAGGTAATCCTCCTTATCCCTTCCACCTCCGCGTTTCAAGCCGTGTGCAAGCTTAGGCTCACAGCCCACGATCAAAGTGCTCATGGCTCTGTCAACGGGGGCCAACGTGCAACTTCAGTGACATACCGACTCTCCTACGGCTTCTTCACACCGCCAAGAGACTATCAGAGCCCCTTGACGGTTCCTTGCCCCTCACAGGATTGGTATCTCGGACCCTCCGTGCTGATTTTCCACGCCCAGCACTCAACCAGGCCGACCTACGCTGTGACTGACTTACCTGTGTCTGACCTACCATGTGACTGACCTACCATGTTCCTGACCTACCCTGTAGTTGTCCTACCTTATACGGGACTTACTGTGACTAACCTAGCCTCTACTGACTGGCCCAGCCTTTTAAGCCTAGCCCCGACTGACCAAGCCAGCGACGGACCTAGCCTGACCTGTGAATGCATGACCTAGCCTGTGAGTGAGCTGACCTGTGAATGCATGACCTAGCCTGTGAGTGAGCTGACCTGTGAATGCATGACCTAGCCTGTGAGTGAGCTGACCTGTGAATGCATGACCTAGCCTGTGAGTGAGCTGACCTGTGAATGCATGACCTAGCCTGTGAGTGAGCTGACCTGTGAATGCATGACCTAGCCTGTGAGTGAGCTGACCTGTGAATGCATGACCTAGCCTGTGAGTGAGCTGACCTGTGAATGCATGACCTAGCCTGTGAGTGAGCTGACCTGTGAATGCATGACCTAGACTGTGAATGAGCTGGCCTGTAAGTGCATGACCTAGCCAGTAGTTGTCCTAGCCTCAGATTGCGATAGCGTATTTGTGACCCGGCCAACAGTTTTCTTGCGTGTGTGGGACTTACTCCGCGTGTGCGCGTGTGCCAACAATTCCGTGACTGACCTACTCCTGACTGGCCTAAACTGTGACCACCAACGAGTGCAGCGCGATGGTCTTAGCTGTCACAATGACTTAGCAGTAGCTAGTTCAGATCCTCCAGGTCACCCCAAAACAATCCCAACCACTCTCCTTACCACCTATTACCCCTCCCAGCCACTTCAAGTCTCCCATTTCATAATACTGTGGTGCTCTATGCGTGAGCAATGGCCGAGTCAAGCCAGCCTCGTTGTTACCTGCGTCAGCTTGCTTTGGTATCACTTTGGACCTGGGTTGACTTTGGCTCTATGCGTGAGAAATGGCCAAGCCAAGCATGACTCGTTCGTTTCGTTCCAAGTCAAAGTGTGTGCGTGTCCAGCATGTGGCTCAAATGTAATGCCTGAGCTGCAGAGGCTCTCGGCAAGCTGCCAGGCTCGCCACGAGCCTTGCGACAATCGAGACACCCTATCTGGACCGTTTAGCACTAGAAAAATACAGCAGCCAGAGCAACGCGCAAGCCGAGTGAAGCCAAAGACACGTGCGAGAAAATGATGAGCAAATAATCTGATGTGGAAGTGTGGTGAGAGAAGCCAAAGACACGTGCGATGTTGGAGGGCTGCGAACTATTGGTTTTAGCATGCAGTGGGAAAGGGGGAACATCGACTATTCAGTCAGTCGTTTCTGCAACAATAATAACCTAGGTGACCTACGTCATTTCTTGTGCAGTGGTCAGCGTGGATGTGATGTGAGGGACTCGATTTTGGCATGGGTTGTGGGCTTCACATTTTTTGTGACGCCCTTTCCCGCCTCCACATTTTACAGTCCCACCTCCTCGCTTCCCCTTCCCGCCTCCCAATATACTTTTCAAAAATCCCCTTTTGTCCTTGCCGAAGCCCCACTTCCCCTACCCGCCTCCCCATTTCAACGTCCCGACCCCTTCCCCACTCTCCTTGCCTTCCCATCTCCGCGCTTGTCTTCCCCTCTCCCCTCCCTTCTTTCCCATCTCCTTGCCTGCCTTACCCTCTCCAAAAGCAATCAGCAACTTTCATTCATGCCCCTGTTTCTCAATCCGTTTCTTCTTTTCCTGTGTGTACTTTGTCAAAATTGTCCACATGAGCAGAATAATGGAGCAGCGGAATGCAAACCAGCAACGCGCGGAGACAATCGTTAAGGAGGACCCTTTGGCTCTGGAGATCTCCTACCTGGGCACCAGGGCCAAATATCTAGAAGGCTGGTTTCCCTACATGCGCTTGTCGGACGTGAAAGAGTTGGTCGCCCTTCTGATTGTTGCGCATGCCTCTGGACCAAGGCAGATTCCCCTTGGAGTGGGAGGAGTGGCCTCGGGGCGAGGACACTGTTGTGAAGCTTCCTGACGACCCCAGTGCGAGATTCTTCCGCCTTGGAATTGTGGAGGAAGCAAGGGGAACAGCAGGGGAGCGTGGGGCAGGAAAGAAGGGCGGACAAAGGTCATCTGTGACTGTGAGGGGGCAAGGAGGAGACAAAGGGAGGGGCAAGCGGGGGGAAAGGAGCAGTGGGCGTGGGGAAGAAGTTAGAGTTGAAGGATTGAGGACGAGTGACGATGAGGGGCTGCTACGCAAGCTGCTCACATCGCTGCTGCCGCTAGTGCAGAGGAAATTCCCCATCGTTCGCTGCACTGCCGATGCCGAATTTGTGGTGGATTTTGCCGGGTTTCTGGTCAGGCCACCTGCCTGTGCGCAGTGCAATGAGTGCCTTGGGGTCTACAGCCGTCCCATCCCCTTCCTCATGCTCATCACTAACTATGCCTACCGACCTGTCACCACCCTTTTCAACCGCTTTGTATCCATCTTCTCTCCCCTCCCTCCCGAATTCGAATGACTCGCTGCTTGTATGGGTGTGCCTCTCGCTGCCAATGCGCCTGGCTATCTAAGATCGCCTGCGGTGCAGGCTCGAATGGAACAGCTTCCTGTTCTCTTCCTGCTGACTGTGGCTCTAAACTGGGCTGCCCCCGTCCTCGGAATCACGGACCTGAAGTTCCTACACAGGCTGCGAGACGGAAAGGAAGATGATGGGAGGGTGTGGGAAGAGGTGCAAATGTGGTGCCTAGCGGTGGAGCTTGCATGGCAGGGCGGCATGAAGCTGGAGGCTGAGGTATGAGAGACAGGTGCAAGGGCAGCAAGGGGCGAGCCAGTTGGGATGGAAAGGAGGGAGAGGTGTTTGCGAGTGCTAAGGGGCATGAGTTGTGGAGAAGGGCTGCCATACCCAGGTTCTGTGAAGACATGCAGGATGATTGTGGGCCTTCCGATGGTGCCAGTGGGAGCAGCAGCCGCAGCGACAGCTCTGGGAGAAACAGGAGAAACCAAGGGAGAATAGAAGATGATGGGACGGGCAAGGAGGGGGAGGAGGCGGCTTATTTGAAAGCGTGGCCCGGGGGAGTGAATTTGGTGGCATGTCTGCGAGAGATGCTGCTGGGGGAGCCGTGCTACTGCCCTGTCTCCCCTGCTGCCCCTTCCACCTCTGCTGCCCCTACCACCCCTGCTGCCCCTTCCACCCCTGCTTCCTCGTCCACCCCTGCTGCCCCACCGATCAGTGTTGTGCCAAACCATGCCAAACCTGCACCCGCTTTGGGTACAGAATACACTGGTACTGCTGTTGGTGGGGAGCGTAAGGTCGCAAGTGGAGGCGAACTGAATGCTATCGAGGGTGAGGGACTCCAGTGGAGGACAGAACACTTCTACAGGCGTCGCGGGTGTTCTCCCCTTTAAGGGTGTGCCACACAGCTGCTCGTCTTTCCCAGAGCCTCCTTCAATCTCAGGCTCTACCAGCTGCTGTGATTCCCTTCCCGCTAGTCCCGCGTCCTCTAACGAACCTGCTCCAGCTGTAGCTACCCCAGCTCCTACTGCCGCCCCTTCTGCCGCTGCCCCAGCTTCTGCTGCTGTGGTCACTGCTCGAGGTACTGCTGTTGCTCTAGGCAGCGCCGCTGCCCCATTCAGTAATAGAGGAGCGCCAGGTGGAGCCCCACGAGCGACAGCCTCCATGCGAGCCACCAGCTGCTGCGTGAGCGCCTGCAGCAGCCCCCGCGCCTCTCTCCGCGACACCGCCACAAACTCTGAGACCGATGGCTGACTGACTGACCCATGGCTGACTGACTGACCCATGACAGACTTACCAATGGCTGACTGACTGACCCGTGGCTGACTGACTGACCCATGACAGACTTACCAATGGCTGACTGGCTGACCCATGGCTGACTGACTGATCCATGACTGACTGACCGATGGCTGACGACTGACTGACCCATGGTTGACTGACTGACTTATGACTAACTGACTGACCTGTGGCTGAATGACTGACCCATGGCTGACTGACTGATCCATGACTGACGGATCTATGGCTGACTGACTGACCCATGACTTACCAATGGCTGACTGACTGACCCATGGCTGATTGACTAACCGATGGCTGACTTACTGACCCATGACTGGCTGATTTTCTGGCTGACTGACTGACCGAATGCTGACTGACTGACCTATGGCTGACGCTGACTGACTGACCCATAGCTGACTGACTGAACCATGGCTGACTGACTGACCCATGGCTGACGCTGACTGACTAACCAGTGGTTGACTGAATGAACCATGGCTGATTGACTGACTTATGACTGACTGATCTATGGCTGACTGTTTGACCCATGGCTGACTGACTGAACCATGGCTGCTGATTGACTGACACATGACAAACCGACCGATGCCTCACGGATTGACCCATGACTGCCTGACCCATGGCTGACTGACTGACCCATGGCTGATTGAATGATCGATGCCTGACTGATTGACCTATGGCTGACTGACTGACTCATGGCTGACTGACTGACCCATGTATGATTGACTGACGCATGTCTGACTGACTGACCCATGGCCACCTGATTATGGCTGACTCCTGACTGACCCATGACTTATCAATGGCTGACTGACTGACTGACTGACTTATGGCTGATTGACTGACTCATTGCTGATTGACTGACCCATGGCTGACTAACTGACCGAATGTCCGCCATGATCCTTATAAAAAACAAAAGGCCAGGCTGCTGCATTGATGGTCGAATTCACAAGCCAGCTGCGCTGAAAACGTACTTGACAAGCCAAGTTGATGAAACAGCCCCCTTGCAGCAGCCAGCCGCAGAAAAAAGGTTCTGGTCAGCCAGCCCGCCCTGCCAGCCAGCCAGCTTGCAGCAGTCAGCCACAGACGAATGGTTGTGGTCAGGCTGGGAGAGTCATATAGTGAGATGGGTGGGTAGGTACGGTTTCAGCAAGGTGGGGTGAGAGCACAGGCATGGCTTCAACAAGGGCAGCTCACGGCAAGAAGGGGTGAGAGCACAGGCATGGCTTCAACAAGGGCAGCTCATGGCAAGAAGGGGTGAGAGCACAGGCATGGCTTCAACAAGGGCAGCTCACGGCAAGAAGGGGTGAGAGCACAGGCATGGCTTCAACAAGGGCAGCTCACGGCAAGAAGGGGTGAGGGCACAGGCATGGCTTCAACAAGGGCAGCTCACGGCAAGAAGGGGTGAGAGCACAGGCATGGCTTCAACAAGGGCAGCTCCGCAGGGTGAGGCACATGGCTTCAACAAGGGCAGCTCACGGCAAGAAGGGGTGAGAGCACAGGCATGGCTTCAACAAGGGCAGCTCACGGCAAGAAGGGGTGAGAGCACAGGCATGGCTTCAACAAGGGCAGCTCACGGCAAGAGGGGTGAGAGCACAGGCATGGCTTCAACAAGGGCAGCTCACGGCAAGAAGGGGTGAGAGCACAGGCATGGCTTCAACAAGGGCAGCTCACGGCAAGAAGGGGTGAGAGCACAGGCATGGCTTCAACAAGGGCAGCTCACGGCAAGAAGGGGTGAGAGCACAGGCATGGCTTCAACAAGGGCAGCTCACGGCAAGAAGGGGGTGAGAGCACAGGCATGGCTTCAACAAGGGCAGCTCACGGCAAGAAGGGGTGAGAGCACAGGCATGGCTTCAACAAGGGCAGCTCACGGCAAGAAGGGGTGAGAGCACAGGCATGGCTTCAACAAGGGCAGCTCACGGCAAGAAGGGGTGAGAGCACAGGCATGGCTTCAACAAGGGCAGCTCACGGCAAGAAGGGGTGAGAGCACAGGCATGGCTTCAACAAGGGCAGCTCACGGCAAGAAGGGGTGAGAGCACAGGCATGGCTTCAACAAGGGCAGCTCACGGCAAGAAGGGGTGAGAGCACAGGCATGGCTTCAACAAGGGCAGCTCACGGACGTGTTTTAAGCCCTCCTTCAAGGCGTCTTTCAGTATGCAAGGCCGAGCAGGCGGTTCAGCTTGATGGCTCTTCTCGTCAAGTGGGGTTTAAGCGCAGCCACTCCTTCCAGCATCGGGCTTCGTCTCAGAGTGGATAAGTCCGGCGTTTTGTTTTGGACAGGATCCTGTCAACAAGGCGGTTGCAGTCATCAGGTTGTGGTCAGTCATCCCATGGGTCGGTCGGTCAGCCATGGGTCAATCAGCCTTGGGTCAGTCAATCAGCCTTGGGTCAGTCAATCAGCCATGGGTCAGTCAATCAGCCATGGGTCAGTCAATCAGCCATGGGTCAGTCAATCAGCCATGGGTCAGTCAATCAGCCATGGGTCAGCAATCAGCATGGGTCAGTCAATCAGCCTTGGGTCAGTCAATCAGCCTTGGGTCAGTCAATTAGCCTTGGGTCAGTCAATCAGCCATGGGTCAGTCAATCAGCCAGGGGCAGTCAGTCAGCCACAGGTCGGTCAGTCAGCCATGGGTCAGTGAGTCAACCATGGGTCAGTCAGTCAGTCACGGTTCAGTCAGTCAGCCGGGTGAGTCAGTTAGCGATGGGTCAGTCAATCAGCCATGGGTCAGTCAGTCAGCCATGGGTCAGTCAGTTAGCCATGGGTCAGTCAGTTTGCCATGGGTTGGTCAGTCAGCCATGGGTGGATGAGTCAGCCATGGGGTTCATGAAGTATCTGCTCAGCGCACTGCTCATCATCGTCTTAACAAGTCATATCACACTTCCCAACCCCGATTCATCCCTCCCATACGGCTCTTGCCCTACAGCATCTGACATATCATTGCAAATGATAGCGCCATGAAGGGATCAAATCAAACCCTTTCTTGCCCACGTGTTACAGATGACAACCCACTGAAAAGAGGTGGATACTGCCTGGAGGGAGGATGTGATGTTTGCATGTTAGATATGTGGGATGGAGAAAGAGTTGCTATATCATGTAGTGTACTTCATTACGAGTAGAACGCTTGTTGCTGCCACAAAATGGCTTATGATTTCCATTTGAGAAACCCATATTTGTTATGAATAGAGCTATTCTAGTGGCAATATTATGTATGCAACATTCAAAATATGTCATAAGCACAAAATATGTGCCCATGCACAAGCCAAAGCTGTAGCTCCCACTTTTTATGTACGAAGGCCAATTTTCTCGTTCCATTTACCTGATCACCAAAGATTCTACCAGCATCCATTCCATTTATCTATTCAACAGGCATATTTCCCCATATACCATATGTTTTGGTATGGCACAAACCAGAAGCTCTGGGTAATCTAGCAAGGTGCACGTGAAGACAAACTTGATTATGTGGAAAAGCCACTTGGCATGTCCCCTCGCTCCGCACGGGCCATTTCAGCAGTGAAGCTGGAGGAGCCAATGGAACTCCCAAGCTCCGTGTCCAAGCGAGATTTGGCCTCGCCCACATGGCTCTCATGTGCTCCAGAAGCTTCCTGCTTCAACTTCACCAGCTCCCCCAGCACTTGATTCATGGAGGGGCGGGAGGCCGCAGGCATGGTGGTGCAGGAGGAGGGCAAGGCGAGCCCAGCGCAGCACCAAGTCATCTGGTGCGTCCAAGTAGGGGTCATTGAAGACTGTAACAGTATCTGACTCCACGAATGGTGTGATCTGTTGGGTTGAGCCATGTGGACATATGCGTGATTGTTCAGTGAACTACATACTTATGAGTGGAGTATTGAGCAGTAGTTGTGCAGTTTTTGCATAAAATATTCAGACAGTAAGTCTGTAGCAAGCATCTGTGCTCACCCATTGCTTCAGACTGATCTGGCTGGTCTCGCTCATATGCACGGCCTTGCGTGCCGAGATGACCACCAGCATCACCACACCAAAGCTGTTAAGACCAATCAGAAAGAGGGACAGGAGAATGGAGATTAATGTGAGACATTTCAGAGGAGCATTTCTATGCCCTACCCACATCACAAATGGAAGAAAAATACATTTCTATGCTCACACTTGCTGCTGGAGTGTTCCAATCACTCAAGTGGTAGCCACAGTTGGTTTCTTACTCAACTCGAAAGAAATATCTTCACCCGCTCACCTGTACACATCTGCTGCTGAAGTGGCCTTGTGGGACTTGTAATAGGCAGGGTCCACATAGCCCGGAGTCCCCATTACTCGAGTGGCAGCCACAGACGTGCCCATAGCGGTGCCTCCAGTGAGCTTTACCAAACCAAAGTCTGCAATCTTGGCCTGAACAACAGTTTGTACGCAAAATTAAGATAGTCAATTGCACCAAGTGCTTTCAATATGTCAAGACATGCTAGTAAAAAGAAAAAACAAAATGTTAGGTTGGTGACTTGTCAAACAAAATGCAAGGAGAAAACATAGTTAGACGTACATGCATTTTTGCATCAAGCAGAATGTTGGCTGGCTTGATGTCGCGATGCACAATGCCGAAGTCATGAAGATATTGCAACCCCTTGGCCACTCCAATCAGAACATCCAGTCGTTGCAACAGAGAGAGATGACTTGGAGCTCCTAGGAAGGGGTAATGGAAGAATTGGTTCCAATGGGAATGTTATTGAATTGCTTGTCCCTAAGGAATGGACATTGTGATCTGAAGAAAGGGTTTGGAAGGCATGATACAAGGTATGCGGCACGGCAAGTGCAGGGCACATGGGCCACTCACGTCACACTCAGAAACTACTCCAAGATAATGGCTATCAAAGAGTATAATAAGGACATCCATCATAGACAAGTGAAGTTTTATTACCTGGTCCAATCCAGCTCTCCAAGTCCCGGTTGGCCATGAACTCATACACGAGCACTTGCTCAATCTGGCCCGTGCTGGAATCATAGTGCACACAGAAGCCCAACAGCCGCACCAGGTTGGGGTGGTGCTTACTGGCCATCTCCTTCACCTGCAAGATGGGAGAGGAAAAACAAAAAGGGAGTAGGCAAGAGGAAGAGAGTGAAGTGAATGTGTTTATAATGGTGTATGCATGCATGTACAAGAATGGTACTGTAATGATGTCTGAATAAACTCAACAGCAAAATCCAAGTGCCAAATACATCACATGCGATATTGGGGAAAGTCGAAAAGGAAGAGGGCAAGAGGGAAAGTGTGTGTCTGTGTTTGACAAAGTGTGTGTGAGTATGTGTATGTGTGCATCTTGCTGGGTGTGCGCACATGTGTGCATGTGTGTGTGTGTGTGTGCGGGCGCGTAAACGCGCCTGAATGTGCATTTGAGTTTGGATGAATGTGTGTGTGTCCCTGTTTGTGTGTTTGTTGGCATTCAAAGAATGTCCAATAACAGCATTGCAACGTGTTCAGGGTATGAGGCCAGAAGACTCATCAGCACCATCTTGTACCTCAGTAAGGAAGTCACTGGATAGGACCCTGGATCGCTTCACAGCCCACATTTCATTGGGTTCATGCACTGACACGCCCTTGTACACATCTCCAAAGCTGCCGCTACCAATCCTGTTCCCCTCTGCCCAATCTCCCGTTGCGCTTGCGAGTTCTTCCAGAGTGAACTTCTGGCACACATGTGGCTGCACTGCCTCCATCTCCACCACCACGTCTCTCTCCATCACCCATTCCGCTGCTCCTGCAGCCACAGCCGCAGCTGCTGCAGCAGCAGCTTCTCCTTCTGGGTCCCTATTCTCTGCCTTGGATGCTGCGTTGGAATGATCAGGTTCCAAGTCTGTCAGAGGTGGTGAAGGAGACAAGAAAAAGATGAGGAATTGAATGTGGATGCGAACTTAGGGTCTGGGAGGAGGCTGTATTTCGAGCAGCGTAGACTGAAGGTCCTACCTTGGAGTGCACTTTCTTCATTTAAATCTTTGCCGTCCACATCTGTGCCTCCTGTTGCCCCTCTGGTGTGGTATCGTTTGCACATCAGCCAAATAAGCAGCAGCAGCACTAGGAAAGCCACAGCACCAGCAACAGTAATGCCAGCAATGGCTCCGTTGGATAAACCGCCTTCAGACTAGGGATGAGCAAAGGGCGAACACGAACATGTTCGTCTTCGCCCTTGTCGAACACCCTCTTTTGCCGAACCGAACACTGTTCGGTTCGGCGAACAGTTTAGGAAAAAACAGGTGTTCGCTGTTCGCCTGTGGAGGCGTGTTCGGGCGAACCTCGAACACTGTTCGTGTTCGTCGCGGGCAAATTTCAGCAGCGGCCCGAACACGAACGTGTTCGGGCGAACATCGAACACTGTTCGGCGAACGATTTGAGCTAAAAAACAAAACCTGTTCGGTTCGCCTCGAACGTGTTCGAGGCGAACCGAACAGGTGTTCGCCACCTTGCTCATCCCTACTTCAGACTGGGTAGCAGATGCTGCAGGCTTACTAGGAGTTGGTGAGGGGAGGAGGTGGGGAGGCTGTGGGCACTGGCGATGGGGAGGGTGTTGGCACTGGCGATGGGGAGGGTGTTAGCACTGGTGATGGGAGGTACATTTAAGGAGTAGGAAGATGGATATAGTGAATGGAAAAGGCTATCACACGTGGGAATAATGTGGGATCGATGAAAAGGGATGTGGGAGAGAAAGCGAACGAACACTCTGAAAGGTTGAAAAAAAAAAACAAATCAGCAAAAGCCACGAGGTATTCTTTGGTATTCTTCGGTATAAGTTGTGGATGCGTGACACCGCAGAAGTTTGTTCTGTAGATGGCAGTGTAGTGTTCATGCACTCAGCACAAATGAGAGCGTTGTCAGAAAGGCAATATTACTTGCAGCGACCCGCATAAAGTGATTGCATTTCACCTGGTTGTGGCTTGTCACAGGTGGTGCAGAAAGAGCTACACTGCTGGCAGAAAGCACTTGAAATGGTCTGTTTGACCACACAGCTGCTGTATTCAGGAGGGCATGCGATTGCCGTAAAATATGTGTCCCTGCATGTGCACATGGGGTGTTCTCAAACTAAGAACCAGAAACCGGTTTCAGCTCTGAACGAAACTCTTTGAGATTTCTAAAGGGAAGGTTTGGTGAGACATTACAATGCTATACTCTGCCAAGATGTTTTATTCGTAGAAAAACCCAGTAAACCATATATTGGTTTCCATGCATGTTAGGCAATAGGGAATGGCTTAACGTGGTCTCGACCCAACATCAGTTGTTGTGCCGAAACGGATTGAGCCGGGATAGTCATCACGACCTTTGGTACCTTGTATACCTCCTACTTATGGCTGTAACAGTACTAGCTCAGGTATACGAGCGAAACACATTGGCTCCTTTGTATAGCTCCTCCTCGTGATACGCTTTAACGAGCAATGATGGACATTGCAACAATTTAATCTGCATGCCTTACAAGGTTGAAAGACGAGTAAGATTGCCCATTGTTGGAGGGAGTTGGCCAGTGAGATTGTTTACACTTACAACACTGCAATGGAAATGTCAGATGATGTGTGCACCATCAAACGTTAGCATTTTGACACTAGATGTTCTATGGACAGATTGATCAACCCTTTATATTATTGTCAATGTCCATAAAAAATGAACTCTGGAGGCTCAGTTAGGGGGCCTCATAACCTTGCCCATGTATCTTACCGCCTGGACATTTCGGGACCATATAGTGAGGCTAATGTGGAGAGATTCGCAGCAAATCCTCACCACTGTGAGTGGCGAGATGGACCAGCTCACAACAGTGACAGGTCGCTGTGGTCACACAGGAGGAATGACTGCATTCTCTCTCCACCAGTTCAAGGGCACCTTCCATCCCCAGTGGATCTCAATTCACATTCGCGCTGGTGCAGACTCCCTCCTCCTCATGCATAGCTTGTATGCTTGTTCTCAAAACAAGTTGCTCAAATCACACCATCAGAGGCCCTGTATGTACGAATCTGTGCAAGGTCAGTTAGGGCTCTCTTTCTGGATTCCTTGCCGATACTCACAATCCGTCGAGGCTGCTCATTTTGCCGATGGTGGATGGAATAGACCCTCTCAGAGCGTTGATGCTAAGATCTCTGATGGGTTAAGCAAGGAAAGTATATTGTGGGTGGAAATAAATGAAGACAACTTGTGCCTCATGGCAAGCATGCAAATGTGTACACATTTAGAAGCAGGAAAAAAGGATGTAGAGTACACTATGTTTGTGTTGGTGGAAAGGCACAGCAGGATACAACTATGACCTGAAACAGCTGTGCATGCACATTGCTTAAAACAGCATACTCCATCGCATAATGTCTTCACTGTTTGCATTTGAACAAATTGATTTTGTGAAGGAAAGTCTGGTAGGCCAGCAGCGTTGACAAGACATTCTGTTTTTTTTTTTCTGTAGCGAAAAGGAGAGTTCAGGGATGGCTCAGATTTTGACCAACGATGATGGCAGCTTGAGAATGGCTGGTCTGATGACTTTATTTGGGTATGATCAACTGATGGGAGCCCTAATATCGTTGGCCTTTGGGTCTTTGACCTTCGTTACGAGCTTCATTTCGTAGAATTTCACTTCCATTTGAACATGAGGAACAGCCAGAACATCCCTTTCCCATGTGTCTTGTCGCTTGGAAATTGCAAGACCCTATCATGAGGCTAATGTGCAGAGGTAGGCGGCAGACCCCAATACCAAGTAGATGGTGAGGCTTCTTCCATACTGATCCCAGTTAGCTACCCATGGCGGTCTAGGATGCTGCCTTTGTTGTAGAGATGAGCATTTGCCCCGCTCGGTCGGGTCAGCGGTTTCAATTGCCTGCCCCGTGCGGGCCGACCCGACCCGACCCGGGCCAAAACCCGACCCAAGCATGAGACTCAGGCCGAGTCGGGTCGGGTTTCGGGTCAGCTTTGACCCGACCTGAAATCGGGTCAAGATTTGGGAAATCGGGTAGGGTCAGACCCGACCCTATTTCGACACAGGGGGGACCCGAAACCCTAGCACATTCTATTTCAAGGGTATTTTTTTCCCCTCGACATCAATTCATTACCGCAAACCTAATATCCTTCCTCCAGCGACCAAAGGAACCTAGGAACCATAACTACTTAGTTTGCAGCCAAAGAATGATGCGACAAGTTAGAAGACGACTTTGTGGAGAGGCTTGATGTCGAGAGATTTGTAAAGAGTGGGAGGGGGAGGGTGGGAGGGGGAGGGTTGGGAATGGTAGATTTAATGCGGTAAGGAGTGGTGAGCAATGGCGAATTGGTTGAAATATTTGTTCCAACACATTCGTCGGAAACGAGTGTCACGGCGAAACTCCCAATCTCCACCAGATCGACCAGCGAAATTGACAGAGTTACGCCAACCAACTCATCGATCTGCGCAGATCGGCGGACGAAAGCCCCGATCTGCGCAGATCGGCGGGAGAAATCGCCGATCCGCGCAGATCGGCGGGAGAAACCGCCGCCGATCCGCGCAGATCGGCGGGAGAAATCGCCGATCCGCGCACATCGGCGGGAGAAATCGCCGATCCGCGCAGATCGGCGGGAGAAATCGCCGATCTGCGCATATCGGCGGACGAAAGCGCCGATCTGCACAGAGCACGGGCGAAATCGGGTTTCCTGACCCGACCCGACCCGAACTCGGGTAACCTCTGACCCGAGTTCTTAGGCCCGGGTCGGGCCAGCTGTTTCAGGAATCTGGCCCGAACCCGGCCCGACCCGACCCGACCCGAGGGCCCGAATGGCCCGGCCAAATCGGGTCGGGTCGGGCCACATGCTCAACTCTACTTTGTTGTGAATGTCCTGCATTCTGTGCGTTTTCTTTTCCAAAGAGAGAAAGCAAAGACGGATCTAAGAGAACATTGATGCATCATAAATGCAAAAAATGGACCACCCATGCTCGCATCTCAGTGCGTCTTCTCTCCCCTCACACGCAACTTAAGGCCGTGCTCAGTATGTGGCAAACCTTTAGGGGACTCCTAAAGAGGAAAATTGAAGACCAATTTATGAACACATTGACGCATCAAATACGCAGAAGATGGACTGCTCATGCTCGCAATCCAATGCGTCTCTCCCCTCACATACAGCTTGAGGCTGTGCTCAAGTATGTGGAAAACCTTTAGGGGACAGGGAAATTGAAGACCAATTTAATAGCACATTGACTCATCAAAGACGCAAAAGATGGGCTACTCATGCTTGAAATTTATGCCTTTCACTACAACATGACCAAGGGCAGGTTCCCTTGTGATTGTGCCAAACTGGTTTATCAAAGGTCAAACGGTGCCCTGACTTTCACCGGCCAGCCCGCACTACTTGAACTGTTCTGATGTCAGACTGCTTGAGTCGTTTTGGTCCTCAGTGAGAAGGTACATGCCTGGAAAACCAGGCTGCTTCAATCCCGTGGCCCATGACAAACCCCACCACTGCTGCCAGACAAGGGCACAAGACACCCGACACATATTATCCCGCAATGTGTCAAACTGGGAGCTCAATTTTGCGTTCAATGACAAGTACAGGCCTGAGCTGACAACTGAGTCAAGCAGAGCCAGCAATCCTGCTCTGCCAGCTGACCCCGAGTTATCGAGCTGGCCCGACAAGCCGAGACCCGGCTTGCCGGCCCGTTGAACTTATTCTTTCACCAGCCGGCCACAAACTGGTCGAACTCAGCTGGCCCGAACTGGGCAAGAATATGCTTGATAATCCAGGCTGGTTGTCTGGCAGACCAAGATGGCCCTTGAGTCCTGTGGGATATATATAAACCTTGAATTGAGATAGCTGGAGCTCATTCTTTTACTTCCACCTTTTTGAAACACGGGTCCAAGATGACACTTGAGTTAAGACAAGCTGGCAATATCCGAGTATCAACTGCTGAAATCAAACCGATCTCGACGAGAAAATCCAAAGCTGAAAATGCAAGATTCACCCGAACCAGCAGTAAATACCAAAACCGTGTAAGCATATGCCTGCTTGTCTATAATGGACGAGCCACGAGCATGTGGTGTTCGCCACCTTGCTCTCATCCCTACTAATGAGAGCAGGGTGTTCGCCACCTTGCTCATCCCTACTAATGAGCAGAGTCGACAGTAGACCCCCCCGTACCCCAAGAGGTCACCACTCTAAATTTGCGGCCTGGACTGGTGAAATTTCACATGGGCGGGAGAGATTTCCCTCGTATCTGCTGTGCCAATGATGGTCACCGCCATGCACCGTCTCCTTCCCCAGCCAGGGGCTAAAGTGCACAGTGCTTCAGCCATGTGGGCAAAAGTGTACTTGGTTAGCAAAGCCTCAACTCCTCTTTTTCTCAGCAGCCGTCAGCCCCTGCTCAGCTGTCATCACAGTGCTGAGAAAAGGTGTGAATAGCAGCACGCGAAGCGTAGGTCTGCCAACCAGGAGGGACCCCACATTAGCCAGCCGTTGCTGCAGCTGCAAAATCTGTGGCAGTGGCGGGCTCTGCAGCAAATCCA